>JBBPDJ010000004.1:5284327-5305070 GCA_037974625.1 Cucumis cinereus
CAAGACTCATAAAACAACTTAGGATGTTAGTTTATTGGATTTGGGTTAATTAGACAAAAATAATCAATTACTATTCACTGAAATAATAATTGTTAATTAATAACGATCAATGGTTTACATTTACTATCTATGAGTTTTAGGACATAAAACCCAACAAATACACAAAACTAGCAATGATGGGTAGGGAGAAGACGAGAGCCTTTATTGACATGAGGCTCTTCAATGATGTGGAGACACATGGACTATTACAGTAGTTTAGACTGAGAAAACATTCTATGGGAGAAGACTTTTTTGGGTCTACAATAAGGTTTGGTTGGCAAGGTTGATAATTAAAAGAAAAGGGTAAAGAAATACCCCATATTATATTATCAAATACAACCTACCGAGCTTTCCTCATGCATTCCAGGTAAAATATATTCCTTATCTGCTGTTTGAAATATGTTTCAAGTACTCTGGTTTAATGTGTTTTACGTTAATGCAGTTGTGGACATACGAGATAATATTCATTGTTGCTGGAAAGTGTGCGACTCGGCTTAACAACCATAGAATTTCTCGTTTCCTGAGGTGAGAATGTACGTACTCCCTACCCACCAAGTCCTTGCAAAAAGACGTTTTTGAGACAGACAAGGTATGCAATTACTTGTTTAAGTATAGTTTAATAATAGTCTAACGAAACAATCTCATTAATGGTTTGCTATTCATACAGATAGTGATCACAACTAGTCTAGTGATGTCTGAGGAAGAGAAGACGTATAGAGACACCCTGATTAACAAGAGGCATGTATACGGATCTGATGATGGTGATATGAGCGAGAGTGAGTCATTTAGTAGGGAAGATGATCGCACTCGACCTGTTGATGACCTAGAGGAGGCCTCTTTGGACGAAGACTATGGTCAACACTACCCGCAAGAGGATCTTATACCTTCCTCACATGACGAAGATAGACAACAGTCCGCGGGTTGACAATTGTACCACGATACAGTCTATTTCGATCCCCACACTAGACCGAAATCAAGAAGAGTTGCTGCACCCCGCAGACTATTAAATGAACTAGTCGAGCAAGTCACATAAGTCGAGACAAAGGTTGGGGGCATTCAGTCCGACCTTACCTCTTTGAGAGCTGATGTGACAGATATGAAGTTAACCTTGCAGCAAATTACCAACTTCATTGGTAACTTTTGTTGGGTAAGTTAAACAAATTTGCCTTGTTTATTTTTGTTTGTTTTTTGTTTATGCAAGTTGACAAGTTTTTTGTTTCTCTTGCAGGACTATATTGGAAAGGATGAACACCATAACCCACTTCCACCGAGTCCCTTACATCCCACTGAGTCTAATGAGCCAATCTCTCCCACCGAGTCAAATGAACCAATCCCTTCCACCGAGTCCAATGAACCAATTCCTCCCTTCGAGTCCAATAAACCACTACAACCCACCGAGTCCTATACACCTCCACCACCAACACCACCTCCACCCTCCACTCTACCACCACCACTGCCACCCCCCACTCTACCACCACCACCACCACCACCCACCAGTCTACCACCACCACCATCGCCCTCCACTCTACCACCACCACCGCTACCTCCCACTCTACCACCACAACCATCACCCACTCTATCCTCACTACCGCAACCACCCACAATATCTTCCCCACTACCCACCATGTTTCTACCAACACCACCTTTTACACCAGTCACAATCATTCCATCGAATCTACTTCAACTTCATGATATCGAGATCCTTCCTCTTTCGATGCTTAGATTTTCACACTCAGAGTTAATCCCATTCCCTTATCAGCCGAAGTGGGAAATAAAGATGGAGACTCAACCATTCCCTCATCTGCCGCGGGCAGAGAGTAGTGTGAAGCTCGAGGTGAACCTTGAGAGCTACCAGTCAAGGCGCACTGGTAGGAAAAGGAAGACACCTCAATCGTACACACCACCACTCACGTCAAAGAGGTTGAGGGCGAAGTACACCGATCCAGACATTCCTCCACCTGGGAGAGACACGGTGGTCCTTTATGATCCGTTGATCGCGGTGGATGAGACCATTATGGAGGAGTTATGTACTGGTTGGAGACTCCGGATATGGGACCTTATAACAGGTCGAAAAAGTGTGCCCTATTTCGGACAAATCACACGAAGAAAGCGCTCTTTAAGAAGCTAACGACGAGTAATGAGTGGATAGAATGCGATGTAAGTACCCTATATGCTTCTAATTAATATTCATGTTTTATATGAATGCGATGTGTTAACTCATTCAATTTTACAGGTGATGGACATCTTGTTTTCATATCTTCAGAGATTTTTGTTCGCGTGGTCGGGCATTTGCATTGACAAGTGGTCAACACTCCCATATGTTTTAATGGTATGTGACTTATGCATTTTTTTTCATGCCTTTAGATTAAATTTACTATATTTCGTACTTAGTTTTTTTTTTGTTTTAGATTCACCTCAACTCTCGTGAAGAGTTCGCGGTATGGAGAGAGATACATGGCAAAACAATCGAAGAGGCCGCTCTCGTATGGCAGCGGGAGCATTATTATATGGACTGTGTGCTTGGTCTAGAAGAAAACCACCAGCCGGGGTGGGCAGAAGTTGATTTTGTCTTTACTCTCCTCAATTATCGCCAACATTGAATGATGCTGGTGATCGACCTCAACCAAGAGCGTCTGATCGTGTACGACTTCTACCCTACCTATATATCGATGCAGGATCTAGCGAAGTTCCTAAACCCTGTATGTCACACCATCCATTCACTCGTGGAGACTTGTGGGTTGCAAGAGGCAAAGTCGGACCTCCAACCTGGCTCATGGATGGTGTACCGAAACAACTCAGGGAACATTCAGGGATGCTCCACATTAGATTGTAGAATTTTTTGTTTAAATTTTTTTGAATATTTATGTACTGGTAATTCATTAGTTTTTTTAGATAAATCTAAATCTTTAGAATATAGGTTTCAGTACGCCGCCAGATTATGGGCGTCTAAACATTTATATTAATTTATTAATAAATTTAATTTTGTAAATTTAAATTCAATGTGTAAATTATTAACATCAAATTAATTTTGTAAATTTATTAACAGCAAATTGATTCTGTTGTAATTTTTAATTAAATTCTGTTAAAAGAACTACAACGTGTATCGAGGAAAAAACATGGAACTTAACTCTTTAAAAGGTTTCAACAACGTGTAACGTATAACGTGTAGCGTGTAGGTTGCAACGTGCAACGTGCAACATATAGAGCGTGTAGCGTATGAACCTTGTAACGTGTAGCAACTTAGTATGTAACATGTAACGTGTATAACGTGAATCGAGTAACGTGTAGCGTGCGAAAAAAAACAGAATACTTAATGAATGATAGAATTTAATTATTTTATCTTTTACAATGAATGATACAATAAATTGACCAATTAATTAAATGTTCGACAAATTGATCAATTAATTACATGTTCGACGACGAAATAGCTTGTGACTTCCTTCGAACACGAGACACGACGATATTCAGCGATTCGTTGCACCGTTTTTTATTGTGACCCAATTGGCCACAACGTCCACACTTTTTTGCATTCGGCTGCTACCTAACTGATGGTATACGATTCTTCATTCTCCTACCAACTCGAACAACTATTTTTGGTGGAAGTATCTTAACCTCTGTATAACCATCTGACTTCTTCCATTCGAAAATATGACCAATCGGGTTGATTGATTTCGCGTACGATACGATAAATGATTCAATGCTATACAATCTACTACATAGGGTGGATGGGTTCACATTGCGATTTCTAGCTGCGACAATAGCATGTGAACATAAGATCTCTAAACACTAAAATTGAACGTATGAACACTCTTTGGTGTGGAGATCGACAATTTCGCCTAACCTACCATTTTTGACCTTGAATCTATAGCAGTTAATTGGTAACACCTGGTACCGTCTCGCCAACTCGAACTTGGTTTTATCTTCTCTTCAGCGTACTTCGAGTGAGTTGATGTAGAGCTTGACCAAGTGTTTCATCGTTCATAGAACCACCCTTGCAGAGGACATCTAATGTGTTCCAACAGTGTTGTGATCAGAATTTTTCTAGCTACACTGTTAATAGAGTTGAAACACTCGACTCCATTACTGGCCATGTTGTCATAGCGTCTTTTATATTGATAACATCGTGTACAACGTTCAATCCCGGCAGCCTCCAAATACCGTGCTAGCAAACCATTATAATAATTGACGATTTGGCTCCAAAATCTCTTGGACTTAGATTTTCGAAATGTCCTTGTTGCATGGTGGAAAAGTTTTCTAACTGTGTCGTCCTTGAAATATTTTTCTACATTCCTCTTTAAATGGAAAGTACAAATATCATGGTATGCCTTCGGGAATACTGCTTCAATAGAATTCGAAATGGCAGATGTTGATCTGAAACAAAAACTAGATCATGACATTCGTCGATTGCAGATTTCAAATAAGACATGAACCACGTCCAATAATCATTGTTTTCACTATCTACAACGACATATGCCAACGAGTACAAATTGTTGTCATCATCCATAGCCATACCCACCACCATAGTTCCACCATACTTACCCTTCAAATGGGTACCATCCACAATAATAACAGAACAATAAGAACTAAATCCTTGTAAGCTCGGACCCAGTGCCATAAACACATACTTGAAGTATACGTCGTCTCCAAGCTTGATCTCAAATACAGTTCCATGATTTTCTATTTTTAAAGCTTTCCCGTACGCATGCAACGATGAATATGATTCCTCGGGAGTCCCCCTTGCCAGGACGAAGGCAGTTTCCTTAGCATGTCATGCCTTGTCTTAACTGATATTTACTCCAAGTTCTTGAAGCATGTCGTCTATGACCAACTCAAAATTTGTCTTTAATTAAATGTCCAATGACAAATGGGCTCACTTGTCTGTGATCGTGATTCAACACCTCAATTGAACACGTGTGCTCCGTCGTACACTTGGTTATCATAAATATGTCACACCTTTTCGTTCTATTCTAGTTGCTCAAACAGCCCATTTGCAAGAAGAACGTATATAACGCACACTGTACAAATTTTTGTTAGATTTTCTAACCTGCATATCAAAGTTGATCTTGATTGTCAACAATGACAACCTCATCTTAACATCACTTTTGCTGAAGAAATGTTTGTGTCCAAGTTTGATCCAGCAGATGGTTGGATTACAAACTCCACTGATCTACAACCACTACTCGAAGGTGCACTACTGCCATTACAACCACTACTCGAAGGTGCACTACTACCATTACAACCACTACTCGAAGGTCTACAACCATTATTGTCTCCAAACTGTCCACTACTGCCTCCAAACTGTCCACTACTGGGAAAGCTTTGTACATTTCGAACTGTGTGTTCCTCCCCGGTTGGATTAGTCCCACCACTTGCAAATAGAACATTAGGAGGGTTTAGAGAATCAAGAAGGTTTAGGACATGATCAAGAGGGTTCAGGGCATCAGGATGGTTTAGAGCATCAGAAGTGTTTATAGAATAAGCAGTACATGGTACCGTCTCAGAATCAGTACCGTTGTCATCATAATACTGCTATGCGTTTTTTATGTTATCTAGGGAGACTGCTGTTGGAAATGCCCTATTGTTTCATTTTGGATTTTCTCAACACTTACATATATCAACAATCTGCTGTGGGTATATTCATGAAGCAAAAATCGAACATCATCACCATCGTCCACTAATACAATAAATGACTCTTCGTCCGTATGATATTTAACCCGGATAAGTAGACTATATTCTGATGCACTAAACTTGGACACTTTGTATATCAATTCTTTAAATGCATCATACGTGATTGTAGAATCCACTTCAACACCCTTTTGGCGACCTTTACTGTAGCATTATTTCTTCTCATTCCATGTAGTGACAAATTGGATGAATGTATACTTATTTTCCATCCTATAATACAAGAAAACATCATAAATTAGCTAAAATATTCTACAATAAAAACATTCATCATTCTGTACAATACAGGATACACGCAACACGCTACACGCTACACACGTTACACGCTACACGCTATAAACGCTACACGCTGCACCACCTTCCTCACACTCGATGCACGTTGGAAGATACTCGACGAATGTATTTTGTTGCTTCATTAAAGCTATAGTGCAACCATTTCATTAGTTGAAATGAAAAATAATTGGAGTTTAAGTGTAGTTTACATTCGTCGAAATGAAAAATAAACTGATTGCTGGTAAGTATACAAAACTAGAGTACGACTCATACACAAATTAAGCTGGTAAGTATCCAAAAGTAGAGTTTAAGTGCATCTTACGTGATTGACTTGAACAACAAAGAAAATCGGTTGTGAGATGATATTAGTTTTATTTTCTTGTTTGTTGAAATTTTTTAGTGGGAAAAATAAAATTTTTGAAGTGTTAGAAACAAAAGGGTACTTTATTATGCAAAATGACTTTTCATTAAATGGATTGTACCCATTGTCAGACTTTTAGCCAAAATTGTGACTTTAGTCAAATCTCGTGATAGGACTTTGTGGGTATCGTGCATCGAGTATGTCGAGTAACGTGTGAAACGTGTAGCGTGCATCAAGTAGTCAAAGAAGTGTATATTGTTTGACTTTTGTATCGAGCAATCGAGTGATGAGTAGCGTGCATCGAGTAAACGTGTAACATGCATCGAGTAGGCCTGAGATACGCACACTGACTTTAGGGACAAAACAGTAAAATCACATGATACTACATAATCAGAAAGTAATTTTTCATTCAAATTTTAATTTTGGGCCAAAAATCGAATGGTCTGTAAAGGGCCATCCGTACCAAAAAACCCCTCCAAATTTCCCCTTGCAATTTGGAACCTTAGTTCATTACAAATTCATCTATTCTTCTAGATACTTCATTCTCACTTGAATCTCTCCCGACTCCACTCCCCCCAGGCGCAACCAAACATCTTGCACCACCTCCCCGTCGATACACCGTATCGAGTATTCCTCCGCAACGCAGTCGTCTCTCCCCGGAACCACCTTCCTCAGCGTCGTCTCGCCGCTCGACATTCTCAGAATCTTACTTAGCCGACTTGCAGATTGCATTGGTTGAAGGTTAATCGATGCTCGCCCCATCTTGTCGTCTCGCTTGAACAAATCTTTGTCGAACACTTCCTGTACAAGAACAATCCTGATGATGAGATGTGGAAACAGAAACAGAAACAGACAGCAATCCATCGATTGAGATTTTGCAGAATCACGTACCAAGTTTAAGAGTCCGGTAGGTTCGGCGCCGGTTTTGAAAGTGAGTTCCTCGTTCCATACAGGATTTAGGTTGTTTTTAATTACTTTGGTTTTTGCTTTCTGTATAGATCAAGATTCGTCAATCCAATGAAACAATAACCGATTGCGATTGAAATTGAAAAATGAATTGAGTATCGGAATCACCTGTTTCCCCAATTTGACGATGACGTAGGGATCGCTACTTCTGAAATCTCGAATCACGAGATTTTTCCCTTGGACCACGATGACTTTCAGCCGCCCTGATCCCGAAGCCTCCGCCGCCATTACTTCTGGACTCAGCTTGGAAATTTGGAATGGACTCTTCAACAATTGAAGTCGGGAAAGATTGTTTGAGGATGGATGAAGAAAATAGAAAGGATTTGTGGTGTGAAAGATGAAGAAATGGTAGATTTTATTAACACGGAACCAAATCCATACAGGTAAATCTCAAATTGAATGTAGTTTTCTTTTTAATTGCAAACGCAACTGGAAATCCACTCAAACAAAGTGACGAAACTCCGCTTATTAGTTACAAAGAAACAAATTAGATGCAGAAAAGCTAAATTTTGGTTCATTCCCAAAGATCATAAATGAATTACTGATCCTTAAAGTGGTTTTTAACTGATGATTCGTGTTCTCTAAAACCTTAACATTTCTGTTCATCATTCTAAACTAATTTTTATTTATTTATTTATTTATTTATTTTTTTTTTTTTGAAGTATCCACTTTCAGTTGAATTCTAATTTAGATTATGTTACTTTATTTAATTTTTTTTATAGAAAAATTTAGATTAGGTTACTTTAATGTTGGGAGTAATTTTAAATTGATTTAAATTATGGTTGTTTTTAGTTTTATTGTTTAGTATGAGTGGACAAAGTTTTGACATTACATTATTATTGATACAAAATTGGATGAACTCAACAGACTTAGAGAGCTGACTTTTGTTTCCCTTTTGGGAAGTTTGTACCAAAATATAATCTCATGAGAAATGGACACGCTACTCTTTTCCTTTTTTTTTTTTTTTTCGTTTTCAGCTCGGCGCACCCCTCTCCTTTAACGAGGTCGGGGCATCGATATCTCAACTCAACTTTGTTTGGTCCAACAACTCGTGATATTGGTTTAAAATAACTTGAAAAAGAATTAATTTTTGGTTTTTAGGTTTTTGATCTAGTTTTTATTTACTCCTCAAGTATCATAACGTTAGTCTTTAACTTTTTATTTTGGTTTCAATTTAGTCTTTAAGTATCAAAATATTATAATTTTACCATTAGGATTTGAGTTTTGTTTCAATTTTGTCCCTAGATTTTAAGATTTTACATTTTATTCTTGATTTTCATTAAGTACTCACTTTCAAATATTGATGTTGATGTTTATTAATTAATTTAAAGTAATTATGAAGTATTTCAATTTAATTTAAAAAACGATGGATATTAGTGAAATTTAATTCATTATAAGCCAATTAATTATTTTAAATTTATTAACATACATTAACACTAAAGACGAAAAATAAGGGTTTAGGAAAAAATTGAGGTTAAAAAATGTAAATATTGAAAACTATAACCAAATTATAACAAAACTTAATTGTCAAGAGTAAGATTGTAACATTTTCAACCTTATGGACTAAATGCAATCAAACTAAAGACTTAAGAACCAAATGGTAACATTTTAATACATATGGAATAAATAGAGACTAGACCAAAAGTTCATGGACTAAAAAGATATTTTTTCCAATAACTTAACTCCACTTTTACAATGTTGGCGGACAAATTTTGCACATTTATCGAGAAACTTTTTTTCAACTCTCTCACATTTCCTTCCTTTTTTTCATGGCCAACTCCTGCAACAATCGTCACTGACAAGTAGACAACATGCTTTGATGACCACCTTCAGTAGCCAACTATGACAACCACTCCTAGCGACTGCCTTGGACGCCTAACTATGACTATAACCACCATCAACGACAATTGCTAACCCACTTCAGTGACATGTTTTTCCACAACCACATTCGACAAAAAATTGTCTTTGATGCGAATCACTTATGGATACCACCATGACTACATATTTTTCAACACACAAGGATTCTACTAACATGGCTAAGTTAAGAATATGGTGCTACTATGGTATCACTTGTTAGGGATAATGGACTTCTAGGTTGATAGCCCCGAATTGTGTTATCTTCTTCTTCTTAATTCAAGATCATTCCCTAGTTTAATAGGTTGGGTTTAGTGCCTTAAATCTCATGGTTCTTGTTGTTTGTAAACTTGTACATGAATGATCTTTTTAATTAAATAATGAGTTATTTTATTTATTTGCATAAACTCAATCCAATAAATTAAGATTCATTGTTATTTTATGTAAACTTAAACATATATGTGGTTGACGTACAAAGATGGATCATGTTTAACTAATAACTACGGATAAGGTTGAGTGTCTTATTCTGATAACACTACAGATACAACCCACTTTGTAATTGTTTGAAAAGATGTAAAGAATTACAAATGATTTGATCTCGATCGCTCATGTGAAGACATGCGAGTGGGGAATATGCAAAGAGGTTTCATAAGTGAATTACTTCTTTTTATAACACCGTTAATTGAAGAGATTATTAATTGGATGACCATAGGTAATTCGACTTTAATCCTGAGTGAGTTGTGAACTCCTCAATATCAACAATCTTTTGATATGTATGGGTGATCATGACCAAGTTCGTTGACTCAACAAGCCTACTATTTTGGGATATGTTGAAGTAGGGAGCTCGAGGGGTGTTAGTTTATAGTTAGACTATAAGTTGTTTGTTCATTAGAGAGATCAGTGGTACTTAAGAAGTAAGATGTAACTACCGGAGAAAACAATAATTTTGACCCAGTTGTAGTTACGGGCAATTGTGAAGGGTCGACTTATTGTTGATTGGCTATATCCATGGACAAAAACTACATCTACATTGCGACGAGTGCAGTTGTGAATCTTTAGTGGAGTGACCTACAGTTAATCAATGGTAATTAATTTTAATTAAAAGAGTTTAATTAATTAATCTCGTATCATTAAGGATTAAATAAGAATCAATTAATTTTGGCTTGATTTGAAGTGTTCAAATTAAATAAGAAAATTAATTGTGTATGATACAATCAATATGGTGTATATAGATACATTATACCAAAAAGCTAATTATGAATGAGATTCAAAATTATACTATATATTATAAGAGAGATAAATATTTGGATAAAATTGAGATATTATATGTGAATAAGATTTCTATTAAATCTATAGTTTTGTTGAGAGATTTTGAATATGATTCAATATAAATGAAATATATGATATTTGATTTATTTTATATATCAACTATGATTTAATATATATAATTTAAATAAAATTATATTAAATTATTTAATTAAATGAATTAACGCCATTTAAAGGTGAATAACTCACTGGGAGTTGTTCTACACGTTTTGTGGGGCTCTCCCTCTTCCTCTCACAATACACAATGAGAAGTGCAGAGATGAAAGGGCATCATTCTTCTTTTTGTTTTGGATTCTAAGAGAACTCTCTATATCTCAAACCAAAATTGTAAGAGCTCACAACTCCTTTCAGTTCTTATGTTGGAGAATAGCAAGGAAGACCAATTTGGTAGTGTCCCAACATGTTCTCTGTACGTTGTTTTAGAAGAAAAAGAGTTCGTGATTGTTCGTGATCTAAACGAGAAAATTTTCGTGAACATTGTTGACTTCAAGAGTTAATTCTTCTATATCTCATCTCTTAGAAAAATCATGCTAATAGATGCTATTTTAGCTCTCTGTATTCTGTGGCTTCTTAAATTGAATTTCAATTACATAACGTTTCACATGCTTCTATGAGGATTTTCATTCCTTCATAATATGCTTAATTGATTACTTTACATGCATTTAGTGTCCAAGAGGTACAAAGGAGCATTTGGAGCTTATTGGTGCTAAAACGATAAAACTCAAGGTTTTGCATCAAGTGAAAAAAATGATAAAAATGCACTTGAGAGCCCCGAGCGCCAACAGAGCGACCCCTAAATCCCAAGAGCTCAAGTATTGGCAAATTGAAGGAAGCACCGCGACATTACGTAATTTTTCTAACACTGGCAATGCTACGCGCTTCGATAAGTATAGTGGCACTCTACCCTAGCACTGTGGCACCTGCATGATTATACGGTCTTTCCATTTTAGGTTAAGGGGGAGGAGAGTTGGGTGTTTAAACATTTAAAATCTCTTTTAAAAAATTAAAACGAAACCTAAATTTGATTGTTTAAAAAACGTATATTAACATTTTAAAGAAAAATTGTTATGAATAACCAAAAAAAAAAAAATAGAAACTATTTATAAAATATAGGAAAATCTAAATTCTATCAATGATAGATACTAATTAACATAGATAAACTTCTATAAGTTTCTATCAATGTCACTAATAGAAATCTATCAATGATAGAACTTGAAATATACTTTATTTTCTAAATATTTTGATTACATTTATTATAAAATGTCTTTTATTTAAAACTTTTAATTTAGTATCTGCTAGATTTTAAAAGATTAAAATTATTTGACTAATAAAATAAGAAAAACTTTTGATGACTAATAAGTACATGATTTTTTAGAATTAAAAATAAAATTTAAGAACAGATAGAATACAAAATTGGAAGTTTAAAGTTGGTAAAATGAGAGCAAATCAAACAATGATGGAAGAAAAACGAATTGGACACTTGGAAACTAGAATAGAGATGAATGGTAGGGGCAATTCAACAAAAGAAAAAGAAATAAAAATCCAAGCAATTGTCTGTTTAATCTGTTTTCCACTTTGACAAAGAAGGAACTAAGAACAACAAAGCAAAGGAGAAAGAAGAGGAAAAGCAAATGAATCATTCTTATACTGGACATTACAATTCAACCATGAATACATTATGTATAGTAACATGTATATTCATACTATACATGTGGCACTTTTTAACATATAAATCAGAAAGGTCATAAAAAGGCACTGAAGAAACAAAAAGAAGAAGAAGAAAGCATCATACGCATATATGCAAAAGACCTAATCACCTATCCCCTAAAGCAAAAACTATTAATCCTTAATATTTTGATCCCCTAAAACATAAGAAACTGTGACTGCTATGTTACATTCTACATGTAGCTGCTGTGAAGCAACTGGGTCAGTATATTCTATCTGTCACATTTTTTCGCTTACCGAAACTGGCACCCACTTGGCACCTATGATCCTGATCAGCAGCTCACTTGGGATCCGTCATAGCCATAGGCCATTTGAAATTATTCAACAACTATACTAGGTGACCGAGCAACTCTGTACGTGGTTCACCTCAAGCCTCGTTTTCCTGCTCGATGCTTCCATTTGCTCTGCAATTGATGGAAAAATTGTGATATAAGCTTAACGAATCTCATTTGTTAATTGTAAGGCTGGTTACAGATTAGATATGACTTACGAGAGGCTCGTCATCAGAAAGTTCATCAACCTCGCCTTTCTCCTTCTCTCCGGGACTACTTTGTTGTTCGAATCTTGTCCCTTCATTCTTTCCAGAATCGGAGTCTTCAACGTCAATGTTCTCTCTTGAACTCGACTCGTCAGCTTCTTCCCCATCTTCTTCATCAGCTTTTTCCCTTGCATTATCAGCATGTTGGTCAAAACTCTCAGGATCTTCATCAAGTTCATCAACATCAGGCTTCTCTTCTTCATCGTTAACTTCAGGCTTCTCTTCGTCGTCGTCATCAGCATCAGCCTTTTCTTCTTCATCATCAGCATCAGGCTTCCCTTCTTCATCATCGTCAGCATCAGGCTTTTCTTCTTCATCAGATTCCTCGATATGGTGATCTCCTGCACCTGGTCCTCTTGAGTCCGACTTGATTTCCTTGTCAGAGTCCTCTTGGTCTGTGAACTCCTTGTCCACATTCTGTGTGTGCTCCCCTCCAGGATCACCTGGGAGGTGACATCGAGGTCTCAGAAAAACCAAAAAACAAGTAATATTTGGAAACCCAGGGACTACAATGTTTTTACTAAAAAGTGTTGTTCAAAAAATGTATGAATAAATCATAGCGCAAACATTTTCTTTAAACATGCCAAGAAAAATGAACATCAACTCATTATTGTGTGGATACATCTAATTAATCTAGAGATGATGTCATAAGCAATTGCTTACAATAGAACAAACACGTAAATGCTAAACTAACATCAATTGTCTGGTCAACTGCAAACTCCGTACAATTTCAGACTCGGAAAAAAATTTATGCTTTAAGACAATCCAAGGCAGATACATAAATCGGACTCAATATATTCTCGAGAACTGGGAGAAAGATGTCCTCTAGAGAAATGATGATGCATAAACAAATTACTACTATCATCGTAAGAATTACATGGTACAAGGTTTATATGGAAGAGTTTCAACATGGAAAAGAAAATGTTTTACCTGAGTCCACTTCGTCATAAACATTAGACCTTTTGGAAGTTCCAGGGTTTGAAATGTCTGAACTCCCTTTCTCGCCAGCATCTGAAAATTTTAATTTCGATGCACCATTTTGACTATGCTTTAAATTTTTCTTTGGCGTCCTTTTTCCTTTTGTTCTGGAATACAGAGAAACTTCATCAAAGTGCCTTATAACAAATAGAAAATAAGCAATATCACTACCATCGGTCACTTACATTTTAAATGGTTTCTTAATCGAACGTGAACCACCGAGAGCTTTATTCTTCAGTCCAAGCGTACTGCAAAAGAATTTCAAACACATGGAGCAAAGGGCATTATATAGTGTTATAGAGGCAGAATAAAATCTAGATGTGCACTCACAAAGTAAACACAGTCATTCACAATAGGGTTCGTTCCCATGGGTTACACTCAAAGAGAAGCATTAGATACAAAACTGAAAAAAGTTTGAAACGGTAACAATATCAAATTTTGGAGATTCCTAGGTACTAAATACACGCAAATTTTGGAGATTCCTAGATAAATGCAGCTAATTTATCCCCTGAATTTTATGACCTCGTGAATTAGCTAATGAATGAGCTTTTTTCAGGTTCAGAATTTGAACAAAGGCCCTTAATTGACGAGAAAGTTCCCGAGTATGCTAGTTAGATGAAGCGTGTGAAACTCTCAGAGGTCTTTGTCTTTAGATTTCAGAAAAATTTTGATTTGATGCACTCCTTCCATTGACATCAAAACCAGCTTTCAGAGATTACAAAACCTCATAAAAAATCTAATATCCTAGAGAGTTAAGTTTTCTCATGTCACCATATCTCCAAAGAATCAATACTTTTGTTTTGAATAAAGAGAGTCAGAGCTTTGCTCTGGAAGGTCCGCACCCAAAAGATATCAAGAGTTTTTCTTTTTGGTCCTAAGACTCGCTTGCTTCAAGGCCCACCCCTTGAGGGCCTCCAAGGAATCAATACTTGAGATGAGCATTCAAACAATGTTCTTGGAAACCAATTAATCATAGCATCTAAATGTGGTCTGATGAAAAAATGAAACGGACTTCGGAGAGGTAGAACTTACACTTGGAGGGATGGAAGACTCCTGGACAGTTTTAGTTTCTGTAAAGGACAAAATGAAAAGATCATGAGAATCTAATTATCTTCTGATGAAAAAGATGGTCAAACAATCTGAGGCAATATGAAAGAGATGGGCAAAAGACCCATACCTTTGAAGTCTTGTGATCACTGTCAATGACCTCCCACCGCTCCTTCTCAAGTCTGAGAACTTCAACATCTCCATCATCATATAGTATCTTGTATGTAAAAGTCATTGAATGAAAATTATAAGGAACTTTGCCAGGAAATAAGCACAAACAATTGGCTTTGTCAAGCACCAAGAACCAAAAGAAATCAGGGAATGAAAGGGTAAGATGGGGCAGCTTACCACATGTTTCCTTTTTATTGGGTCATAAGATTTCACTGTGCCTTTATAGAATCTGAAATTTTAAAATAATGGCATACATCAGAAACATGGTGATAGTCATATAACTTTACAAAATAAATCCAATAAAACCGGAATCAGTCTTAAAAAGATAGTATAGGGGACTTCCGTGATTATAATAATTCTCAAAGCAAACAAGAACAATTCAATAAATACATAATAATAATAATAACAACAATAATAAACAGACTTGAAGATAAATTTGTTTGGCCATTTCCTTTCTATTCAAAATTTATTAAACAAGAGAAGTGACAAGTGCAAATCAGCACAGGTCGCATTCACATAAAGCCCCTTCAACTAAGCAAAACTATTGGTGCGTGTGTGTGGACTGTGTTTTGGGGGTCAAAAAACATTATATAACACTACCACAGGACTCAAATAATTGCCTCCAGCCCTCAATCTTCCGAAACTTCAACGCAAAAAGAAATAGCAGTATGCAGTGAAACTGGAGAATGATGTCATAATCACACTTTCACAGAGCTCACGAAGCAACAGTGGCACTAGCTCTAACCCCTGGCTATATAAGCCAACTCAAACTGAGAATGCCGGCAGCACGAGGGGACAATTCGCAACCTCCATCCACATTTTGGGAAAACAGTTTTCAGAACATGGGGTTGGAGAAAAGGTTTTGAAAAAAGTTAGAAAGCAATTGAGAAAACATTTTTCATGGGCTTTGAGACATAATATAAGATAAACCATGACTTTATAAGCATAGAATCAGGGTAGAGAGGATAATAATTACTAGTACCTTAAAAGTACATTTTGAGGCATATTGCCTTTTATCATGAGAAAACATGGGAAACGGCAACAAGTCACTTGCTAATGAAAGAACAAGGAAAGTAACTAACATGCAAACGAAATAAAGAGAGTGAAAGCATGAGTAAGAGCAAGTAATGGGCATACGACCATGGCCAACAAGTCCTGGACGAGTATGATCATGACTTACAAAAAAGCACATCAGTAAGTATTCAAGGGATGAACATGTTTCCCATTATTTTTTTATTTGATTTTGGCGTTTTGAGAGACGACATCAGAACCAAAAAGGAAAAGGAAAGGAAAAAGAATTTCGAAAGATAAACTCCGAAGAAAAGCAATGAAGATATTCAGAAATCCTTGGTAGAAACTAGAAAGCCTGAAAGGGGATTTGCGTTGAGGACAGATAAACGTACAATCAGTTGGAGATTGAGTTTGAACCTAATGCTTGGAAGAACAAGCCTGATCTATCCAAATCAATCGAAGTGGAGGCTTGACCCAACAGTCTCAAACCAACCACTAATGATCCATGTTGGGCAATGTGCATTTTATAACACACACAACCTGCTTAAAAGGAAGGCTCATCCTAGCCCAGACAATGATTTGACTTCTAAAAACAAAAAGGTGGCCTCAAATGCTCAAAAGGACGCTTTCAATTTAGAAATGTATGAACACTGCTTTTCATCTACATTCAAAAATGAAAGAGCAACTAAAACCTAGACAATCATAAATAGAGAAAAAATTTCAAACTTTGATGTTCCTCCTAAATAATATATTTAAAAAAAATAAAAGAATAATGTTAAAATTTTATATTATTGAATAAATCATAATAATTCAGAGTACAAAATATCTTTGAATAAATAGATCTCAAAGAAACCATTAAAGAAAAATTCATAAATGGAAAGTACCAAAGAAAAAAATAATAGAAAATATTAATAATCCATAAACCCTAATTTTCCTTTCAACGCCCTCCCCTCAAATTGAAGGTGGTAGAATCACGAACAACTTGAGTTTACTAAGAAAACATCTGAATCAAATCAGAAGATCTAGGATAGAACCATAGAACGAAAACAAGAACTTCTAGGCAAACACAAACCCACGAAGAACGGAACCAAGAACTTCCGAGAGAGAAAAATAACACACCTACGAAGAACGAAACAAGATCTTCTGGACAAGAACAAAGATCCTCATAGAGAGATCTATAACGAAACGCACAAGCAGCTTATTTGAAAAGCGGGACAAAGAAACACCAATGCAACCAGAGGATGAAGCTCATGATGGAAAACACTGAACAAAGATCCTCATAGAGAGATCTATAACGAAACACACAAGCAGCTTATTTGAAAAGCAGGACAAAGAAACACCAATGCAACAAGAGGATGAAGCTCATGATGGAAAACACTGAACCAAACAAAGTGAACTGAATCACAGTTAAGTGAACCAATCTGACAATGACAAAAACAGTCTGGCTGAATCTGAATCGAACCACGAGATTTTTTTATTATTATTACTATTTTTTTCAAACCGCGATAAAATTAATTGCACAACAGAAGGATGTTGAAGATCGGATGAAACCCACAGCAAGCGGCGGTGACTTCACAAAGTTTGGGACAGGCAGAGGTTGATCTATGATGCGGCGAGGTTGACTATTGATTAGAGACAACAACTAGGCGGATCTTGGCCCCAACTTCCCCCAAAACCCTCAGTTAACTTGATTGTTCAACAAAGCATCTCTGATCAGATTGGCGACATTCACCTGAAGCAAATTCACTCGATCTACGGCGATTGTTGCCTCCACCTCTCTTTCACTATGTGCCTCTTGGTAAAATTTAGGTACATCACTGTAAACCTCGAATCCCCGTACTTGATTTCGACTTTGTTCGGATTCACCGTCGTGAACAGCAATCGAATGCTGAGCGACAAAGATGCGGAGGTCGTTGCAGTTGTTGCGACAGTCTCGGCGTCGGAGGATGATAATGAGAAGAGATTTGGAGGGGTTATTCCCATGTATTGAGCACCAACTCGCTAGTGATCGAATTAGGCTTTTTAGGTTCTAAGCGTCAGAGGATGATAATGAGAAGAGATTTGGAGCGGTTATTCCCATGTATTGAGCACCAACTCGCTAGAGATCAAATTAGGCTTTTTAGGTTCTAAGTAGAGATAGAGAGTGCAAGCGGCAGAGATGCAGATCAAGACCGATGGCACTATTTTAATGTGAAAGGTTTGGCAACGAACGATCTAGGTTGAAACAAATGCATAACTTCACAAATTTGGTCTGAAACAGGTCGGACGTCATCTGAACGACGCGGGGCTGGGTGGAAAATGCGCACGGCACGACTGGGAGAAGATCGCCTCACTCACGACGGCTTGGTTCGGACTTCCACGACAGTGCTAGCGTCAGACTTAGCGGATGAAGGTGGCGCAGATCGTGGCGTTGATGACGTGAACCGTCAACAGAGAGAGAGAACGGATAGAATATGGCGGGTAGGGTTCAACGAGACAAAACATAAAGCTCTAATACCATGTGAAAATTTCTATATTATTGAATAAATGATAATAATTCAGAGTACAAATATCTTTGAATAAATAGATCTCAAAGAAACCATTAAAGGAAAATTCATAAATGGAAAGTACCAAAAAGGAAAATAATAATGGAAAATATTAATAATCCATAAAGCCTAATTTTCCTTTCAACAAATAATAATATTAATGATCATTATTATTATTATATAAAACACACACACACAAGATAACAGGAAAAGACATATATATGAGACAGATAAGGTATACTCACTGTTTATCCATGGGCCACCAAACTTTAATTCTGCATCCCATTAAGTCTTCAATATCATTTTCACCATACTTGAACATGCACTGCATTTATGAACTGAATCAGGTTGGGCACTATATAATTTAAGCAAGAAAAATAACATATAGACTTGGTTGGGCCAATAATTTGAGAAGGATTTAATAACAAAACATAATCTTTAAGTGTGGAACATCAATATTTTCAAGAAAAACAAGCTAAGTGACAGAAATAGAAACATTTTTCATCGTCATCCAACTTGATAGGAATAAGATGTCAAGTGTATGAAAGTTTTTTAATCGGAACCTTCCTTTCTAAAAAATCAATTCCCCTCCTGGCATAAGTCACTCCACAAATGGTAGCTCCATTCAAAAACCTTGGAGAAGGGTGCTGATGAGTTTCATGAGGATGAGGACGTTAGTGTTAGTAATTTTGATTCTGAAACTCATTTATATGATGGCAATTCAAGCTTGAGAGTTAATAAAGAGTTTTTTCGTTTGTCTTTTCTTTTAATAGTAAACAATCCAGTTTGGTAGACGTTGAGCTTGAGGTATCTAAGATTCATCCCAAAGATGGTGAATTTATTTGCCCTATCTCTACTGCTTCAGATTAAAAATCTTTTGCATTATTTAAAAGAATTCAGAACTACTCTCTGTAAGCGTTTGCATTAGTTGTTTTTCTTTTTTTAGATAGGATATAAAATTCATTAATAGGACGGAATCACACCAAATAACGGACTCGATTAGTGAGATTCTAAAAGCAAACTCCAATTATGTAAGAGAGTTTCAGCTATAATAGATGAGTGGTTCCTTGTTTTTGCACCAAAAAAGAGCATAGAAAAGAAATAAATCAAAAGGTACCTCTAGAGCACTTTCTTTGTGGATTCTCATGTTGCTCTACTTTTGCGTTGATGGTGTTTGGGCTTCTCATTTGGATCTTGTTTTAGGCTGATCTTTGGGGAGCTTTGCAGGCGGGGTTTGTTGCTTGGTTTTGGTTTCTTTTTCTTTTTCTTTTTCTTTTTTGATGGTTTTGTTTAGGACTCAGTGGTTGGTACCTTGGGTTTGGTTGGTTTTTTCGTTAGTTTAGAATGCTTGTTTTGCTCTATTTGGTATTTTTTTAAGCTAAGAAACATTTAATTAAACAGGAATGAGCCTCTTTATTAATGATAATAAATGAGACTGAAAGGAATTCCTGTTGGTCACCAAAATTACATCATTTCTCATCTTCAGTATGCGGATGACACTCTCTTATTCATGGATGGGTCTACGGATAATGTAGAAAAATGGTGGCAGATTATTAATCTTTTCCTCAAAGGTGCTGGTATGTCTTTGAATGTATCAAAAACTTCACTGATTGAGCTAAATATAGAGGCCTCGGTGATGGAGTCTATGTCTGATTATTTAGGCTGTAAGCTGGAATGCCTTCCCTTCCCCTATCTGGGCTTCTCTATTGGTGGACAAAATGCGATGAAGAGCAGCAGGTGTGATTTGTTAGAAAGAATATTAATGAAGATTGATAAATGGGGTAAAACTGATTTATCTAAAGGAGGGAGGTTAACTTTAACTCAAGTTGTTTTGAACAGTCTGCCTTGCTATCTATTCTCTTTGATTAGAGCCCCAGTTGCTATTGTCAAGAAGTTAGAAAAGAAGTTCAGAGATTTTTTGTGGAATGGTGAGAACTGCAATCCTATGCTCAATTTGGTTAAATGGGAGATTACAAGCAGACCGATCTGTTTTGGTGGTTTGGGAGTGGGTTGTCTCCAACAGAAGAATGAAGCTCTTTTAAGCAAATGGTTGTGAAGATTTATCAGTGAAAAACAAGCCCTGTGGAGAAAGATAATTACGTCTATCTATGGAAAGGAGAGTAATGGATGGTGCACCAATCAGCCTAAGAAAGGAACAGCTAAGAGATTATGGGCAGGTATCTATAAACAAAAAGACAGCTTCTTTAGTTTTACTAAATTCATGCTAGGAGATGGACAGAAAATCCA
>JBBPDJ010000004.1:5305170-5322575 GCA_037974625.1 Cucumis cinereus
TTTCTTGATTCGGCACTTAAGCTTAAAGGCTTTGGGAAGAGATGGAGGAAGTGGATTTGGGGATGCCTTTCCTCTACTAACTTCTCCATCTTGATCATCGGCAGACCAAGAGGGAAGATCTTTGCAAAACGGGGGTTAAGACAGGGAGATCCTTTGGCTCCGTTTCTTTTCACAATTGTGGGAGACGCTCTAAGCAATTGGATCCATCTATGCCTAGAAAAAAGAGTAATGAAAGGAATTCCTGTTGGTCATCAAAATTACATCATTTCTCATCTTCAGTATGCGGATGACATTATCTTATTCATGGACGGGTCTAAGGATAATGTAGAAAAATGGTGGCAGATTATTAATCTTTTCCTCAAAGGCGCTGGTATGTCTCTGAATGCATCAAAAACTTCACTGATTGGGCTAAATATAGAGGCCTCGGTGATGGAGTCTATGTCTGACTATTTAGGCTGTAAGCTGGAATACCTTCCCTTCCCCTATCTGGGATTCTCTATTGGTGGACAAAATGCAATGAAGAGCAGCTGGTGTGATTTGTTAGAAAGAATATCAATGAAGATTGATAAATGGGGTAAAACTGATCTATCTATAGGAGGGAGATTAACTTTAACTCAAGCTGTTTTGAACAATCTGCCTTGCTATCTTTTCTCTCTAATTAGAGCCCCAGTTGCTATTATCAAGAAGTTAGAAAAGAAGTTTAGAGATTTCTTGTGGAATGGTGGGAAATGCAATCCTATGCTCAATTTGGTTTGATGGGAGATCACAAGCAGACCGATCTGTTTTGGTGGTTTGGGAGTGGGATGTCTAAAACAGAAGAATGAAGCTCTCTTAAGCAAATGGTTATGGAGATTTCCCCGTGAAAAACAAGCCCTGTGGAGAAAGATAATTATGTCTATCTATGGTGAGGAAAGTAATGGATGGTGCACCAATCAGCCTAAGAAAGGAACAACCAAGAGATTATGGGCAGGTATCTATAAACAAAAAGATAGCATTTTTAATTTTACTAAATTCATGCTCGGGGATGGACAAAAAATCCATTTCTGGACTGATTGTTGGTGCAGTGACAGACCCCTGTCCTCTATCTTCCCTGATCTGTATAGTCTTTCCCTGAGTAAGAATGCTTGGGTGGCAGACTGTTGGGACCTTGATAACCAAGCTTGGAATCTGGGGTTAAGAAGAAACTTTAGGGAAGAGGAGTATGAAAATGCAGCTGCTAGTTTTGAAATTCTGACGAATTGGACTCCATCGCAAGAGGAAGATGGTATTTCCTGGAATCCGGACAAATCTGGGAAGTTTTCTTCCAAATCAGCGTTCTGTATGAATGTAAAAAAAATCCCCCAAACTGGCCGTAGCATCTCTCATCCTTTCATTCGGGTGATTTGGAAGTTCAAGTGTCCAAAGAAGGTGAAATTTTTCCTTTGGTCCCTTATTTATAGAAGCTTAAATACAAATGACAAGTTACAAAAGAAGCTGCCAAGGTATGCCCTCAATCCGTCCATATGTTGTCTCTGTCAAAAAAATGAAGAATCGTTGGATCATCTTTTTATCCACTGTGAGTTTGCTAGAAAGGGGTGGTCAAGGCTTTTGAATACTTTCAATTTACAATTATGTTTGCCTCAGAAAATTGATAACTGGTTCGGTGAAGCTACAGGTTTGAAGATTTTTGGGCCGAAAGGGAACATCCTGTGGAATTGTAGTATTCGTGCTCTTCTATGGGGGATTTGGTTAGAAAGGAATAGAAGGGTTTTCAATGACGTTAGTTATTCTTTTGATTCTTTTTGGTCTGTGATTCAAAACACAGCGTCCTGGTGGTGCTTTAACCACACAAATCTTTTTTGCCATTATAGTCCTTCCATGATTTTTAACAATTGGAAAGCTTTGTTGGTTTAGTTGTCTCTTTGGAAGGGCTATCTTGGCCCTTGCCTCTAAGTTGTTATCTTTGGATTTCTTATATATATACCACTGATACTGTTTCTTATCAAAAAAAAGATAATAAATGAGATTGATGCTCAAAGTACAAGGGTAATATACTATGATCATAAGGAGAAAAATAAATAAAAGAACAATCAAAATAATGATACAAACAAGCTAAAATCTTCTATAACTCAAACCAAAAAGGAGAAAGAATAACCAAGCAAAATAATGCTATTTCAATAAGAAGCCAATTGTAGTGGAAGAATTGTACACTAATAGCTTCGAAAAGAATGTAGATGGAACACCCATGGGAGACAAACGATCTTGAGCTCGAGATGACTTGCTAACAATTTTCAAACCAACAAACTGCAAAGTAAACTAAATTCTTTGACAAGAGAAAACCATTCTTGGGCCCGACAAGAAAAGATGAAACAAACAACCAACTCAACCGAAATGCCAAAAACTAAATTATGACGCCCACAATAAGCATCGAGATGAGTGAAGAGGGAATGCCAAGAGAACAACAACCATCCTTGTTGAATCTTCACTAAGATGAAAACCAAGAACTGCTAAAAATATTAATTGTTCGATCGATAGGTAACAATTCTTGAGCCCAACTTCTTCAATGAATCAAAGGGGAGAACTAGTTCTGAATTAAGTGTTCAAAAGGCTTAAATCCCAAACTCTTTAACCGCAACCTTCAAACCTCACAAAGAAACCGATTATTGCAACAAAAAGTGACTAAAATCAGATCTCAAACCAAAACTAGTTTGCATTTATACTATTGACTTTAAATGGGCTGGAATTTCACAACGCTAAGACTGAGAGGGGTTTTCGTAGGTCAGATTTCCATCATTCAATTCCTCTTCATTTTGAAACAAGTCATTGAGATCAGTTTCGTCCTTCAAAGAATGATCCTCTAACTCATTTAGATTCCCCAAATAATCATCTTTGACACTGCTCACACTAAAAGGAGAGTCAAAATCTGAATCACAATTCTTTCTAGATGGAGGGCCCAAAGTTTGGCAAGGGGAGCCTCTCAAAACTTTTACTTTTGAGGAAGGAAAAAACATAATAT
This sequence comes from Cucumis cinereus, assembly GCA_037974625.1. Taxonomy (NCBI): domain Eukaryota; kingdom Viridiplantae; phylum Streptophyta; class Magnoliopsida; order Cucurbitales; family Cucurbitaceae; genus Cucumis; species Cucumis cinereus. The sequence continues at coordinate 5,308,166 of JBBPDJ010000004.1, forward strand.
TTAAAATGTGGTTGGCAGGATCTTTGAGGGACTGATTTGGTTGAACGAGAAGGAACTTGAATCTGTGTGCAATTAACCTCCAAAAATCAAGGTTTTGATCTAAGATCCATTCTGCCCTTAAGGCACTCTTTTTTGAATTCGGGATGTCTGACCTATTGAAGATGAAGTCGCTTGGCCTTTTGTGTCTTTTATCTTTAAAGATTCAGAATTTTGATGATTTTGGTCTGACAACCTTTGTCTTTACGAGAGCCTTTTTTTAGACATCCTTCGGCCTCCTTCTAACAAATGCTTGGGGAACATCTTAAAGGGAAGCAAGGATTTCTTTGATTTTGTATGCTTTTTAGAAATACCTCTTAGACCGAATCTGGCCGAAGATGCATGAGATGAATAAGATAAATGCGCAGATGAAGAGAGGCTTATTTTGAAGCTGCGATGGGCACTGACTCGGCCTTTGCAGAAGGGACAACCAATGCTGAAGAAGCAGAAGAGAGAGACATTCTAAGGGCAGAATAAGGAGCGGCAGAATTCTGACATTTAGTCGATTGGGCTAAATCAAAGGAGTTAGGTTGAATGTCACTTGGGCTCTCGATGAGCAATGTTAAAAGCACCCCTTCCACTTCCGCTTCAATGTTCCCTCGCTTTACAATTGTCTGAGCATTAATTATCCCTTTTGGAGGGAAGGAATTAATGCTTGACTTCCCCAATAACCAATTGACTTCCTTAGTAGGGTCAGGCAGCTGCACCAAATAATCCAACACTTCCTTTGGATTGCAAGGCATTGATTGGCTTTCCCCATTTAAGAAAACTGACAAGCCCATAAGAAGCTTTCCCCATTTAAGAAAACTGACGAGCCCATAAGAACTTTCTCTCTCTTCTTTGATTGCACCTTTTCGAATTCCAATAGGGAGTTCACAATGACCTTTGGATTTATCTCATGTGCAACCAACTTCTCCGACTCATGTGAAGCAGATTCCGGTTTCTGAAGTTTCAACTTGTTGAATTTTTTACTGGATAAATGGATTTCTGGCGTACTGTGCACGCATCCTTGCTGGTAGAAAAACTCAAACGGATCATTTAACGAATCACATTCAACCCCTTCATCCTTCAAAACCTGATTGAATCTAACAGCATCCATCGGATTTGAAAAATCATAAACAAATAAATCTCCACTGACTTTAGTGAGTGGATTGACTGATGAAATATCATCAAAATTCAAGAAAATATTACCTATTTTCTCATCATTGATTTCAAGTGTTGTCGGAATGAACCAACAAAGATTCTCTTTAACTTGAATTTTGGCTTCTGAAACATTTACAAAATTCAAAGGTCCATGGATATATCTAATAAGCCCCCAAAGTATGCCCCAATAGTTTCAAAAGTTTGATTCTTCCAGTAATCTAGAGGTAAGTTCTTAATCGAGATCAATCCACCATATCCTCTTGCATACAGAGGTCCGCTATGTAATAACTTATCCCATTTTTCAAATTATAAGTGGAAGGCACCAAAATTCTGTCATTTCCCAGATTGCTCAATCACTTCATCTAATGATCTTTTGATCAATATCAACTAGAGCATTCTCTGCAAACAACAGATTGATGATAACCTCCGACTGGAAGACAGTTTGTAAAGTTTCTTTAATCTCGACCCAGCTATTGAACTCAAATAGACGTGTGACAACCCAAAGATTGCTGAAATCTGTTCAAAAACTTGATAATCCAATGTTGGTGGCTGCTCTGTTTTTCCGAGTCCAAAACAGAGGAGATCTTATTCTGCTTAATTTTGTCTGTATAACTATCCTTCTTCTCTTCTTGTGATCGGCCAAAATTTCAGAGTGACTACTTTTCGGCTTGTTCTGGACTGAAAACCATGTCGTACAATCATGCTTGGATTTGAAGCGTTTCATCATTTCCAGAAACGTTTGCCATCCTTGTTTTCCCTTGCCCGATAGGATATGTATGAAAGATCTTCCTCCTGTTCTAGGCCAAAAGTTGCATCTTAAAACCCACCAATTCTCCACTCTGAATTTTGAGACTTCTTTTATCCCATTTTCGATTCTATATTTCTTGTAGAAGTACTTCTTTTCTGATAGTTGACATTGTTCTTTGATAGCTTTGATAGCCTCTTGGAACCAGAAGAGTAGTGAGCTTGATAAAGGCAGGGATTTTTTGCTTCCACATCTTCAACTTGGAATAACTCCTCATACCAAATACAATAAGGAGGGTCCAGAATTCTGCATCTTTCCACCTCAATTTCTAACTTACTCGTCGGAAAACTGATAACTGAAAGTGTCGAAGGGGGTAGAGGACGGGGGGAGAGAGAGGAGAAAGACGAGAGAACTTAATTAATTAATGAAATAGGGGAACCCCAAAACCTAATAGTCTCTATTTTGATCTCTTCAATTTGACCTATTTAGGCTCCAATTGGAAATGTTTCTTGTTTTGTGCTATTTGGTTGGTAGTATTCTTTCTCGTCTTCTTTTTCACTTCCTATAGGAGTTTGAATCCTTGAACTTTTATATTATTTTCATGTATTAACAAAAGGTTTGCCTCCTGTTTAAAAAAAATTGGAGGCGTACATCAGTCCACGATGTGTCAAAAGAAAGCTTTGTGCTTGCGTTTGGTACAAAGAAGACTAATTGTTGGCACACATACTTAAGATTCCGATATTAATGCCATTACACGTTGAAGGTGCATTTTTTTTATATCAACAGAAGAACCTTAAGATTAGTTCTACGTGTTACGTGCTTAGATTAACATGAATATCACTATCGGCGTACCTTTGCAAGTCCTGCAATGCTTCTTCGTTTCCTCTTCTTGACAGCCCCACTAGAGGGTTTTAAGTTACTTGTGTTGTTCTTATCAACCTTTTTCAGCACACTAGAATGCTGCAAGATAAACAAAAGGAATGGTGGGTGTAAGCTGTGCTGACTCCTAATACTCATGATGTAAAAAAAAGAAAGAAAGAAAAAAGAAAAGAAAGAAAGAAAAAAAGAAAGAAAGGAAACAAAGAAAAGAAGGAACTAAATAAATGTAATATATATTATACATATATAAAGGGGGAAAGAAAGCAGAAGACATAGCTAAGATGCCACCTTAACATCAAGGTCACTGGAATCTTCAAGGTCATTTTCCTCATCATTGTGACCCCTGCCTGAGCCTTTGGCTTTAGATTTGGAAGAACCCATAGGCTTTTTCAAACATGAGACCAACAAATCTGACTCACTGCTTCTACCCATCTTCTTCGCCTTGTATACATCATCATCTGAACCGTGGTTATTCCCCACGTCAATTTCACTAGACTCTAGTGGAGAAAGTCCTCCTTGAAGAGAGCCAGGTGAACGTGCCTTTTTACTTTTGGATCTAGAACGACTACGGTCAGATGATGACCTTTGATGTTTTGGAACTGGAACGGATGTTGCATCACTATTTTTTCTTTTTTTGCTCTTTGCAGGCACTGCATCCACATTGGTTCTCTTAACAGTAAAATCTTCATGACCATTGGTTGATTCAGGTTGGTTAGTGGTACTCAGATTTATTTCCCTCACCATTGTCAAGATATCAACATCATTTTCTGCATGTTTCTTTTCAACCAGTTTCTTTTTTACCTTTTTATTCTTTTTTTCCCTTGATCCATGTGACTTCAAAACTTTAATCATTTTTCCAAGAGGCACATCATTTCCATCTTTTTCATCTTTATTCGGAACCTCACCTACACCAGCTTCTGTAGAAATCTGATGATCACATATCGTGTTAGAAATTAGAATTTAGGAAGTTAAGGAATGATACAGTCATATGTAAAATTACTCGCAGTGATAAAACATACAACCACCTCAGTTGATTCTAACTTGAGTGACTCAAAGTGAGCCAAAACGCTTTCATCTACCAACCACGTTTTTGATTCACCTTCAGTTTGATCAGCCTGTCAAATACATATGATCACTTCAGTAAACATTCACCAAACCACAATGCAGGAACGAAGTATAAAGCCCCCAATTTTTTTTAGGAGCAAGGAGGTTACGTTAGGGCCCGATTTGGATTCATAGTATCATTAACATCAGTCTATCAGCATTACCCATGACTAATTCTACAATTAACTGATCCACAACACTAAATATCATGACAATACTAAAGGATAATGTTGAAGAAACATCTTTTAACATTTTTCCCAACAGTAAGTCATAATTCAGTATGTGGAAAGATATTAATTTATAAAATAAATTTGTGTGAATATTAATTTATAAAATAAATTAGTAAATGAACTCATAAACAAATAACAAAGGGATAAACCAGCTTGACAAATGAAAGTATTAAAGGAAGTGCCTCTAAAAACGAACGACTCAAACAACCGAGGAAACAAACAAAACAAAAGTCAACTATAAGGGATTGCTCCAACTATTGAGATTTTAAGAAACTGAGATACATTATACCAACAAAAAGGAGAAAAACAATATAGATTCAGAGGGGTGAGATAACCCAAAGAAAAACTACTGAAGCGCCACATCCCAATCCCGGAGAATTAGAGCTAGGCTGAACTCCTTGTGTCTTAGACACCATAAAAAAGAAGTAATTTATACAGCTTTATAAAAGAATAAGTACAGAACTTATCTTGAAACCGTCCAATTTATTTCCTTCCAAAATTTCTAAACCAAAGGCTCACCTGAGCCACACATCACAAAACCTTTACTTCCCTCCGAGCTACAACTATCTACATCTACAAAAACCACTCCATGAACGACTCCAGAAGACAAAGAATGGCCAAAAGTCCTTCAAACCTGATCCCAACCTCTTGAGGCAAAAGGGCAAGGGAAGTATCAGTGCTCTATATCATCTTCTCAAAAGACTTCGGAAACTCTTTTGACAAGCAAGCTCATGAGAGGCTTGAAATGTGTCGCATTCTAAACTGAGTTCTCAAGGTATCTCAAGTCTCTAAATTCTTTTAACGGACATATTCTGTATATTAGGGAGGGAAAAAATGCTTGCCAAAGGATTTGACCTTTTCCTACTGAGGGGGATCTTTACAAGCACCACTAGTCCAAGAAACTCTTATTTGACAAATCGCCTAGACCAAGCCCACCCCCACAAAATCCCTTGGTAACAACTTTCCATCTCACTAGATAAAGAACTTCCTTCAAAACCAATTTTAACTAATTGTCAAATTTCAAAAAGAAATATATGATATTGATATCAATATGAGAAGATTACTAATTTCAATATGGTAAATTGTGACTCAAGGTGATTGCACAAGAATGGTATTGTGAAACCCATAATATATCCATGCCTATTTATCACGCTTCCAAAATTTCCTTTCTTGGCTACAACATAACTTTCAAGAGATTCACATGCCTACTTTTGTTCATACATCAAACAAAATGGACCAAATCTTTTTCTTCTAAATTGATAAAGAAGAACAAGTCTTTCCAAACCTGATAAGTAAAATATGCATTAAACCAAATCAGGAAGTACATATTGCAGGCAGAAGCTTTAACTTACAACAGAATCATCTCCTCCTTTCTTTTCCTTTGTTTTGTACAGCATGGAAGGCAGAGAAACTGGTGCAGTCAATCCTTGTAAATCATCCTCTTTCAGGGCCAATCTCTTGATGATTGACAATCCAAGATCACAAATTGCATATGAAATCTGAGAAACCAAGCATTAGTATTATTCAATGTGGTGGTTTGTGTCTTCTTTGATTTTTGAAAGAAAATAATTTAGAATGAAGAGAATAGAAGCCAGTAAGATATATTGTATCCTAACCTTCGTTTTTGTTGCATCAACTATATCTTCACTATTTTTAATACTATGAAAGATGGAGAATATGATGGATACATTTTCCTTTTCCTTGGTGCTATTAGCCTCTGACTTTAAATCTTCATCTTTATGAACTAGTAGAGAAAGAATTAGGTGCAATCGCCTGAAACACACAAAATAAGTCCAAGGAAATATGAATTTTAAAAACGTTATGGAATGGCTGAAGATAATTTAAAGAACTAATGAACTTACAAGAGGCTCTTGATAACCTAAATGAACATATATCCAATAAAACGCTTACATTTTTTCTTTTAGGGAAAACAGTTGGCTACACCTTCACTTAAAATCCTACGCATACGTATAACAGTACCCCTGGCCCCTTTACTGAAAAATTTACGACTGTCTTTGCTAAGGTTTGAACATACAAATACCTATTCGAGGATTTTCTGGTTCAAAGTATTATTAGGCATAAAATTCTGATTGTGATAGTGTATGTTGTTTAATACGAGTCATTTGACTTGAAATGAATTATAGAATCTTCAAATATAAGACTCTTCCTCAAGTGTTGTTGACCATTTTTTTTTTTTGGTCACTAGATGGTAGAGCCCTAAGAAGTACCAACACTCCCAAAATGGCTGTGTCAATGTCTGACACCGACACAGCTCCTACACGTGTCCGACACACCAGCTGGCACGTCGATTATTCTATTATTAATTTTTTTATTTCAGACATGGCCCGACACGTCGGGATACGGCTGGAAATGGAGACACCACTAGGACACGGCAACCTGCAATTGTTTTAAAAAAAAAAAAAAAACTAAAATATGAGGCATTAAGCTCAAGCCCAGCCCATCGGTTTTAAAACCTATAGGGTTTTTCTAGGTTGGTACCCATTCTTTTTATTGCGGCTGCTGAGCTCCCACACCCCACAGTGGAGTTTCTCCACCTTCGTCAAACGCAGCCACTTGAAGACCCATTAACCCTGCGATTTGATTTCTTTTTCCCATTCTTCTGTTTTTTCTTCTTTTGTTTTCAATTTTTTTCTTTTATCATCAATTTTTGTTTTTATTTATTTTCTTTCTCTTCTGTTTATATTAAATCTATTTTTGTTTTTATTTTTTTCATTCTCTTCTATTATTTTTCATTTTTTAAATCTTTCTTTTTTTCTTTACCATTATTTTTATTTAAAATTTGGATCATCTATTAGTCAGCAGAAATTAAATTTATGGTTGTTATTTTGATGTTTTCAAAAGTACTATTTCACAATGTATGATCATATATATTTATTTTTGTAAAATATGTGTGTGTGTGTGTGTGTGTGAGTGTGTGTGTATTTATTTTTGTAAAATGGGTGTGTGTGTCCCCAACGTTTAAACCGCCTTGTCGGTATCGTGCCATATATGTGTCACATGTCAGTGTCTGTGCTTCTTAGGTACAGCCTCTCTGTGTTGTTTGTCGCTTCTTAATGTCTTTAGAGGATACCTTTTACTCCCTATTTTTAATATATATTTCTCATTAAGATATTGTCTTTTCTAACATATATAACCCCCCCCCCCCAGAATAAATATAAGTGATATTGTGATATAAGCTTACCTATAAACTAGTTCATATGCCTTGACATCCTTGCATTCATCAACATCTGGACATGAATGATGAGCAAGAACATGAACCAAGTATGGTAATATGTATTCCGGATAAGCTGTAGTTGAACTGGTTTCCGATTGCATTGACAGTTGTCGTGCTTTAGCTTGGTGATGCATTTGAATAATATCAGCCAGATTTTGTTTCTCCTGTTAATTCAAATAGCACGTGAAATTAACAAAAATTTAAATCCCAGCTATCCGAGGCAATGAGATGTGTACTTCCTCTGTTGAATGAAAAGACAGTTCCAATCACGTCTAGTGTAATTTACCTCACCAAACTCAGATGGATTGGAGCCATTTATGTTAAATAAGAATGCACATGCATATTTTGCATCCAACATTCTGTCTTTTATGTACTGATGAACTTTGCTCAAGAATACTTTCCCAGCTTGAGGAAACATGATCTACAACACACCAGAACATGCAAAAGCACCAGTTAAACTTACATTCACAAATAAACCACTTCTTAGCATGATAATGACAACAATAAGTTTCCATACTACCTTATATGAGATCAGACCACATCAAGAAATTAAAAAGATAAAATATGGCAGTTTGAAAGCACAAACTTTTTGTGCACTTGCCTCGGGTGTTTTTATGGTTAAGTGAAAGGTACTAATGGGTATCTTATCATCCCATTGCTTAGATAGTCGAAGAATTGCCTTTGCAGATGCAAGCTTTAAATGGGCTTTCTCAACTGAACTGTAAAACAGGAAAGACTTTAGTACCTTTCAAGCCTCATATAAGAAAGGCTTGTTATACAAGACACTCCTGTAATGTTAATCAAATTATTCCGGTATTGATGTAACTACCTTGATTTGATATCTTTCGATATTTCTCCATGGGCAAGTATGTTACCAAGGATCTCTAGAAGATTATTGATTCCAAGACGGAGGTGAGCATCCTTGACAGGTAAATAGCTCTTGACCAATGTCTTAATGGCAAATACCTGATTCTCAGGAAAAGTGAAAGGCCCAGCAAGGGAAAAAAATCCAATGTCAAAAGTTCATGTTAACTAGTAATTGTTAGTTATCTTCAATCACAAATGTTTGCAAGTGTGTATGTGTGTGCGAATGTGGGCGCGAGTGAGGGATAAAGAAGCAACCCAAAAGTGACTAACCTTTAACAAGCAAGGCTCACTTCTATTCTCCCAAGAGATTTTTTCATTATCTCGAACTTCCTGAAATAGAAGCGTTAGCAATCATGAACCTAATTATCATCAAGTAATACTCAAGAAATACCAGACAGAACCCAGTGATGGAAACTTACAGAATCACAATTGAGAATTTGGTTTCTAATAAACTCTTCAATTTCCTTCTCCCTGGTTTCAAAAACAGGCATTGCTGTCTGAGCTATACATCCCAGAGATTGAAGTACAGCAGGCAAATGAGTCTTCTCCTCAAGCATATCCACAAGCCTCTACAATTTTTTTAAGGAATTTTGAATTATGCAAGGATCCTCATGATGCCATGAGAACAATCCTTCTGAAAATGATTATTAGTTGGTACATCAGAATGTTGAAACAAACCTTGTATAAAACAGAAAGTGATTTTAGCCCATCGTCTTTTGTTATAGCAGCCAATGCATGTACAGCATACTTGGCCTGTCGTCTAGTGCCTTCTAAGCATGGTTGCTCTAGAATAAGGTCTATGGAGCTGGAGATATATAACAGGAAGATGAGTAATCTAATATTTAATAACCAAGTTCTAACAGGGTAAGCTCTTCTATACCTAGATGAGACAGCCAGTTGTTCACGAATTGTACCACCAGCTTTTGCTAAAACGTGCAGAATTCCTTCTTTTATTGTCTCATTGTCATCTTTAAGAAAATTGATTAGCTCCTCTTCAGACCCACTGAATAACACAGGACTGAAACGTGCAAGAATCTGGAAAAGAATATACAGGAGAATTTAAACATGACCTTTTTATGAGAGAAACAAATAACATATCATGGAGTTATATAAAAGAGACCAACAGGGTGAGACATCCCTTTGACAGTTGACACAGCTTAAGGAGAAAAAAGAACAAAACGACAGATTATAAAAGGTTTTACCATCTAGATCACAAAAGAAACCATGATAATAATAATAATAAAAGTAATTCCAAAATCTATAAATTATTAAGGGCTAAAAACCTCAAGAAAACAATTCTATCTCAAACTTCTCAATTAACTAATTTGACTTAAAAAGTAAGTTTTCTCAACCCAAAGGACTGCACATTTTCAGAGACCACCATGCAGTCAATCCTCCAAATGCACATCCACAAAATAAATAATCAAGTACACCTTAAAAATACTCAACGAACATTGAATTGTGACAGGGAGCTTGCCTGCAAAATTACACTTTATCCGCAAGGAACTAAACAAAAAATTTCAATAGAAGGTAAATGGAGTACTTGAAGCAATATTCTTTTTCTGTCCATTACTTCCAACACTTCTCGCTTTGGCAAGGAAACCAACCTTTGCCTTTTAGTGATAAGATTACCAAAATAAAGTGCAAAAGGGAGGGAGATAGCACCACCAAGAACAAAAAGTTACAATTACAAAATTTTATAGAAAGGGAACACCATGTGGAAGGATAGATTTTAAAACACAGCATATAGGGTAAACCCCGCTTCCCCTATATCTTCTTTCTTATAAGATATAAAGATCCATTGGAAATGTTATAAATTCTGAAGTTGACCTTTTGTGCCTCTTAGTATATTGTTTTAAGTTCTAGCAATGCATGGAGAGGAACACGGGACCATACTAAGTGATACAACCACAACCATATAACAGAAAAGACAGTTCAATTGTAATAACTGATCTTCCTAATAACCTTCTAAAAGTCACGATCAATAGAAATAATTTGAATGAAATAATGTTCAACGTCAAACTCATGACATCCTTTTGAATAAACCCAGAATAGCCTGCTGGGTAAGCTTGAGCATAACCTTTGACACACTAGAAAAACAGAATACATGTTTGGAGATAACTAAGCACAATCATTTAACACATTGAAAGTATAAGTTCATCATGTTTTGCTTCAGCTGTACAGCAATTCTTGTATGCATTCATTACTTGTAAACAAAGTCACCCAAAAGAAAATACAATTACACAGACTATTGTACATTAGAGTAGACAAAAATATCACTGAGATCAGACTTGAGACACAAGATGAAAGATTAAGCTATGATGGATTTTTACCACTAACATAGTCATAGAAGATTTAATGTCTTGCATGCTACCAGCAGATTTTTTAATCTCCAATTCCCGAAGGATTTCTTTCACATGTTCCTTGTTGAAAAGTAAATAGGAACACTTCACGGATAATGAGTCCAGAAAATCATACAAGCGGTGTTTCTCACCCAATATTTTCAGCAACTCATCCTGGATAAAAATGAAAGAAAGTAAGAAAGAAAAACTCAATTCAAATTTCTTTTGGAATTTAAAGCAAATGCAAATGCCTCAAAATGACAAAAAAAAAAAAAAAAATCGTTGGAATTTTCAGTTTCAAAATAAACAAGTAAAAGCAATCTTTTCAGATTAATTTGTAGAACAATAAATTTGAATTAGGATTTTAGGGTTTAAGGTTTAGGGTTAAGAGTAGCACAATAAAAGGGGTGGAGATTATTTGGCCATTGTGTTTGTCGCCACTTGGACTGCCTTACATAAACTACCTAAGAAAATATTTAGATTTGTCCCAGTTGGAAAGGTTTTTTGTAGGCTTTTTCCACGCATTTTGATTCAAAACTTTTGCTTACTAAAAACCATAATTCAGGGCTTCATAGAGGCTACAGCCACGAGCACTCTGAAACTTTAGAGAACAAAAGGTTAACTTGTACTAGAAAAGAGAAAAAGGGGGAGTGGGGGGGGAATAAAGAAACAAATTGCACATTGGAAGAAAAACTTAGTTTACTTAGGCCTGAGCAAGGGAGAAGGGAGAGTACAATAAAACTATGTCAAAATCAGAAATAGAGGGTAATTTCTGCACTTTTTGCAATTGAAGTTCCAGGGACACTGAACCTCCTTTGAGAAAACCAAATTGTTTTCCCTTTGATCTGGATCACAGGAGCGTTGATCTTCACAAGACCATAAATAATAAATACAAAATGGAGAACTAATGTCCGTTCAATTCACAACCAAATACCTCCCAGGCTTAGCAAGTAAGAGATGTTAAAATTTTTAATGGTAAATCGTTTCTCACCCGCAAGTTGCAAGCTTGATGGAAGTTGGTATTTGGATCAATAAGATTGCTCAAAATCCTCCAGACATTGGCATCTTTCAATTGATCAAGAATCTGAAAATTTTCTTCAGATTTTGCAGGATCAGCAAATGACCGAGACATTACTCGGAAGCTGAACAGTATTTTTTTCTGAGTCTCAGGAGCATCACCTTCCTGCATCATCTTAAACCAATCAAAATCCCCAACTCTTCCCATCATTAGTAAATAAACTTTCAGCCATGGAATATTCACAAACCTTGTTCAACTGCCTAAGAGACAGGTACCTCTGCATCTCTAGCTGCAACCTGCAAAAGTTGGAAGGTGCATTAAAAATCCACTTACGACCCATTAAGATCCCTAATATTAACTGATGTGTATGGATATTAAATATATGGGAGTTAACTTAGAGTATAAATGTCCCTACCACTGTTTTCTTGAATCTATAGTTAATGTGAAATCTTGGTGTAAATGCTCCCTTACCTTCCACTACTATAGCTTTTCCTCCCTTTTGGATGTTGTGTTCAAATATACAAGATAATCAATATCTGGGAGTTGAATGTATGCATTTGTTTTATAGGTTTTACTTATGGAAAAATAATTTAAATTATTAGATTCAATTAAAATATCCATATGAAATCATCAGTAAATAAATTAAAGGAATTAAAATTAAATTTACAAATTAATTAGAAAGTAATTGATGAGTAATTTCTCTCCCCCTCTCCTATTCATTTCCCAAGGATAAATTTGCAAAAAATCAGCGCGGTTTCCACGACAAGACTTCACTTTGGTTTGATCGATATGAGTTTGCCCGTAAATGCCTCTTCCTGCTGCTCTTTGTCAAAAGCATTTCAAGACTACTCTTTGCAAGAGATCATTCTAAACTGGCAGGTCTTCATCTCCTCAACTTTTTGAAGCTATATCTCACAGACTTGGTTGCTCAGCCTTATTTTAGTAGACACGTTGTATTCTGTCAGGGGCTTGATTTTTTAAAATCTATTTTTAAGGCTTTATACTAGCTTATGCTCTTGTATTAGCTCTAGATATCCAGACTTTGAAAGTTCGTGTTTTCTATACTTGATGTTATATACAAGAGATCATTCTAAACTGACGGGTGCTAATGGGGTGTCAACCTAGTTAAAATGCTTGAGTACACCCTTGTAATTTGTACTTTGAGACTTTGTCTCTTTCCATTATTTCAATGAAAAGTGTGCTTCCTTTTCAAAAAAACTGTCCCATTCCATCTCCAAGAAAGATAATGGATGATAAAATTTCACAGTTCATAGGATGTTTTTATCCTTGTATAAAAATTATCTAGATTTTAATAAGTACATCAATGAAACAATTAAAGGTTTCTTATAACTGTCAAAACAAAAAACAATCGTTTTTTATATCCTTCCCAAAAGCAAACAGGGCCCTAAGATTATTGGTTTCAAAAATGCATACCTTTGTTTTTGCTCCAGAATCTTCTCCAGAGCCTTGAGTTCAACTTTGTCAAATGTTGAGAAGACTCTGAGCAAATGTTTAACTCTATCCTTCACTGGAAACTCAGATGGGAAAAGTGACCCACAAAGAATAGATTCAATTACATCAGATCTGCAAATCATAATCTAAAAATCAATAACGGGAGATCAAACTCATTCATTCACTCACGCAACACAAAATCAAGAAAAGAATGGAGATCCAATACACGGAGGAATGGTAGAAATGCAATGCTTCTGGCAAGTTGCATAAACAGAAACCACGTCCACCCATAATTGATTTAAATTTGGAGCCAAAGAAAATCCAATAAGAAGTTAACATCTTCTTGGTGCTCCCAGACAACATTTTTTTATAAACTAATCTATCCAGGATATTTGTCTTAACTGGAATGCTTTTATATCTTAGTATAAATATGGCATTTCTTTTTCTAGTTTGAATGGCTGAATTTTGTAATTGGATATGATGAGAGTGCTATGGGGTGTCAACCTAGTTGAGATGTCCAGATGCACCTACTGATCTAGGATCCCTAGTCTTCAGATTTCCTATGCTTATTACATTTCATTACTTTTTGATCCTTGTATCTTGAGACTTAGTCTCTTTTCATTATATCAATTTATTTCTGTTTCAAAAAAATCAGAAGTTAACAATAATTATCACAGCTTGAAACTTCTGTGTCTCAATTTATTTTGATTATGTAGTTCACAAACTTTTGGTTTCCTTAGCATCGCAAACTTTTGGCTCCGCTTTTCATTAAATTTCCGGATATTTATGCCTTATCGCTGAGTAAAGAGGCCTCAGTTGCGGACTGTTGGTGCAACGATTCCTTGTCATGGAATTTGAATCTTAGAAGGAACTTGAGGGAGAATGAAATTACTAATGCTGTGGCTATTTTTGAGGTGCTAAATGGTTGGGCGCCTATTGAGGAGGGAGACAGCATCAGATGGGGGCTGGAGAACTCAGGAAGGTTTACTACAAAGTCATCGTTTTTGAATCTTGCTTCCAACCACAGCCCCATTGCTTCCCCCATTTGAAGGGCAGTTTGGAAGTTTTATGTTCCTAAAAAGTGAAGATGTTCCTATGGTCGCTGATATATAGAAGTCTGAATACACATGAAAAAATTCAAAAAAAGCTTCCCAATATGGTTCTTCGCCCTTCCGTGTGCTGTCTATGTTATAAAAAGGAAGAATCCATTGACCACTTGTTTCTTCACTGTAGTATGGCTAGAAAAGCTTGGCATATGCTGTTTGATGTTTTTAATTACAGTGGCTGTCTCCCCTTGAAAATAGAGGACTGGATTGCTGAAGCTATGAGATATAAAGTCTTCGGTCCTAAAGGAAATAT
>JBBPDJ010000004.1:5322675-5336136 GCA_037974625.1 Cucumis cinereus
CTTTCCATGATTTTACAAAACTGGAAAGCCTTCTTGGTTTATTAGTCTTGTGGGAGGGCCTCCTTGGCCCTCGCCTTAGGTTGTACCCATCTTTGTTTCTCTTTTGAGATGCTTTTATATATATATCGTTTCTTATCGAAAAAACAAAAAAATAAAAAAAATAAACATGTCATCATGATATTCTCAAGAACGTAATTCAAAGTAGCGGTCCAAAACAATATTTATGCTTTTTAATACAAACTTCAAAGGGAAGAAAATAAAACACAAAGAAAACAAAACAAAACAGTAACAAACTAAATTGGGAATATGAAGGCATCCCAATTTTAACAAATTGGAATATGGATGATAGTGCTGGGTTAAACTACCACACTTTCCTGAAAAATTAAAAAATAGATCGTAAACTATTTGCATCTTATGTTGTTAGATAATACACTTCACTGACCTGAAATCCTTGTCATAAAAGCATCTCAAAATCCTCCCAGGAATCCAGGTGAAATCGTCAGGATTGGTTGATTCAGCAGAAGATTTCACAGAATAGACCATGTATATCTCAGCTAGCCTCTCCATAGTATATTTTTTAACAAGTAGCTGCATATGTAGAGAACAAGAAGAACCATAGGAATTCGTCATGAATAATCATGATAGTCACCTGGTAAGTTTAAATAGCAATAATAGATCAAAGAAGATGGATGGGTACCGATTTGTCTCGAAGACGTTCAGCAACCAGCTTTATAGTATCGAGTGGAATTGCATTCAAGGAAAGGCATGCCACGTCACAAATTACAGCAACAACTTGTTTTCGGACATTTTCATCAAAGTCCAATAGCCTGTCAGCAAGGGCAGCTACGGAAGGGCAAACCAAAAAAAAGAAATCAGCCGGCGTAAACAACTGAAGAAGCACCGGTCAACCCACAAGCTTAAGCAGAAGGGTTATGGTAAATTTAAATATATCAATAACTTTAACACTCGTCCATTCGTGGGCTTGAAAATTTGAAGGTTGGCTCGACAAGTGGGAATCAATATTAATGGAAAAGGAATGAAATCAACAAATTTTTGTTTTGTTCTTTTTTCTAAGAAACCTGGAGAAGTATTTATATCAGGAAAATAAAAAGGAAACAACCTCCAGGCAAGGAAGGAAGAATCCTCCTCCCAAAAAAGCTATTTATTTATGGAATTTTGAAGAGAGGGCCTACTACTTTGGTATACGTTAAATCACCAATCAACTCAAAACCTAATTAATTAGTATGGTAAAATTAATAATATAAATAATCACCAACATCAAATTTGCAAAATAGTATATTTCTTTTCTTAAACCAATATGCGAGGAGGGGATTTGAGGCCTGACCTCTTGGACATATTTTATACCAGTTGAGTTAACTCATGTTTTACAAAATAGTATAATGTTTATATTTTCATTTTGGGCTTCAAACACTAACAAGTTCGGTAATCATCCATCTTTTCTATCCATCGTGACCAACAGAAAGCTCCCTTATGACATCTGTCCGTTTGTAGAGTTAAAGAAACTTTTCCATCTAGGTTACAACTTTCCACAGGAGTATAAAGCTTTTATTGACCCCCCCTCCCCCCCCCCAAAAAAAAAAGAAAAAAAACAAGGGGAAAAAAATAAAATGGACAAAAATAGAGCAGAAAGGAAGAAAAATGTAATACTTACAAATGATTTCAGATGCTTCATCTCTAAGAGGATTCGATAGTAGACAGCTCTTCACATGCACTAGGACAGACATACGAACCTCAACAATTCTATCTGTCAGTCTTTTTAGAAACTCAGAGAAAACTGGCTGAAAAACTTCAGACATAGAAGAGCCAGGAAGAGAAAACAGATCTCCAACCAATCCAACGGCCTTTAGACGAGTATCCAGCTGATCAGTCTGCAGATATTTTTCAATATGGATAAGGAATAAAAAGTAATTAACAATCTCCTTAAAAGTCAAGGACACATATGTACAACCTATAGAACAGATCTTGTTTTCTTTTTGAAGAGGAAACAAGTCTCTTTTATTCATAAAAATGAAGAAAGAGACAAAGCTCTAGGTACAAGAGGATTATACATAGAGCAAATAGAAAAAAACAGAAAACTAGAGATCTTGTTCAAGTAAGGTCGTTAGAAAGTAATTAACAATCTAGAATACATATTTAATATTCTCAGTTTCCTATTGAAACAAGTATATATACTTTAGTGTGCATGTATAGAAACATAAGGCATTCACAATAGCATCCTCTCTCTCTCTTTCTTTCTATTCTATCTTTTTACCCTCTTCTTGACAAGAAACACAAACTACTACAACTCAACAGTAACTTGCTTGAATTAAACATAAAAGTTATTTGCAAATATGGAAAGTCCTTATATCACATTTCCTTGTTTTTCCAGATCTCTCTAACCGTAAAAGTGATTGTAGCACTGAAAGCACATTGACAAGCGATAATCTAGTTCCCTTCAGCTGATGTTAATTGATAAGGAATCTTGAAAACTGAAAGAAAATTGGTGGGGTTGTATGCCCTGGGAAAGGGTAAGAATTCTGCCTTTTATGATAAAAGTCCTTCCACTTTGTCCGATAACATTCTTTGGTGTCCCCTTTTGCTCTAGGGTGGTTTGAGATTTGGTTATCCACTTGTTAGTAAGTAAACAACCAGTGATCTTCACGTGAGTGGCCCTCTCTCACATTTTGGACGAGGTAATACCATTACCAAATGGAATATCAGCAGAGGAAAGTATTCAATTTATCTACTAGGGCTCTCAGACAACTCATATGATTAATAGCCCAAAGATTTTACAGAGGATTAATGCTTGAAGGTGAATTCCCCAACTATGATGCAATTGCCCGAATGAGCACCAAGATCCTACAAGAGGCACCTTTTATAGGATAGCAACCGTACCTAAAAGAGGTACCCTTTAGCTAGAAAGACTAAATCTGCCACCACCTCAACAATAGAGGCAAAATAATTATTTCAAGAGCAGACTTTCACTGCAAACAAGCCTCCATAATCCGTAACTCCCTAAAAGTTTCCTAGGCACACAAAACAACATTCACAAGTATTCCATATGAAATCAAAAGTCTCATCAATACAGTGATTCAATGGATTATTCCCACCTTTGGTCCATGGTCGACCCCTAGTAAGAAAGGGTAAGAGAAATGTTTCTGGCCACATCCTACTGTCCTATTGTATGATAAAAACCATCATAGAAACCCACCCATTTTTACTCTAAATAATCCTAGCTCAATCTTTACTTGTACAATGATGTAAGGCTTAATTTAAGAAACAAAATTTAAAATGGCAAGGAACTAAATCATCGCAAATCAAAGTTTAGAACTAAATTGTTACTCCAAGGACCAAAAGTGTTTTATAACCTATCATTTGCAGTTATGTTCAAGTAAGCAAACATACTCGACAAAGCCTTTAAGGCATGATGTTGCAATAATTAATATACCATTCCACATATGAAATCACCGACACACTTGCTACAAAATTAATGGTGATCTTGTTTGAATTGTCACTAAGGAGGTGTCTGGCCCCAACTTCAAGTGGGTTGAGTGGACTACCATGTTTAGGGCTCCAATTATGATAATGAGTGTTTCCAACCATTATAACCTACCATTAGTTACAAAATTAATACTTCAAATTCATGGAATTACCATGTTTACTATTTGTTACAATGTTTACTATTTCTTAATCATTCCTTTTTTCCCTATTTGTTACTGTGTTTACTATTTCCTATCCAGACTAAGATATTGTGTACCCCAAACATAGACTAATATAACTCAGGCTAAACTAATATGTACCTTAAACACAGACTATTTTAATATAGAGACTATTATAGCTCACATGCTATAATAATACGATTATAATAACCAACTCAGCTCCCCAAACATTCCCTAACAAAATGGGCATGTGAAGCACAGAACTAAAAATTCATTAGTTTACAAGTAGTCCACAGTGAGGTTCAAAGCAAAGCATCATGTTCAGCCACATTCCCCCCCTTCCCCCTCCCCCCTTTCGGCTACAAACCACTGAAATAAACAGATAAGTGAGTCGCCAACACTTACCAGTAACTCTCCTATGAGGTATGCAGCAATTCCTGAAAGGATCTGAGGAGCACAACGATATATGTCATAAATAACTTCATGGTAGTCAATCAGATTATATGGCGGTTTTTTTTCCCCTGACATTGAAGTTACAAGAAACTGTTTTACAGCAGCTTCAAGTTTTCCAGCAGAATTCTGTATGACATTCATAGCAAGCTTCCTTGCAGCCGAAGAAACATTCTGGAATTCATATCATGACGCATCATTTCTGTAACAGTGTAGTACATATCAAAAAAAATTGCACGTCTTGGTAAGAAGGCTACTTACACTTTTATTGCGACCTAAAGTGGATAATAGAGTAAATAAGAGCTCCTCTCTAATGTCCTCACTCTCCTCCAAGAGAACAACCATTATAGTTTGCATCGACGAGAGAACACTTTCAGGATGATCCTCCCTGCGTTGGTCAGTTATAATTAGGTGCATGGAAGATGTCTTGAAATGAAGAAAACAGAAAAAATAATTATGCACAAAAAAGCAAAGGAAATAAAGAAGAAAGATATTAAAATAATAAAAAAAAATTAAAAAAAATTGTAGCACATACGTTAGAACTCTTAACAAATTATAACTGCAAATAATACTGACAATTGTGGCTAATTATCTACTTGTGAAAACACATAAACAGACAAATGTCATTTGGAAACAACCAGACAACCAACAGATAAGAATATTTTCCATTTTTTGCAATTCTATAACCAGAAAAACAGAATGATAGAATCCAAAGAAGACGTCTCATTAAATTTGTTAACTCAGAGAAAGGATACGCTAGCAAAGGAAGGTTTCAAAAGGTTCCCAACTTCCTATACAATCATCATGTAATAGAAATTAATATTAACCTTTCCTTTACACACACTCACACAAAAAAAAAAAAAAAAAAAAAAAAAAAAAAAAAAAAGTGGTTCCCATGGTAGAAATAAGTCATCGGTCCCAAAGCAGAAGGCTGTTGGTTACACCCCAAAGTCTTTCTTAACTGGGCCAGGATTTGACTCACGGGCCACCTGTCCATAGATGTCGTAATCTTCAACTGACCAATTAACAAAGCAAGCAGCAAATTTGATAACATCTTTTAGCCAAAGAAACTGTACGGTTGCAATTTGAGGTTCAGTTCCATAAAATTGTAGATCATACCATGTAGAGGATATATAATGTCATATTTCCCAATGTAGCATTCTTACTAGATCCAAAGCTTTCCTAATATTGCATCTTTCTCAAGTAATTATTGGTTTACAACTGAAACTGGTGATGTAGTGTGGGTTTCACAAGGAATTGTGGGAGAGAGTCATGGCTATAAACACTAGTTAAGGAGGTATTAACTTAGAGCCACTATGATAGCTGGTTGTACTAAAACTGCAAGGAAGATTTTGAAACTACTATAAAAGCGTGTGTGTTTTTATAGAAATCAAGCTTTATTGAAGGAGTTACATTGGTGTCCTTGTACTAAACGAAGCTTTTTTGTAGGTTGAAAACTTGAATAAAAGATTCTAAAGAGAGTTGCAACTGTACAATTAACTGCCTCATTTGCCCATGGTGCTACAGTTCACGTGTGGACCATAGATTTTGAATAATTTCCTATTTAAAAAAAAATCAGGTAAGAGCTTGCACGTCACACTGCTTCTACACATCCCATAGAGTCCATAACCTTTTTATAGAAAACATTGAATACTCGGATATTTGATAAGAGAACTCACAGACAAGTTGTCTACTTCAGCCCAATAATCCTCTTGTGGGGTTTAAACTTGAAGTATGAATACAAAGAAGGAAAGATATCAAATACCTTTGGAGGTACTTCGAATACTCAATGTCCACAATGTATACCATTATCGTCAAAAGTTGGATTACATGCAATATGATAGCCGGTAGATACTAAATAAGGATCAGAATTGTCAGTGTGCTCATGTTGAAGCCGCTGATAATATCTCTGAGTAGACCATCTCAATTTCCAGACAATAATCATTAAATCCCACCAACTTCTCTTCCACTGCGTACAAGCATATTTCCATATTTACCATTCCAGAAGATCGACTTCTCTTATATCATTTTTATAGGATTCAAAGAGAGATGCTCATTAGCTGATTCGTGATTCCTATGAACTACCAAGTATCACTATCATCCTCTTTCTAGGTATTTGCCTTCTATCTGCTATAAATTATTGTTGACTAAACACACTCTTTATCCACCAATGACGAACTACCCACCCATGCTCCAGTACAAACACTTGTATCTTCTACCGTATGTGAACTGTTTTGGGAACTATCAATAAACCTAAAGCTATTAGACAGAGTTTAGACATTTGGTGGATAAGCATATAGAACCAATCAAGCAATAAGTGAACTTTTACGTGCTATAAGAATAATTATTAATGAATATGTGATGCTTAACACTGTTAGACACAACTTATATAGAGCACACATGTCAAGCAATCATTATTGGACCAATTCAATCGTGCTCTGGATGCGTACTTCGATTATTATCACTTTTGTTACAAAATGTCCGTCAAAACTATTCAATTAAACTAACCTGGCAACGGCAAGAAATGTGCCAAACATTTCATTGACCAGATCATCACAATCAAGGTCCAACATTACAACACACGACCTATATTTAGCAAGTGTCTCCAAAATGACAACTCTCCTACCAAATGAAGGACCAGTAGTATCATTTAATCCACTAAAAGTGCCCACTATCAAGTGAAAGATATCCTGCAAGAAGATGGGCTCAAGTCAAACCACCGATAGTACACCTAATAAATCATATTTAATAATTACACAATGCAGTTCCATTGACAAGTATTACCTTTAAAACATCATCCGTATAAGGAGCTTCAGGGGCTGTTATTCGTGTTATTTCACAAATACACGTTGCAACTAGAAGTTTCACATCTCTATCTTGGTGTTGAAGCAATTCCGGCTTGATAATTGCATTGATAAAAGGTTGCATTGACTCCAAAATTGAAGCTGACGGCGACTGATCCAACTCAGAAAGGTATCCTACAGCTTGCTGCAAATTGAAATACAGCAAATTATGAGACAAATAAATCAGATAGCAGGCTTAGAAAGAGTCAATTTAAGTAATAACTGTGTTTCATATTCTTCAATCCCTAGGTTGCCGAGTAAGGACTCAATAAATTGCTGTTCTTGGCAGCTAACGGTAGATAGTAGAAGTAAACTACTAATATATGGACAGTTGAAAATCTGGAGCGAAAGAGGGGAAATGCTTGAATGAGGCATACTTATGAATATCACGTGCATAATTCTTCCGGAATGACCTAACAGCCCCATCTTCCTCAACAACAAAATTTAGTATGGTGGGTTCATCAAAAGAATGGGTTGTTATTGCCTCAAAATATGACGAAGTGAGATAAATTAATTCGAGATAGTAGAGGAAAGAATAGTCAAAGCCAATGGGAATTAGAATAAAATTTCCGTTAAGTGTCAATTGAGTTGAGTAGTTTTCACTTAAGAGTATACAATAGTTGGACAATTCATGAGAATTTTGAAGACAAGCGACTCACCGGCAACATGCATGCATTACATCCCCATAAAATCGGACACATTTTCAGTCGAAAAACCTAGATCCTACTGAATCAAAACTTCCAGAGCTCAATGCGAAACTATTTGGTCGATAGAATTACTTTTCGCTAATTGTGGAAAGAGACAACGAAGGAAAAAACAATCTTTGAGAAAAATCAATCCAGAACACTTATCTGGCATAATCTAACCCAATCCTCAGAAATGAAGACGCGACAGTGAAGAATTTTGACTACAGAGCAGACTTCTCAAGAATTCCTCATTACAATTCAGTACAAAAATCAAAACCCAGAAGTCGAAAATGCTCACTCTTAAAACAAACAAAACAAACGGCTGAAGAGGAGAAACAGGATTCAAAGGTTCAATTACTGGAAGCAACACATCCAAATTCCACAAAACAAAACCCAAAATTGAAAAGACAAATTCCACCTCAGCTCTTTATCCTCGTCTAAACAGAGGAAGAAAAAACGTGAATTTGGGTCAAAAGCTAAGAAGAAAAGAAAAGTGGAGTAAGAAGAGGAGGTGAAAGAGAAAGAGAAAGAGAAGCAGAATTAGAGGAAATGGGTACCTTCAAAAGTTTAATGAGAGCATCTTTAGTGGCAGGTGGAGTCTGGAGCTTGGATCCCACCTCCTTGAGCTGTTGCTGAAGCTTATGAGCCATGGGGAAGGGTGAAAGAAACGGAATCGTTTCTGAATCTCAAAGGAACAGGGAGTGAGTCATGGAAAGTCAAAAGGGGGAATATAGATTGAAGAAGAAGAAGAAGAAGAAGAGAAGAAGAGGGTTATTAGTTTGAAGAAGAAGAAGATGAAGAAGAAGAGTGGAACTATGAAACTCTCTCTGTCTCTCTCAATTTTCTCTCTCTTTCTTCGTCCCGCTCTCTTCGGTTCTGTCTCTCAGTGGCTATCGGGGCAAAGACAGGATGCGAAATAAGCTTTTTGAGATTTTTTTTTTTTCTTTTCTTTTCTTTTACGAAGTACAAATATCCTAATCTCTCACTCTCCCAACTATAACGCCCCCACTCTTTTCTTTAATTTAACTTAAAAACTTCCAAACTCGTTCAATATGTTTTCCACTTCTCAGATAAAGATCGTAATCTTAGAGTCTAACCTATCGTTATTAGTCTGATATCAAGTTTTAGATCTTTGTTGTATGTTATAAACTCTGAACATGTCTTTTGGTCTGTATATAGAAATGTATGAGGGTTGAGTAAATAGTTAGATATATATAAGGTTATGTATGTATTATTCTAAGTTCCAAACTTTGATGTGGTTAATATTATAAGTTGTGTCGTTGTGTTCATTAGACATTAATAAGTATGATATATGTTTTCTTCAAATATGTCCAGTATTAGGATAATAATTTAGTAGATTATCAATAAGTGTCGTTACCAAAAGAGAGGTGTTTACTGGTTTCACGCCATCTCTTATACTTAGAAATGAGAGTCTGGTTGGGGATGTGACAAAACAAACCTAAAATCAGTTATCTTTTCCAATTTAAAACAATATTAGCTCCACAATTCAAACTTAAGGGAACATAAATTCCAATAATTTGAGATAAACCCTAAACTACAATTTAAAAGATGATTTACTTTTTTTGTGTACATATTACAACATTCATGCATTTTACCAACATAAAAAAAGTATATTACATTTTTGTTGTTTCTATGAAACAAGAGTATTTTATCTATCCAACGTAGTATGGTTACATGTAAGAAATTGTAAAACACACGTGAAAGTTTTAAGTTGAATTTCAATTGGACATTAAAATTATGGAAAAATATGTATGTGATTGAGTTGTTTCTTTTGTTTTTATTTTTGTTTTTGTTTATTTTAGTTTTAAATTGATTTTTAATTTTTAACTCGAATTTTGAATTAGAGGTTAATTTTTTAATTTAAAGCTTAATATAGAATTAATACTTTTTTTTTTATTGTTTTGAACTCCGAGTTGTTAGTAACATTAGTAATATTTCCTCCCTCGCTCATAAAAACCATAAGAAACAATGAAAAAATAATTTAATGAGTGGAGAAAAAAAATATTAAATTAAAAAAAAAATCAAATATCTAACTCATTTTTAAACAAATATCAACGCATAAAAAATATATATATGGAGTGCGTCTGTTGAAGTGTGTCTTATGTTTCCAATTAACTCGTATGTGGACATGTTTGGAAAACTAGGACGTAATTAGGATTATGAGAAAAAAAATACAATTAAATGTTAGAGATACTCAAGTATATAGCACTAATTACACTATCATTTGAAAATATAGAAAAATGCAAAATTATTTTGAATTATAGCAAAATGTATGAGATGCACATGCATACATCTTTGTTGAATCCAAAAATGTTGTGATAACAATTTTAATTATAGTGTAATTATCCATCACTTTTATTATTATACTGTAATTAATTCGTGAAATACACAATTTTGGTTGTTTCGGTTTGACTTTAGATAACTATAATGAATTCCCTCTTTCCACGCTCATATTTTTGCATTCATTTCGATCTTTGGTTTGAAAATTTGCCGAATTCATATCTAAAAAAATTATATTTTTAAGTTTTAGTTTAAATTTTAGAATCTCATATTATTTTTATCAATATCTTCATCATTATCTCTAATAGAAGTTCGTTTTAAATATAAAGAATGATATATCTCTCTCGTTTCTTACCAATTCTTCTTGTTTTTAAATTTGAGTTTAGCATTATATTTATTATAATTTCAATATAGTGTTTACTTTACAATTACTTGTTTTTATCGACAAGATAAGCCTTGTATTTTATCAAAACATATTACAAACAACCATAGTCAACTCTCAATGAAGTGTTCATTAGCTATTTCATGGTTCTTAATCTATCCCCTTGTCATATCATCACTTGATGTCATCAACCGACACTTTTGTGTATCTAAGGATCAAGAAGTCTCGGGTTCAACTCCCCCACCCCCAATTTCTACTAAAAAAACATCATCACTTGATGTCATAAGTTTTATAAAAAGGTAATATGTGATTAATGTGATTTATGATAGGGCTTGGAAAGGTCATAAGCTTGCCCTAAATTTCATTCGCGACACGTTGAAGTCTTCATATGTTATCTTCATGTATGCTTTGCTGCATTGATCAGTGAGTTTCTAATATTAGTTACAATTAGCTTTACAAATGGCTACATAGGAGACTTGACTATGATTTTTAATAATAAAACAATCATTGGCTGCATTAATTACAATTAAAAATTATATAAAACCTAACAAATAATTTAAAATAAATTATTCCGAATATAGATAAATTAAAATAAATTATCTTAAATTATTGAGTTTTAATTAATTTAATTTTAGATTTTGGAGTCAATTTAAAATACTTATCGAAATTATCAATATTTTTTAAGATCTGATCCGACTAAATATTTGAAAGATTGAAATTTATAATTAAAAAGAAAAAAAATCTATAATTAGATTGAGATTTAGGAATAATAATAAATTTGATTTTGTTAATATATATATATATATATATATATATATATATATATATTTTGCTAACAAACACTTTTTTTTTTCATAAGGTTTTGAAAGAAAGTTTCAAAAGCTACCTTAGTTACTCTAATAATATATATCTATAGTCTTATATAATACAATAACTCAAACTTCCCTTTTTTTTTTTAGCTGCAATATCTTTAGAGGTACAAGTCTCAAAATAAAATTTTATTTTCTAATAACTATTCTTAAATAATTATCATAAATAAAAGTAGGTGTATTAGAAAAAAAAAGTCAACATAATAAAAACAAAAGGAATAAAAGCAATGGAATTATGGAATATTGTGGAATTAAACCATAAGTCACATATTATGAAATTAGGAAATAGCTTCAAATCCTAATTTTTTGGGTTGTGAATTTGTAAAAGCAATGGAAATTACGAGACGTGGAAGATGGATTCCATCGCATGTTATTGAGGCAATATTTTCTAAACTTGCTATTTCCACACGATTTTGGTGAACAAACTCAAGTTAATCTTTTTCAAACATGAAATCATTAAGAAACTTGAAACATAAATTTGAAACTACAAACTCTACACACAATTTTGTCTCAAATGATGGATTGGTTTGAAGATGGAAGGTTAGTGTTTGAAGATGGAGTAGCTTGAAGATGAAGGATTGGTTTGAAGATGGCTTCAACGTTGGAGTAGGATGATTAAAGTTTGAAAAAGATGGATGAATGGTTCGGGTAAAATGGGCAAAATCAGTATAATGAAAACGTTAACGGTGGGAGAAACCTTTGGTTTGTAGGGGTGTACATAAGTCGGGTTGGAAGGTAAATTATGGACCAACCCGAGTCTTCGGTTCACAAAAGTTGAACCCTATCGGTTCAATGTGCAAGAGTCAACCTGAAATATATCTTTAAAAAATTTTTGCAACCCAACCCAAAATAAAGATATAACTCAATCCAACCTTACGGTTTGGGTTGGGTAATCCGAGTTGGTGGGTTACCGGATTTTTGAACACCCCTATTGGTTTGTGTTCCAATTTTATTGGGTAATGCAAAAGATGTGAAGTGATTGATGTGCTGAAGGCTTAGGGTTCTATGAAGACAAATGGGTAAGTTGCTTCTCCAATTTCAATTTTTAGAGCACCTCTTCCGTTACATTGTAAGGTATGTTTGTATTTGGGTGTTTTAATTAAAGTGTATCGATAAATCTTTCAAAATAAATTTTGTAGCTCACATCCACAAGTTTTGAGATATGTTAGACTTTTGTAATTTTGGCTTTATTAAAATTTTAATTTATTTTACTATTTTTAGGAAGAAAAAGTAGGTTTGTCGTTACTTAACCCTAACATAAAACAATTAGATAGGAATAGATTGCTTTACTTACCCCAATAATAAATAAGAAAATAAAAGAAAAAAAGTGTTACAAGATTAATTTCAAGGTTTCAAACTCTCTGAGGGGGTGATTCGTACGGATGCCCCCATTTGGAGGCTCAAACGAAAAATGGTCCAATTTTTAAGAGCGAATGAAAATTGGCCTTCTGCTTGCGTCAACACCTTGTAAATTTACTAATTTATCCCTGAACACCATTCGCGCTCAGGTGCAAGCTACACGCTGCACGCTGCAAGTTATATGATGCTCGATGTTCGATTCTCTATGCTATATGTTTTATGCTTTATATTATATGTTCTATGTTATTTACTCGATCCTCGATATAAGATGCAAGATGCAAGTTGCACGTCACACACTGCAAGTTGTAAGTTGCACGCTGCTCGATGTTCGATGTTCTATGCTTTGTATTATATGCCTTATGTTATTTACTAGACACTCGATCCTCGATTCTCAATCTCCAATTCTCAATGCAAGATGCAAGATACAAGATGCACGCTCAATACTTGATGCTCTACGTTTTATTTATGTTATATATTGTCACTCAATGCTCGATCCTTAAAGACACACAAAAAAAAAGAGAATAATAAAAATGCTAAAAAACGGAAGAAGAAATCCATAAAAAATATGTAAAAGAAGAAAAGTATACAAAACGAAGAAGAAATGTAAAAAAAAATGCAAAGAAAATAATCATTAAAAAAAAAAGAATAACATAATAAGAGAAGAAGAAATAAAGAAAACAAAAAAGAACGGGAAAAAGTTGTTAAACGAAGATAAAAGAAGAGTAAAACATTTAAGGTTAAAATGATAATTTTACACATTGATGACATAAACAAAAAACCATTTTTCATTGGTTTTAAAAAAAGTACCAATTTTTCTTTTGAGCCTTTTATTTTAGGGGAAAATTAGATGAATATTGTTGTTTGAAATTTTATTTAGAAAAATAATGGTGTTTGCAAAATAATTACAGAATT
>JBBPDJ010000004.1:5345885-5391787 GCA_037974625.1 Cucumis cinereus
ATTCATTGAAATAATAATTGTTTATTAATAACGGTAAACGGTTTACATTTACTATCTACGAGTTTTAGGACATAAAACCCAACACTGCTAAATGGAGAAGGTCGGCCTTGGCCTCGGTCAAAGGTCTTTCTCGGGCTATACATTGGACTTCAAGTGTGACTTTGGGTTGAGACATGCTTAAAATATGTCCCGTTGGGCATTTGTCAAGGGTCGGCCTCGATCTCGGCCACGACCATTGGCTTGGGTCTGGCCCAAGTTAACCCCATTTTCGAGGCTCACTTCGATCTTTAATTGTCTCACATCATGCTTGTTTCTGACTTTATTATCTCAAAATGTCAATTATATCATTCGGTCCAAAATCATCCCTAACAGAATTCATAGAACATTGATTAAGTAATGAATTGTACTTAATTTGTTCAATTACTATATCATCGTTTAATATGTACAAATTTTTTTTGTCATATTTTCTTTTATGTTGGTTAGTTGATTTTGAGTTTGAGTTTGGTTTTTTACTTTTACATTTTTGTTTTTTAAAATATTGGAGGTTGATTTTGTATATTTAGGGTGATTTAAATTTACTTGAGAATGTGAATTATAGAGATTTGAATGAAGTTACATGTTATTATTTGAAGTAATTTGTTGATTAGTTTTAGGGATTTAAGGAGATTTGGATGAGGTTGGACCATGTGTTTTATTGTGTATTTGGTTAATTTTAAGAATTTTAGGACTTGATGGATTGGGTTGTTAAACTTAGGGATTTGAATGAATTTGGTTGTTAAACTTAGGGATTCAAAATGTATATTTAGGGATTTTGAATGGATTTGGTTGTTATACATGAGGATTTGATTGGATTTGATTACTAATTGTAAATGTTTGAATGTATTTGAAGTGATTGAGTGGTCAATTATAGACATTAGGAGGGATTTGGTAGTTGATTTTGGGGACTCAAAGATGATTTGGTTTTAAATTTTAGAATTAGAACTAATTGATTGTGTTGTTAGTCGTTTTAGTAATTTGTATTGATTTGGCTACATATATGTATATTTGGATTTGTATTAAAGTAAAATTATGAATTTAAATTACATTTTTGTCGGTCTTCTTATTGGCTAAATATATTTTTAAGCCATCTAGCCTTTTTATTCTTGAGTTGTTCTCAGAAGTTGTCGATGTCTCGAAGGTTGTTGTCGATTATTTCTTTCCATTTTTAACATATTGGTTTTGTGTGGACTATTTCCTTTCTTATTCCATGCCGATTTCTTTAGAATTCTTTCCATGTCTTGATCCTGCTATTTAAGCTCAAGGGGGTCTCTATGCTAGGGTTGTCACATATATTTTGAACTGTTATTTATCTTTGTTTTAAGAAGAGTTTGTGTTCAAAGCAATCGATGTTCGTGTGAATAATGATTTACGTTGTAATTGCTTAACCCATTGATATTAGTGAATTATCTCTCATGGACACTCTGCTCCCAGAAGTAGGTGTTAGTATTCACCGAACTAGGTTACCAATTCTGATGTGTTCTCTGTATTACTCTTTGTTATTTTTATTGTATTAGTGATGTTTAGCGCAGGCCAAGTTGGGTGGGAGTGAGGGTAGTGCCAAAGAGTTGATGTGATTTTAAGTATATGATAAAGTGTTTGTAATTTTAGTTATGTGTTGGTAAAATGCATTTAAGAGTTGAATATGATACATAAATTTAATTGTTTAAAAATTAAATTTACAAAATAAATTATACCTAAATCATAATTCTATTATCCCCATCATGCACCTTCACTATTTAGGTTAATGAGCAAATATCATAATTGTTTTGGGTAATTATTTGAATTTAATTAAAACTTAGCCATTCTTTTTTTCTATCACAATTAAAATCTACAACTATTATATTTTTACTCAATTACCAATTAATTAAACATAATTGGGAAGCCTTTACTTATGGATATTAAATTTCAACGTAATTGTGGTAATTAAACATAATTGTGGTACTTAAATTTCAATTGAGTATGAGTTGGAAAGGTTTAGATACAAAAACTATTATTTAAAAAAAAAAACTACTATATCCTATACCTATATACGTGCAAATTTAAAAGGTTAAGTATATTTTTGTTTCAAGTGGCGACTTACTAGTCAACGACTTCCATACCCCTGCTACATAAGCATGAATTGCATCTTGATCTGCCATAAATCGAAATTGTTCCTTCCAGTGAATTTGTCGATTTTTATGTTTACACTAGAAATCCTAAATTGTCGAATAAATGCAGAATTTTTTACGAAATCAACAATTAAGCAATACGAAGAATATAAAGATCGAAACACAAATATATGTGGTTCATTAACAGTGTGTTAGCTATATACACAGACAGAAAGAGAACAAATATTATTAGAGAAAATGTTTCAGAATACAATACGACACTACTAGGATAGAGAGTTTATATATTACACTTCTCTAAACCATATAGTTAAAATCGTAATAACTATATAATGGATTCAAGGCATTTCAACTATGACCAATTATGACAACACTGCTAAATATAATTGATGAAATATAGATATATTTAGCATAATATAGGTAGAAAAATTTAAATCATACATATTTTTATCAACACGTATATATGAATTGAGTTATATGTTAGATTTTAAGGAAAGTATTATGAATATAATCATGTGACGTGCATGAAATTCATCCACACACATAATCTATATAAATTTTGTATGTGGAGACTATACATTGGACTTTGTAATGAGAAATTTGTGCTTTTTCTTTTCTGCTTTTCACATTTTTTATAATTGTTAATTTATTTTCTAATTTCACAAATTCAATGTGCAATATGTATGGAAATTTGCCTCTTAAAAAAAACGTGCAAAAAAGACAATTATGTTATAATACTATGGAACCGCACAACTCTCTACATTTTATCCACGTTAATTACAATATGGATAGCAGTTTTAGAGATAATACTCAAGTATATAACAATATTTTAAAAAAAATACAAATATTAGTGAATGACCAATATGATAATTGAGTGCTAAACTAATATTTTTAATATGATCTAGACTCTGATTAATTTTGATGTATTTGTAATTTTTAAAATGTTGCCATATCTGTTTATACTTTAAATTTAATTGTTATATTTGCAATTGTCATATTTAATTAAATATAAAATTTTTAAAAAATAAATAAAAATAAGTACATGGTGTAAAGCAGACATCTCAATTAAAAGAAAAGAATATTAAAATTCATTTGAGTGATACTAAAATGCGTTTATAAATTGGGTTGAAAATTATTTCTACATCTTGATTTAATATAATAAAACTATACAATATAAAAATTATATATGATAACATAACTCAAGATGATCACTTGAGTTGAACTATACTAAAAAGACCACACATTATTTACCTTTTAATATATTTAGTGGCACTAACTATATAATCGATAATTACAATTAATACACGAAGATAAAACTTTGATATTTACATTTACAAAATTTAGAGAATAAATTATGTACATTTATTGTTACAAACAATACTCTAACTAGAAATCTTTTTATTTTACCATAATTAAAAGTAAGATCACGACTATTAGTAAAAACTTACGGGTTGTTTGGCCCCATATTAGAGAGGGATGGAGTTATGTTTGGGGTTCCAAATATTTTTAGTTGGGACTCAAATTATTGTACCTCAAATTAACCTCTTTTTACACTATTCTCTAACCCACAATAGCTATAGTGTTCACTCTTTTCAACTACTTTGCTTTCATCTTTCTTGGCTCATCTCTTTCGTTCACTCGTTATTCTTTGTTGAAAGTATTGCTCAAATCTAGTTTTCATCTCTTCCATTTCTATTGATTCCACTCTTCATATTTGGTTTTCTCTCTATCTTTTTCGTCGATTCCACTCCTCGAGATGTGCTTATCATTTGTTTCATCTTCGTTGATTCTACCCCCTCATATCTTTTTCTTTGTCACTCTCATCTCTGTCAATGCCACTCCTCACATCTGATTTCCCGTTTCTTCATCTCCATCCAAAGATCCTTAAATCTCCTAACTTTGTGACATCTAACCCTTCATAGATCTATATATCTACGTTTATTTGGTACTCCTTTTACATGTTTCTCAGAGATTTGATTAGAGGTTTGCCTCACTTTCTCCCTCTTATTGCTGTCGTTTCTAACGTGTGGATCAATAACTTCTATCTAATTCTATGTTTTTTATTGTAAATTTATTTTGGTCTTTGTTATAGTGTAGATCTTAAATTACTGATTGACCAAAAAGATTAAGCTAGTGGGTGAAGGTAAATTTAATATTCTATCATCGTCCTTCACTTGTGGGCTTGAAATATGAAGAATACCCAACAAGTGAAAATCAATATTAAATTGGGAGAAAATAACATTATAGGGGCTTGAACACGTGGTCTTCATAGACCACTGCTCTAATACTATCTTAAAGCATCGATTGACCGAAAAGGTTAAGCTAGTGAGTGAAAGTAAATTTTAGGATTGACAAAAATCCTCGAGAGATCAGGTACTCGCCTCGATCGGGGTAGGAAATCTCTTATTTGACTATGGGGTTAAATCAGGTCCCTGAATCGAGGACGAGGACGATATTGCCGCCCTGTCCCCATCTCCAACCCCATCTCAAATAATTTTTTGATTATATATATATATATATACACATATGTTTGATTTTTATTTTGAAACATAATAGCTTGCTATTATGCTTTTTTTTTAAAAAAAAAAAAGTTTAAAAAGTTAATTGCATAATATAATTAACTTTGAGTTTTCATTAAATTGATAATAGAGGGGTTCTTTTAAGAATGAAAAAAAAAAAACTATTTACATTTAATGACAAAAAATTATTAAAGGACAAATTTTTACTACACTTGATTTTACCATAAAGTGTAAATATTTTGTTTTTTTTGGAAATTCCCTTACTAAGAAGCAGTTAGATATATTTTTAATTGTCCATTTAAATAAAATTCATAATAATAAAACTAACTTATTACCTAAAATATTTACAAATTTAATGCAAATACTAAACTTTAATTAATTTTAAATAATTAAAAAGAATTTTTTCAAATATAGAAAAGAAATTATCTATACTACATAGAAAAACTACTAAAAAATAAAATTTAATTAAACTTATTTTTCTATGAAGTATAAATATTTTGTAAATTTTTCTATTTTTGATATTTTTCTAATTAAAAATTAAAATCAAAGAAAAAAAGGGATTTTTTCCTGCAGGGACCCGAATTCCCGAACCAGGATTCCCAACCTCGACCCCGACTTTCCAAAACGGAAATGGGGCAAGGATGCAGATGAGGAATCCCCTCTGCATGACCCCCGCTCCGTTGTCAACCCTAGTAAATTTAATATAATATCTAACATTAGATTTTATTAACACATTCACTCCAAACGCAGGCTAAAATAAATAACATCTCAAACACAGATTATTATAAATCAAAATTGTAATAGTATGCACCTCAAATACCGAATATAACAACACACAGTTTAATATAACCTACAGACTATAATAATCTATTTTGTACTCCCAACGGCCCTTTAATTGTGGTCATATATTAAGAAAAACTATGAAAGGACGTCACAATTTAGATCATTTTTAAAAGTATTTCAAATTATGTGATCTAGACAGACACATGTAGGTTTATATATTTTAAATCTGATTCAATAGCAGATATTAGGAGACATTCAAATTAGTTTGATTTAAATTTAATAATTATTTGTAATTGAAAGTTAAAAACTAGTTAGGTGCAATTAAGGTTGCTATACACCCATCTTTTTTTTAATCCATTTAATTGTTTAATCATAGTTTATGATCGACAAATTCTTTCTTTTTTAGTTTTTAAAAATTGTTTCTATTATTTAGTTGTAGTTGGAAAATATTGTAAAAACAAGTGCAAAACGGGATAGAATTAATTGTAGAATGGACACAAAATATTATTATAGAGTCAATTCCATATCTAGAAAACAAGTAAAAAACTAAACACAAATAGGTAGATTATCATATAGAGAGATTCTTATAGAGTGACCAAAAAAGAACTATTTACGAAATATTAAAAAAACATAAATTGACTTGATAGAATTTGATAGATTTTATTATAATTTGTAAATAGTTTTTAATATAGAAAGCAAGAATAAGGATAAATGTAAGGATTGGTTTCCGAAGTTATTGGCAACTTATTTGGTAGTTATAGTGGATAATATATATATATATATATATTCGTTTGAGTGACCTAATACCATGAATAATTAAGGATTTTTTGTTATTTCAATACTAGTTAGCTATCATTACCACCTCTTTCTTTTCTTTTTTCTTTTTATTTTATTTATTATTTAATCATAATAATAATAATAATTAAAAAAATAAAAAATCTATAACCCGAAATGGCAGCTACAAATTTCTCAAAATTTTTAATCTCATCACAAATTCCCCCACCCTCCTCCCCTCCTCTCTCTCTCTCTCTCTCTCTCTCTCTAAAATGAACGGCGCCCACACATCCATTCCCATCTCCGACCACGACCCAAAGGCGCCACTTCTTTCCGCCGCCGACTCTCCCGTCTACCGCTCCGGCAGCTTCCGGTCGACGGTGAAATCCATCTTCAACCTTAAAAACTTGTACGCCCTTCTGGGGCCAGTTCTATGTGCGGGTGTGTGCTTATTCGTGAAGCTGGATGGGCCGAAGGGCGTCGGGAGCCGGAACATGCTGGCGGTGTTGATGTGGGTATTCACGTGGTGGCTGACGGAAGCAGTGCCGATGCCGATAACGTCGATGTCGCCGCTGTTTCTATTTCCCATGTTCGGAATAGCGGCGGCGGATGAGGTGGCGCAATCTTATATGGATGATGTGATCGCGTTGGTTCTTGGGAGTTTTATTCTTGCGCTCGCCGTTGAGCATTACAATATTCATAAAAGATTGGCTCTCAATGTGAGTTTTCTATTTTTTGAAAATAAAATTTGGTTTGAATAAGGAATTATTGAATTGATGAGTGATTGATGATGATGGGAGAAACTATTTTCCGCGTTCACTCTCTGTTTTTCTTACTTTTGGATAATAACTTATCTCTTTTCTTTATCTTTGTTTTTTATTTTATTTATAAAAAAAAAAACGTTTTACTAAATTATCAATTTTTTTAGTCACATGATTTAAATTAAAGACATGTTAATTGCGCTATATTTTCCAAACCCCAATTTTTAGAGCTAAAAATAAAAGTTTCATAACTCTTTTGTTTTTAGTTTTTTTTTTTTAAATTATTAAATTTGTGTTTGTTTTTTTGAAGTTCTCATTTTTTGTAAGTAAATATTACAACTTTTAGGCAATTTCATAAATATGAAAAATAAATTAATAGGTCAAATAGTGTTGGTTAAGATTTATTTTAAAAATCTCAAAATTTAAAACTATATGGTTATTTAAGCCTTATTATTATTATTATTTTGGATTTTGAAGATCTTTTCTTTTCTGTATTATATTTGTAAATGTTTTATATTAGTTTTTGAAGTTTTGATAAAGAATTCAAATATCAATTAAAAAAAGAAAACAGTGGTCAAACACAGTCTTATTAAATAGTTTAGGATTGATTAAAAACTTTTAATTCAATTAAGAGCTCAATTTGTAAAAGCTTAATTTTCAAAATTAGACCAAACCAAACTTTTATTACATCCAAAATCACAAAATCCAATTGACAGATTAATCCCATGTTCCTATGTCTCAATCAATTTGGACCATTCAGGTAACTCTTCTTTTCTGTGGGGACCCACTGAACCCACCACTGCTTCTTCTCGGAATCTGCGCCACCACTTTCTTTGTCAGCATGTGGATGCACAACGTTGCCACCGCCGTCATGATGATGCCCGTCGCCACCGGAATTCTTCACCGTTTTCCCATGGGTCCTTCCCGTTCCCCCGCCGAGACCAACTTCTGCAAGGCCGTCATTTTGGGTGTTACTTTCGCTACCCCAATCGGAGGGATGAGCACTCTCACCGGCACCGGCGTCAATCTCATACTTGTCGGAATGTGGAAAAGCTATTTTCCCGAAGCTGATCCTATCAGCTTTAATACTTGGAGCTTTTTTGCTCTCCCAATGGCTTTGTTAATCTTCTTTGTTTTTTGGGTTGTCTTGTGTTTGATGTATTGCCCCAGAGGCTCTGGACCTGCGCTTTCCACTCATCTTGATAAGACTCAGCTTAAGAGAGAACTTGATGCATTGGGTATGTTCTCAAATTCAAATTATGTGTGTTTCATTTCTTCTTTCTTTTGGGATTTTGTTGATGTAGGGAAATTGGATTGTGAAACAGGGCCAATGGCTTTTGCTGAGAAGATGGTGTTGGCTATTTTTTCGGTGTGCCACTAAATTCATGATCTGGACTTGTTCATTTCTTTTTTTATCCGAGTTTGAGTGTTCTGATTGTGGAGAAATGAAATTTGAACGAGCTTTGTTTTTCTTACAGATTTTGATTTTCTTGTGGATGACGAAGAACATCGCTGATGATATCCCTGGTTGGGGAGCTCTATTCGATGGGCGTGCTGGTGATGGAACTGTCAGTGTGAGTACTGCTCTTTCTCATATCTTGTTGCACATTCAAACAATTTTCTTGTTTAGAACATAAATTAGCTGTAGATAAAGAATTTCTGGTTTGATGCTAATTTAATCTAGTATGAGACAAGTTATCTGTTCGAATTATTGTTAGTAACATTGATAGTCACACTCACTCGTTGAATCTTTTTGCTATCATCCAAGCCTATGAGAGAAGGATAAGTGTTAATAAGATTTATCGTATTCTTAGCAGTGATTTAATATGGTCGGTTCAGACACTTGTAACCAATTTTTTTCGTTTAGTACATAAATTCACTGTAACCTCTCCTATTTAAGATTAAGATTTTGGGGTTTAATACTGATTCGAACTATTCTAAGTAATCTCGATAATCACTCTTGAGTTTTTCTACTAATGTCTAAAAAAGCCTACAAGTGAAGGAGAAGGGTTGATAACACAAAGAAAAGTTTACATATACCATATCCTATCTACTTGAGTTTTCATTTTATATAGTATCCATCAGGAAGTTTGGTGGGTTCAAAGACTTGTAATGTTACTTCCTTTCATAGCGTAAACTAATTTTCAAACCCACAAATGAGAAAAAAGTAGTTTCCAAGCCAAAGAAGAACATTTGATTAGATTTATCAGCTTAAACTCTTAGATAATATTCAACTCTACAAGTTGATGACGAGTTTTGAACTCCACAGGTAATGATGGCAACATTACTATTCATAATCCCAAACAGGAAGCAAGAGGGAGAGAAACTAATGGACTGGAACAAATGCAAGAAGCTGCCATGGGGGATCATATTGCTACTGGGAGCAGGATTTGCCATAGCAGATGGGGTGAACAAGAGTGGGCTTGCGGACATATTAGCCAACGCATTGAACTTTCTAGAGAAAGCTCCATACTTAGCAGTGGCCCCTGCAGTATGCCTTATAAGCAGCCTCATCACAGAACTTGTGACATCAAACAACGCCACCACGACGCTGGTGATCCCAATTCTCATCCAAATAGCCAACACAATGCACCTCCACCCACTCTTCCTTATGATCCCGGGTGCCATTGGCGCACAGTTCGCATTCTTGCTGCCCACTTCAACCCCTTCAAATGTGGTTGGGTTCAGCACTGGCTATATCGACATTCCGGACATGATCAAGATTGGCTTGCCTTTGAAAATCGTTGGCATCGCTGTTGTCTCTCTTCTCATGCCCTCACTCGGTACTTTTCCTCACTTTTTTCCTTTTTCGCTTTTCGATTTTGTCTCTTGCGCTTTAACCTTTTTTAGTTTAGGATTTTTGTTTGTGGATGTTGACTCTGGCTGATATGGTAGTATTAACTTTTTTTTCATTCTTTCTCCAAAACTGCTAAACTTGAAGTAATTTGAAAATTTCTTCTCCTAGAGGTCTGCGTTCTTTTACAAATGTCCAAGTATTAAGGCGTAAGTTTGCTATCAAGTATTAGAGACTAAGTTGGTGCTTTTTAGACAATAAGCACTAGATTGAAGGACACCAAGACACCAAATATATATTTAAAGTTGAAAGTTAAAGATTTGGGGTTGAATTGAAACTTTTGCAATATTAAGGACAAAATTGAAATGAACTACGTTCATGGCATTTTGTATACTTTTATATGGTTTCTGACTTTGACTATCACTTTATGCCTAGATTCACAACATTTTGTATACTACTGCCACTTTCTTGTTTAGTTTTTAGTAGTGTTCCAAAATCCAGGTCAAGTTATGAAACAAAAAAAATGTAGTTAAAGATATAATCTATCATCCAAATACTTATGAAACGGGCCTTTTAAGTATTTGTTTTCAATTTGTTGCCACCCCACCATTTTAAAAAGTTTTAACAAAATTACTAAAGAAAGACATTAACAGCATTTTATGTAATGTAGCCTACATTTCTTCTTAGGGTATATATTTAAGTGATATAGTTTGATACAATTCTGTTATATTGGGCATTGGAATTTGCAGGAAGCTTAGTTTTTGAGACAAATAAGCCAATGCAGTGACTGCCAAATTTGAAGGTACTTGCTGTCGATTTTTGAGATATTCCTTTCAAGTTTATATATAAAGTTAAACATCTCTGCGTTTATATAGGAGCATCAGTTTCTTGTTCCAAAATATGTATAGAGAGATGGGCTCTAAGGAAAGGAGAATGTGGTGGGCATTGTTATATATATATATATATATATGTATACATTTGTAAAAGCATATTGTAAGAAAAACATAATTTGAGAGTACAAGTGAGTGTTTAGTGTTGCAAATGCTTACTTGTGTAAGCCATTGAGTCGCATTAAAATATAGGTTTTTGAAGTATTTTTTTCCATGTTATATATAACTTCTTTTTTTATTAAGATTTTTTTTCTCCCCACAAACATACATATTATTAAGATGCATAATAATAGTTGGATATGTTTTGAATTATTTTTTCAATCTCTATATATAAAACATATATCACCTATGCATACAAGGATTTACCAATAAAATAAATATAAATAGAACTTTAACGTAATTATTTAGTTAAATAATTATTTCTCAAAATAGAAAATACAATTAGAATTAACTTTTGGAACCAAACATAATAATTGAAATCAATTCTAAATATATAAAAATCACTTTTAAGAGATTAATACCAAACATAAATTTGATGGTTCAAAAATCAATTGTATCTAAATCTCTTTGGTTAAAATCGCTACCTCAACTATCACTCCCAAACGCACCCTCAAATACAAATCAATTTAATGTTTAATTTTATACACTTCTAAAGGTTTTAACAATTTCAAACAAACATAACGTAAAAAACATGTTAGTTATCCATATTATTCTTTGTGCACTATTAAAGTTGAAAGTGGCAAGCATGAGAAGGAGAAGTGTGAGTGCAAATGAGTGAGGGAGAAAAGACCTAGTATGTAAGATGTTGTATTGGATTTAGTTGAATGCTGAGTCCAAGGGAGGGATAAGAGTAGCACCAGTAATGAAGAACTCTAGTATATGTAAGGGCTATTATACAAATCACCATAATTTCTAACTACTAAAATCCCAATAGTTATTATAGATAATTAATACTCCTAGGGGTCGTTTAGATCACATAAATTGTTTTACGGGTTAGATATTAAATATTTGGAATTTGAATGTTTGAGTTTTAAATGTCTAGATAATTAATATCTGTGTTTGGATGTACCTGATAATTGATGTCTAAAAGTAAAATATTTGTGTTCAATTCAATATTTGTAAAAAATAAAATTAATTACTCCTAAATGCTAGAGATTAATTAAAGTTAACATAAAATAATTTATTGTTATGTTAATTAGTTACTTAGTTAATAAAATAAAAAATAAAAGAATACTTTTTAACTAAACATAAATAAATTAATTACTAAAAATAATTAGAATATTAATAATTAACAATAATAATTTATATTAAATAGTTAAGATAACATAAAATATTATCGATATATTTATATTTTAATAATTAATTAAAATTAATAGTAATAAATAACTTATATTAATTTATAAATTAATTAAACTATGTTTCTATTGTTTATCTTCCAGACATAAAAATCTCACACTTTTACAAGGTATTAAAAAATCCATGTCAGGTAGGTTTTAAAGTTTCCTAGATAATAATATTTTGGATTTTAAAAAGTGAAATTTTGTAAAACAAACATATTAAATGTCTGTCTGAAATCTCATGAAAAAACCTGTGAAACAAACGGAACCTTAGAGTACTCTGAAAATGAAAAAGAGTCATCTTAAGAAGAATTTGAAGGTACAGTAAAGACTATAAAACAATTTAAAGATAATTTTTTAAATAAAAAATGTTGAATTGATTTATGAAAGAACCACTTGAGAGACATATTGTTGGTGATGAACATCCCAAATAAATAATTACCTAATAGAATATTTAAGAAAATAAAAAAAACTTATTTGAAAGACTCTTAAAATCAAATATTTTCTTTGTGTATTCTACTTCACACTTAGTTGTCTCGACAATATAAATGTCAATCATATTTATAGGATTGCCATGAGCATACCTCACACCACAATTAAACCCAACAATTTAAATCCTACACTTAATTCATGTGAAAGTCAGACTAAATTAACTCTAACATTAACCTAGTTAATTTAACTAACATTCTTTAATTTTTGTCATCTCATAAATCAATTCACATATAACTTATTTAATTAAAAATTGTTTAATTTTCAACATCCTCCCTTAAACATGTTTTATGAAAAACTCCAAGCAAAGTTCTTAACTTGTTAAATACATCAATTTTGAGTGGCTTCGTAAATATATCTGCAATTTGATCTTCAGTCTTCACATATTCAACTTGAACCTCCTTCCTTGAAATGCAATCTCTTATAAAATGAAATCTTGTATCAATATGCTTGCTACGATCATGGAACACAGGAGTCCTCACTAGAGCAATTGTTGACTTATTGTCTACATGGATTACAGTTGCATCATCTTGCAAAATTCCAACTGTCTTAGCAAATTTCTTAACCAAACGGCATGAAAAACACATGAAGCTACAGCAACATATTCTGCCTCACAAGTGGAAAATGTCACAATAAGTTGCTTCTTTGAACTCCAAGTAAATGCAGTATTACCAACAAAGAAAACATATCCACTAGTGCTCCTTCGATCATTAGTATGTCTAGCAAAGTCACTATCACAATAGCCTTCAAGCTTGAATTCTATAGATGAATAATAAAATAACCAATAATCAAGCGTACCTTTGAGGTAACGAAGAATTCTCTTTCCACTTTCAAATGAGTGGTTGTAGGAGATTCCATAAATCGACTCACCAATTCAAAGCTGGAAGAATATTTGGTTGTGTGCAAGTCAAATATCTCAAACTCCCCAACCAAAGTTTTAAAATATGAAGGATCAACAACATCTTCTTCTTCAAATTTGGACAATTTTGGCCCAATTTCAATCGAAGTTGTGACAGACCTAGAATTGATCATCTTGAACTTCTCTAGAATTTCTCTAGTATATAGTTTTTTAGAGATGAAAATACCTTTTTCTGACTGATTCACCTCAATGCCAAGATAATATGACATCAACCCTATATCTGTCATTTCAAATTCTTGGATCATCGTCTTCTTGAGATCTTTAAACATACTTGCACAATTTCCTGTAAAAATTAAGTCATCCACATACAAACAAACCAACAAAATATCTCCATGATCATTAGTCTTAATATAAAGAGAGTGTTCATAAGGGCATCTCAAATACCCATTGTCAAGGAAATATTTGTTGATTCTGCTATTCCACATTCTTGACGTTTGTTTCAGTCAGTACAACGCCTTCTTCAATTTTAGAACTTTATCCTCTTGGCCTTTCACAACATAACCAAGAGGTTGTTCTAAGTAGACTTCTTCTTCCAAATCTCCATTCATGAATGCTAATTTGACATCCATTTGAAAGATCTTCCAATTACTTTGAGCAGTAAGCACAATTAACAACATTATGATATTTAAACGAGCAAAGAGAGCAATTACTTCATCGTAATCAGTGCATTTTCTTTGGGAATAGTCTTTGCAACTAATCTTGCTTTGTATCTATCCACTTCTCCCTTTTCATTTCTTTTTATCACCCATTTGGCACCTACTACTTTCTTTCCACTTGAAAAAGTAGAAAGTTTCCACGTACCATTCTTCTTTATGGCTTTTATCTATTCCATTTGTCATTTTGTAAATCTTATTTAAAATTCAAAGGTTCATTGTCACCAAATAGACAAAAAAGAGTAAGGTTATTAAAACTTTGACTTAACTCTTCAGTTTCATCATATATGTCTCGTAAACTTCTCATGCCACGAGGCTCTTCACTTGAACTTGTAGATGATGAAGGTGTGTTTTGTCGTGGAGTGATTGACGATGTTGGTAGTGTTGATGGAGAAGCATCATGATCATCAGGAAAAAACAAAAACTTGTAGTCTTCTAGTTTATCATTTCAATTCCATGGTGCTTCTTCATCAAACACAACATCTCTGCTAACCATTGTCTTCTTTGTTACATGATTATAAAGCTTGTAGCCTTTTGAGCTTGCATCATAGCCAACAAAAATATGCTTTTCAGTTTTATCATCGAGCTTACTACACTTTTGAGCAGGTATATGCGCATAAGTCATGCATCCAAATACTCTCAAATGAACAATGGATGGTTTTCTTCCTGTCCATGCTTGTTGAAGAGTTTTGCTCCACAAGCTTCTAGTAGGGGAACGATTTGACAAGTACATTGCACATTTAACAGTTTGTGCCCAAAATTCTTTTAGTATCTTCTTTCTCTTCAACATGCTTCGAGCCATGTTAAGTATCGTTATGTTCTTCCTCTCAACAACACCATTTTGTTGAGGAGTAAATGGAACCGTCATAGGTCGACGAATTCCATTTTCTGCGCAAAAATCTTTGAATTTATTTGAAGTGAATTCACCTCCCCTGTTCGATCTCAAAACTTTTATGTAATAACCACTTTCTTTTTCAAGAAAAGCTTAAAATCTCTTGAACATTCCAAATACCTCTGATTTCTTCTTGACAAAATAAACCCAAGTTTTTGAGTTGAAATCATCAATAAATAATAAGAAATAATTATTCTTACCGAAAGAACTTGGTTTGATCGGTCCGCAAAGATTTGTGTCAACTAACTCTGTGGGCTCCTTGCTCTTGAAGATGATTCTTGTGGAAAACTCTTCCTTGATTGTTTGTCATAAAGACAACCTTCACAAAATTGATATGGATGTTTGACATATAGCAACCCTTTTATCATGTCCTTCCTCGCTAATAGTCTCAAGTCATCAAAGTTTAAAAACCCAAATCTCAAGTACCAAATCCAATTTGGATCTTTCAAACATGGCTTCAAACATTTAGCAACATCAGTTTGAATGTTTAATAAAACATTCTATTTTTTGTCATTTGCACTTTAACAATCATATTGACATGATTATCTCTTATTAAAAAAGACTATAATCCTTCATCAAAATTTTATAGCCTTTCTCTAAAAGTTGTCCCAAGCTTAAAATATTGTTCTTCATATGTGACACATAGTAAACATTAGAGATAAACTCATGCTTCCCATTCTTCAAATTGATCAAAATTTTACCTTTTCCTTTAACTAGAATTTTTGTGGCATCACCAAATACGATATTGTCACCAACAACATATTCATCAAGCTCCATGATCATTGATTTACTTCCACACATGTGATTATTTGCACCACTACCTAGATACCATGCATTGTTTTC
This sequence comes from Cucumis cinereus, assembly GCA_037974625.1. Taxonomy (NCBI): domain Eukaryota; kingdom Viridiplantae; phylum Streptophyta; class Magnoliopsida; order Cucurbitales; family Cucurbitaceae; genus Cucumis; species Cucumis cinereus. Next base: position 5,361,684 of record JBBPDJ010000004.1, read on the forward strand.
ACATGTTTCCTCATCTTTGCATGTTGCGAAAAGCGCAATGATGACTCAACGCTTTCTTCATCTTTCTCAACATAATTTACATTTTTTTCAACTTTATTTATTCATTATTTTGGAATAATGGTCAAATTTATGACAATTATAACATTCAACCTGGCTTTTGTCATATCTCTTGTCATTATTTAATCTTTCTTCATTTGACCTCGAATAATTTTGTCTTCCATGACCTCTTGATGAATTTGAGTTTGAATTACTCTCATCAAATTTTATTTGATCGCATTTTTCTCGAACTCAGCCTCTGAAATCACCATGTCCATGATTGTCACCACGTCCTCGACCTCAATTGGTTTTTTTTCTATGTTGCCTTTCTTATCTTTCAATTGCAACTTTAACTGAAAGAGTTGATCAATCATCTGCTTATTCTTCTTGAGAAGCTTCTTTTCATGGGCTTGTAAAGAGCCGATAAGTTGATCAATGGACATTGTACTTAAATATTTTGATTCTTCAATAGCTACTATGATGAAGTTGAGTTTTTTATCCAGTGAGCGAAGTATCTTTTCTACTACTTGTTCATCACTTATTGTCTCACCATATCTTTTCATTTCATTTACTACTGCAAGCAATCTTGAAGTAAATTTGAAACTGATTCAGACTCCTCATATGCAGTGATTCATAATCACCTTTCAATTTTTGGATGCGGACCTTCTTGACTCGATATGCTCCTTTATACGTATTCTCCAAAATTTTTCATGCTTGACGTGCAGTAGTTACTCCAGAAATCTTCTCAAAATTTGGATCATTAATGACTTGATGAATGATGGTAAGAGCCTTTTGGTCTTTCTTTCTTGTATTTGGCAAAGTTTCTTATTGAGTTTGATTCAAAGCCGCATCACGTTCTGGTTCTTCATAACCATTATTAACAATGTCCCACACATCTTGTGAACCAAGTAAAGCTTTCATTTGAATACACCAACTGCTATAATTTTCTTTCATAAGTCGAGGCACTTGGATGAAAACTAAATTGTTGTTTGACATTTGCAAAAACAATCTTTTTTAAACTCCAAACTCAAGCTTTAATACCACTTTGTTGGAAGCGTGTGATGCACACCCCCTAATAAATGATTACCTAATAGAATATTTAAGAGAATAAAAAAAACTTATTTGGAATACTTTTATAGATTATACAATGGATGATGCAAGGTTGTTAGGGTACTCATCAATGAAGCTAAGAAGGTCTATGCAATTGCAAAAATTATGAAGAAAGTATGATTGAGCATACAGAGAGTGCACCAAGATGTTTATTATGACAATATTTGCATATAATTTTTTCTATACTCAGTTTGATGATGTCATATTTACAAGGTATATTTTTTTAGTACAATGGAATGAGGGATTTGAACCACGAGAACTTTTTGATTTTCAACGTATATTGAGTGTCAATGAACTAAGCTATTGAACTAAGCTATTGTTGACAATATTACAAGCTATTTGTGCAACCAAGACTCATTATTTAAATTGTTTAGTATGATATTTTAGTACAATGTACATATTTGTGAGAATGAGTCTTAAAAGGGACTATATTTGGTAGCGATTTAAAATATATACAAGGTATTTGCTTACCTTTTTTTAGTTACAATCATTAAATATTTGAAAATTAACACACATTTCTAGTGTCATTGAATTAACGTAGGACTGTATTTTTTTACCAAAAAAACATTGTAGTTGTAATCAAGGTATTTTTGGATAATGTTTTTGTGAGATATTAGTTTGAATATTCATTTTTAGAATTAAAGTTATTTCATTTAAATGAATATTGTTTGGCAGATATGTTTTTGTGCTTTTTATTTAGAAATTTGATTGCTTAGTTTTTAGTAGATTTTATTTGTTTAGTATGCGGCAAGTTTGAATTTTAGATTCATGTAAAGTATATTGTTTTAACTGTATCTTTAAATAATTATTGTATATTTTAATTAAATATTTTATCTTGAGACATTTTTAAAATAAAAATTGGGTTTAGATATTTTTCAAAATCATTGTTTAAAATTGTGAAATTGGAGGAAATGACAAAAATGAGGGGTCATCTTGATTTTGGGCAAAAAATGTGGAGACTAAGATTTGTGGCAAATCACGCACAACGCACATGCATGATATTTTCAATATGTCGATTTTGTCCTTGATATAGTGGAAGATACCACTTTCTCAACACTCTTTATTTTATTCATATACAAAGTATTTGGTAGCGAGTCATGAAATAAATTTTCATTAGATGTATATTAATATAAGCAATGTTCGTTATTTGATTACAATCCAACTGAGTTGAGAAAAACGTGCAAAGGTTTGCTCTTATTTTTTATTATTAATTGGTCATGTTTTATTAGTTTGATTTGATTTAACCGAATCTTTGATTTTATTTTGATATATTTATTATATTTATTAGATTGATTTGTTGTGAAAATATCTAATTAACCAACTTCACCATTTTTTTTATTTTGTTTCCAAGTATATAGATATCAAACTAACTAACTTGAATATTTCTTATAATTTTTTTGTGGGATATACCTATCTCATTAACAAAATTTTACAAAAAAAAAAAAAAAGTAAACTATAGATTTACGTTTTTTTTATTAACTTAAGAGATTAGATTTTTAGCCATTTTAAGATTTAATTTTTTTCTTTTATCATTTTTTTTTGTTTTTGGCAAGTATCTGATTAATTAAATTTAAGAAAATAGTAAATATTTCATTTTCTAGATATGTTTTGAAAAAATCATAATATTAGTTTTAGTTAAATCTCATTAACCTAAAAGTCTTGAATTTTTTAACAACATCTTTCCTATCTAAAGTTTATATTAGCAGTAAAATTAGTGTATTCTTGTCAATTCTTACATACAAGATACTATTTACCTCTTTGATCGTTCCTTGTTTGCAATGGCTCTATAACAAATAAGGATGATTTTTTATGGTAAATGAAATGAGGGTGCACATATCACGATTATCGTGTTGTCGAGATTTATATTCCATCTGATTCTTCATTTTAACAATTTGTTGATAGCATTCAAGGGAAACTATTTCCCTCTTCCAATTATTTTGTGTCTCGTTTGACGGTTTACTGGGTTGGCTCCAACAATTCTAATCTTTTTCAAATTGTCGATGATAAGGATGTTTTGTGTCTTATGGTAGTTTTATTAAAATTTTCTCAGAATGATTTATGTGTTGTTGTTGACACTGTGTTGTCTGGTGTCACTGTCGCACTTTCGTAAACGTCTCGAAGCGACCGTGCAGTATTTGTTCTCCCTCGAGAACAAGTCAGCCAAACTCAAATCCAAATAGTCGATGGCACAAGAGATGCATTTTGAAACCTCCACACCAGTTCTTGAGAAAATATTTTTAAAAACAGGTTTTAGAGGAAAAGATTTTCGCAAACGTTTGAAAGCATGTTTGAGAAAAGAAAGTTCGTTATAAGGCTACAAGCAATAAGGGACACAACAACTTTATATCTTATAACTCGTGGGTATAAAGGTAAGATGATTAGTCTTACCCCCTTATAGTACATTTTGGACAAAAGGCAAACTGCCACCTTTGCACATCAAAATGGTGAGCTATCACAGTAAAATAAAAACTATATGTAAAGCAACCTAACTAACAAAATGAAATGCATACGATGAAAGTAAGATAAAATGAGGTGGGAGTAGGTATGCGGCAACGAGCAACACGTCGTAGAGATGCATGACTGAGACATTATCCCTCGCTCAAATGGTTGACAACCTCGTCAACTAACTCTACTCGAACTCAGCAATCCGTTGAGTAGTTGTCTCAAAATCTCTACGAACTCTTTCCTTTAATTCTCTACCTTGGAGGCTCTTCCAATCCTCTTTGAAACTCCCGGCTATTGCCTAAACACTCTGACTTGGTTGTCACTTCTTGGGAGTCTCTTTCCGACTCCATTCGTAACATCTATTTTCAATATTATAGTCGAACACTTTGTGACATTGCATCGTTTCTCGACATAGTCAAGATGATAGAGTTTCAAATTACTCACGTGGATGATAGGATGAATCTTCATCTACGAAGTTAAATGTACCCTATAAGAGGTCTTTCCCACCTAGCTGACAACTTCCACAGCTTTTTCAAGGCTTCTAGTGAGGCATCGTTCTCTCTGGCTTGAATCTGAAACTAATTTGGACATAAGCAGACTCAAACCTTGTCTCCTTGTTGGAACTCGTGGTGTCAGGGTCTTCTCTTTCTTTTTCACGGAGGTAGAGGTTTCTATAAGTTGTCTACCTCCTAACTCCTTTCGACACACATAGTGTCTTGAGGGGTTGTCTCTTCAATGTCCTCCAACTAACTTGTGGACAAGGTTGTTCTTTAACAGAAGAGCTAAGATCATCTTTATTCCATTCGATTGTTTGATTTTTGTGTGCACGACTGTGGGTGCTAACCCAGTGATCACTAAACACTTAGCGAGGGGAATAGGTATTACCTTATGTTTAAGTAGGAATTCAATTCCCAACATCACATCAAAGTCGTCCATTTTAATGATCACAAAGTCAGTTGACCTACTTCAATCTCCTAACTGCATGACTGCTCTTTTGACTACTCTTGTAATAGGCAAGGTCGCAGAGTTTACTGCTTTCATTTTCGTGCGACTCCATAGCAGTAAAGGTTCAACCGTCTAGCTTTTACTTCGGACATGAAATTATTGGTGGCTTCAGAGTTGATCATGGTACTCTTGGTCAATATATGGTTAACCCAAGTGTCTACGTACATTGACCCTCATTTTTCTGATTCTTTCGATTCTCTTGTTTTTGGAGGGTAGCCAAATATCTCAGAGCCCCAACTAGTGGGGTTTTCTTTTCTTCCGGTGGCATGGTATCATCATCGGTGTTAACAGCTTTATCTTTCCAATGATGAGCTAACGATGCTTTAAAGACATTAAGTTCTACTTGATTGGGACATTCACTTGCTCTATGTGTGCCCCTGCTTATGTAACAAGATAGGGGGCAATTCTGAATGTTCTACTGATTTGGCCCTCTTCATGTGTTTTCAGTCTTCTGATGGAATTGTCTATTATCTCCATCGATGTTTCTTTCTCTCCACTTATCCCTAGGAGAACTTGAGCGAAAATTTTTATCCTCCTTAATTGTTGCAATCGCCTGCTGTTTTCCCTTTTGAGGATCATCGTTTAGATCAAAGAGTCGTTCGGTCGCTGCATATGCAACATGGAGGTCTTGTACTCTTTGTTCGTAAAGCTTTTCTCTTTCTCGTGGTTTCAAGTCTTTGACAAAACAGAAAACTTTGTCTTTCTCGAACATATCACGTATGTCGAACATCAGCCCAACAAATTGCTTCACGTATTCTCAAACAATATCGGTATGTCTCAATTCTCGCAACTTACATCTCACCAAAATTTCAACATATTTGGGGAAGAACTGAGAACGCAACTCTTGTTTCAACCTATCTCATGTGTCGATTGTGCATCGACCCTCTTGGATATCTGTATATCGAGACCTCTACCATAGTTTGGCATTCTCTGTCAAGTGCATTGTCTCCAAAGTGATCTTTTAATCTTCAGTTCTCGTATTTGTGGCTCTGAAGTATTGTTCCATGTCAAAAATAAAATTTTCTAGAGTTTTTACATCACGAAGAGCTTAGGCTCGGGTATCTTTACCTTGTGGACTTGGACTGGCCCTACTGCTGGGGCTTGATTTCTCACCACTCTCATGGTGAGATTTACCTTCACACACTACTACAAAAAAGAGAATACTTGACATTTTCAAATTCACTATTCTTGACGTTTTTAAATAAATCGTCAAGTAAAGTAAAAAACCGTCAAGAATAAACAAAAGGAAAAAAATAGGAATTTTTTGTTGATTTTTTTTAATACTTGATGCTTTTTATCCGTCAAGTTTAGTGTGATTTAACTTGACAGATTTTACCCGTCAAGTAATAGGGTAAAATGAATTAAAAAAATTGGAATTATGTTTCCTCCTCTCCATTTCTTTCGACTCCCTCGCGCGACCCTTTTCTCCTCTCCATCTCTTTCTCCTCTCAGTGAATTAAAAAAACTATACACAAGGAATTATGTTTCCTCCTCTCAGTGAAGCATCACAAAATTTCTCTTTCCCTCTCAATCAACCATTGCAAATTTTCCATTTCCCTCTCAGTGAACCATCGCAACTTTCCATTTGGTTAAGACATTGTTTAACTAAAAGGAAAGAAAAGAAAAATGTCATGCAAGATTGATGAAGTAGAAATTGGAGGAGAATAAAAATATTCATTAGTTTTAATATTTATGACTAAAATAGTTATTAAGGGGACCATGTTGTGTTATTATAGTATGTGGTTATTATAACTTGTGAGTTATAATAAACTGTATGTTATAGTCTATGTTACTATATTATGTATTTGGAGTATAGAATATTATAGTTTTAGTTATTATAGTCTATGTTTAAGGTGCAGAGTATTACACTCAAGATTATTATAGCCTATGTTTGGGGTGAAAATTATGATAATATAATTTATAGTCTGTAAAATAAATATTGATTATTTTATATCATGCCTATTTTTTTTCAAATATATTTTTTGTCATACATATATTTGGGTACATGAAATACCTAACATAGTTCAAACTACAACTTCTACCAATTTATACAAACTAGTTATTATTACTTGGGATGCACATGTTATAAAACTTTATATTATAACATCTTTTATAATATATTAATATGTGATTTTATTAAATCTTGTTAATTAGGTTTTTCATTTAATAAATTCAATTATAATCTCTATACATGACTATTAACAATTTTTACTAGTAGATAAAATCATTTCCGCACTTGTTCTAATATTGGGTTTTAATTTCTGTAAGAATCACATAACTAAAATTGTAGATGAATTACTTTAAATAAGAAAACAACATAAAAGTGTGGGAATGTGGTTAACCAAATTTAAATATATACTGCCAAAAACAAAATTTAGAGAACATGCTTACAAAAGTTAAACCAAAACCAAACCAACCCAAACACGTAGAGAAAAAGAAAGTAATATTGTCTAGTATCGAATAACAGTCCAAATCCAAACCAATTCGTTTTGTATCAAATAACAGTCCAACCCACGGGTTGGCCAAACATTATATTTCAGGAGGATGTTGCGATACTCCCATTTTAGGTCTGTCGGAACATACAGGAATCCCTACGTCCACACTGCAAAATATTATTCGCATAAGCTTTTTCCTCTATCGACGTTGCACGCTTTTCTTCTGGCCATTATGAAATTGGCTTAAATTGGTCATTTGCAAATTTCATTGCATTCCTGAACATCTCCAACGTTTCAGAATTGTGTCCACCTTGTTTCCTCTTGCTTACACTCGAATCATTTTTTTCTTTAGTGGTTCGACATGTACGCGTTCCTACCATCTCATCAGGTGACATGTCCATTCCTTGATTAGACATCATGGGGATATTTGGATTATGTGAATCACCAAGGGGAACACCATCATTAAAATGGTTTGGCACATTAGACCAGACGTTAGCAAAGGTCTCTGAATAAGCTCTCGTAGCCCGAATTTTTTCGAAGACATAGGCCAGATCATCATAGCATGGAAATGATTTGTGTAGAAGCCCTTTTGCTGCAGGATGACTCTGTACCAAAAGTTAAATATATTTTATGATTATGTTAACAAAATTCGTAAAACAGTGTACATAAAAAATTTACCTTCACCCATGAATCGAAGATCTCTCGTTTCGCGGTGATGCATTAATATTCTTCATTCCATCCAAAGTCACTACACGATATTCCTCTCATTTCTGCAATACCTTGGTAGGTCTTTTTTAAGGATCTCACTTGACAATCTATAGTTGGTGATCCTTGGATATTACAGTTGGGCAACTTTTTCGCCATCATACGTTGTAATTGTGTCAAGTACCTAGGTCAAAATGTCCCATTATCTAACCTCCACCCACCAAATGAGACCAATTCCACCAAGTATTTGACCAATTTCGCTTCTTCCTCTTTAGTCCAAGTGTGCTTCGGGAGTCTATAAGAACTTGTCATTCTAGTGTATACACGTACACATTTTAATAACATTAAACAATAAATAACAATATTAAACATATTAATTTCTGAAGTGATGTTCAAAATATAGTGAACATAATGATATAAAGAAAAAAAAAGTGTTACAAATGAAGGCATGTCACAACACATGACAAATTAAATATTCGTTCTAAATTAATAAATAAGAATGAAGTCACCACTGGTTACGCAACTCCCATTCAGTAAACATCTGATGCTCCAATTCATCCCTCCATTGACTCCATTCATTTGAACTCTCAATGTAATTAGTCTTATCCCCCCTAATTGTAGCAGCTTGAATCACCCTCATCCAAATTGTCGGTCATTTCACTGTTAGTCACCTCCCTATAGATAATATTATGTAGAAGACAACACACCATGATGGTTTGACATTGGATTTGCATTGGGTAGTATGAATTTCCTTGCAAAATTGCCATCGACCTTTCAACAACCCGAACGCTCTTTCAACAACATATCATGCAGAAGAATATTTCATGTTAAAGAACTCTGGTGGTGTAGTTGGTGCATTACCTCATCCACGCCACTCTGAAAGATGATATCTTTCCCCTCTGTATGGGACCAAGAAACCCTCAGCATTTGAGTACCCAGCATCACATAGATAATAGTATCATGTTTAACGACCAACTATTTCAAATCTTATCCTAGGAATACAAAGAGTATGTAGAGATAATATGTGTAACTACTTACACTTTAAAACGTTTAGTTCGTTAGGTCACGATATTGCATCTCTAGAAACTCGAGAATCAACTGCTGATCTTTCCTACCCTGATAAAATGAAAACCAAATCGTTTTTAGTATCACAAACACCAAGTACATTTGTTGCAATTCAACTTTCCTTGTCCTATACCTTGGGCGATCAGTTGCACTGACATTTACTTTGATGTTTGTGTCATCTAATGCACCAAGACAATTTTGTGGTATAACAAATTAGAAATAATCGTACGCATATGTTCACCAACCAATAAGTCACATCGAACTAACGTTGGTTTAATTGATATTTACCACAAACCATTTTCATCTCGGATCCATACATGAGTTTGTTATTGATTGGAGTTTTTTCAACAACTCGTCGTGTAATCGTAATATTGCTACTAAGACAGTGTTGAAATGTCTAAAAACAGTCTCACTGACCGTATGAATTTCCTTTGAATTATTTGATTCTTAACGTCATAAGCTAATATAAAACTAACAAGGGAACGTATGGACCTACAAATAAGAAGCTTCAATGATGTGAGATTAATTAATTAAACTCTTTAATTAAATTAATCAGTATTCATTAAACTATCAGTCACTCCACTAACGATTGATAGTTGCACTCTTTGCACTGTATATATTTCTTTGTTCATGGATAAAACCAATCAACCGTGAATTTACCCCTTCACAAATTGCTCATAACTACAACTGGGTCAAATTAACGTTTTACTCATGTAGTTATATTTAACTCCTCAAGTACCATCGGTTCCTCTAATGAACAAACAACGTATAGTCTAACTATAAATGAACACCTCTTGGACCAACGAGAGGTTGAGGCCTCATTGTTCAAAACCTGGAGTCAGTTGTTGAGGGAACAATTCATCTACTTTCCCAAAGAACGGGATGAAGTGAATTTCATCTTGTGTAACTATGTTTTCAGCTCTCTCTTCAGACAAATCTCCAAAATAGTAGGCTTGTTGAGTCGGCTAACATGACCACTCCCACCCATACATATCAAAGGACTATTCTTATAGACAGAAGTTCATAACTCACCCAGGATTAAAGTCAAACACATATGGTCATCATAGTGAAATATTAGCTTCTTCAGGTAACGGTGTTATTTGGAGAAACCAATCATTTCTCTGTGCGATCTTGTATAAACTTATACATGATATCCCAAGTCACATGTCTCCACATGAACAATATGGCTCATATTGTCTGTAACACTTACAACTCGTGCAACAATTAGAAAATGGATCGTATCTATAAAGTTACAAGATAAGGCGTCCAACTTTATTCATTTACCGCATACCTTTTAGGTTCTAACTTGAACAGAACCATGAACCACCTGTATGTCTTCCACATATTGTTCAAGTTACGCCATATAACCTATGTTGGATTGAATTTAGTGCAGTCTAATTGTCAAATAAAATACTTCTTATTTTATTGAATAAATAATCTATTTTTACAAAATACAAACTACTTAATATATGAAATTCAGGACACAAAATCCAATAGTAACCTAGATATTTGTCTTGCATGGTTATCTATAACTTCTCTGTATTTTGAATTTTTCAAAATTGAATTTCATTGGCATGGTGTTCACACGCTTCCTCAAGAAAGTCAATTTATTCAAATATCTATTAAAACGTATACCTTCCAAATTTACTAAACTTCTCTTTGATTTACAATAGAATACAATATATGGTCAATTTATAATTTTGCTCTTCGGGCAAAATATTATTTTCTTTTTCAAAATCTTTAATAAAGTCTACAGGACTTAATATCATATTTGATTTTTTGCTTCTAGCATTTGAAGTTTGAGAAACATATTGTCTACTTTTAAGTATAATATGTGTAGTTATACTATATGAAAAATATGTATTTTTTAAAAAAATATTATTATTTTAATAAATAATGACAAAAATAGTGGAGAAGAAAAAGATTTGACACAAAAAGGTGTCGAAATCGTGGACTTGGTTCACGATTTCTATCCACATGGTGCCATGTCTAATTTCTATTTATTTTTTTTTAATTTTATTTTTTTGTAATTTTTGCAAGGGATATTTAGATATTAAATATATTTTCAAAATTGTCTAAATTTTGGGATTTTTTTATTAATGGGATTTAATGTGATTTTCAGTTAAAAAATACCTCATTCAATAATATTTTTCATATTTACGAGATATTTGAGAGATGTATATTTATTCTAATTGTATAATTAGTTAAAATTCATTCCTTTTGCATTTGGAGAGAGAAACAACATGCCAAATGAATGAACCTCAACTGTCAACTGTTTTTCTATTTACGTTGGTAAGACAAAAAATAAACATGGAGATTTTATTTGAAGCCAAAATATTGAAAATATTGTGTTAACTGTTTGAAATATACCACAGTACATAACTAAAAAATTGATTCAATATTTATCATAAATCTCAGTATATATTTAGTATATTCCCACGATACATGATGGGGTTTTTTCAGATATAGAAAAAAAAACAAACTATATACACTTCCTGGAAAAAAATTATTAAAAAATAGAAATCAATTATATGAAGTGTAAATACTTTGTAATTTTTTCTATTTTTGATAATTTCTCTACATGATATGTATGACATTATGTATTAAACTTGGTAAGTATATTTGGAAATATTCAAATACAACTGGTAAGTATATTTGATATATACTCAAATACAACTGTTTCACACATCAACCAATGAAACATTGAGGTTTGTTGGATTACTCGAATCATTTAATAAACTTTTATTTTCTATCTTTGTTGGTTTCACTTATTGTTTGTTTAGAATCATTGTTATTTTAAATATATCTAAAATATTTTACCAATACATGAAATATAACACAATATATAAATCAATGTATAATCTAATATATGAAATATACCATGATATATATATATATATATCATATATTGACCTAATGTTCAACATAAATTGCAGTATACATAAATTTCATATGGTAAAAAATTCCAACAAATCGAGATTTGTATATATCACAATACATAACCCTAAATAAAAAATACGCTCAATTATATCAAATAAATGAATTTATATACCAAAGTATATATAACGCCCTAAATTCCCAAGCCGAACCGGGCCGCTACTAAATTTAAAACTAGTAAAAATCAATTTTTAGAAGACGAAAGTAAAACAAAACAAATACTTTTACCAAATCAAAATAAAGATTTAAAAGAGTTGCCAGACAAATGCTTAACAATAATAATAAAAAGAAAAGTACCTAAACGGGATCCCTAAAACAGTTTTCTAAACCAAATAAATACGACTATTAAAATAACACGGTTTAATCGTCAAAGCGCCAAAATAAACGTAAAGCGAAAGCAAAATGGTCTCCTGGTCCTCTCCAGTATGGTCACTGGTTCTCCTTGTTCTTCGTTGGTTCCTTCTTACCTTTGCCTGAAATACAACCCAGAAAGGATGAGTATAAAATACACTCAGTAAGGAACCCACTACTGATCCCACTAGGTGACCGTTAACTCTCTCTAATAACTCGTACTTTACGACACAGTCAATTGGTTTAGTAGGAACGGTCATGTCGGAGCAATATGCCACACAGGCTTGCTAACCGACTCTGCCAGAACAATATGCCACACAGGCTTGTTAACTGGCCCTGTCAGAGCAATACGCCACACAAGCTTTCTATTTGACCCTGTCGGAACAATACGCCGCACAGGCTTGTTAACGACCCTCGCGACAATACGTCAAACAGGCTTGCCACACCGTCCTGCCACCAAGTACAAAGTCATTAGATAAAGTTAACAGACACCATATCCATCAATCAAATTAGTAAACATAGTGATGACTACAAGTTTAATCCTCATGCATCAGATAACACAGTTCAAACGAAATACCAGTCATGCACAATCCATACAAAACATATTCAAGAACCCGAAGTTAACAGCACAGTGTAGGCAATATAACCATCTTCCACACCTTATCCGCTAAAGGCATGGATTCAGTAGAAGTATTCCTTAGATAAAATAGCCTCCAATAGACCCTAAACACACAACAACTTTAATTAATAATTTCTTCCCAAAAAGAAATATTAATTCTAACCCTTCAATAATCAATTCCAAACGCACTACTCAAGACGAAAACCAAGTCGATCGCACCACAAATACTTATGATTGAACCTTCAGTTTGAACCTTCAGTCAAAAACGAAAAACCCCAATTAATCCAAGAGAATGCCTCAAATAAAACTTCATTGGGTAACTTAAAACTCAAAAAGAATTTTTTCTAAACCTTACCAAACACGCAAACAAACCGCAGTGGTAGCGGTGATAGGAAGTGACAGAAGGTGGCTCGACTCTCGGCTTGTAGATCTAGACAGCGCGTGACTTCACGACGACCGGAGGCGCGGTAGAGACGCAAAGCGGCATGCGACTTGACGTGGATTTGAAGCATGGAGGGAGACTAACTTAGCGAGATCCACAATCGGCGCGCGTGGTGGAGGCGCAGCCTGTGCACGTGGGGGTGCGGTGCAGAGCGGAGCTAGCAGATCTGGGTGATGCGGCTTGACTCATGCAAGGGCGTGTCGATGTGAGGCTTCATGCGACGCAGACGTGCAGCGACTCGAAGCTTGGCACGACGGAGATGGTGAGCGGCAGCGAAAGTGGCTGGGGCGTCTGGAGAGGTCTACGCACGAATGAGGTGCAGTGCGACTGACGGCATCCCTGGGCGTGGCATGATGCGCGAATGGAGGCCGACTCGTGGATCAGGTGCGCGCGAGTGAAGAAACAATGCGAACTATGGCGTGGCTTCCGTGGGCTTCTCGGCGTGACTTTGACGAAGATAACGACGTCGGCGGAGGCAGAGAGGTGCGGAGCTGCGACGACGAGGTGAGAGGGATGAGCGGCGACGGCTAGGGTTTCAAAAGAGAGAAGATGGAGAAGATGGAAAAGGTGGAGAAGTGCACGTGACTCGAGGCATTTAAATAAATAAATAAATAAATAATAACAAAAACATTATTATCATTTATTATTTATTTATTTTTTTCCTTTTTAAACTGTTTTCAAATTTCCACATTTTCTCTTTCCTCTCTAATAACTCATTCCTCTCTCCTCAATAAATCTAACCTTTTCTTTTTCTCCAACAACAAATAAACAAAACCACAACAATTAAAAATTCCCACAATTAATCCAAATTAAAAAAATTAACCAACATAAACATCACAAAATTAAAATTTACAAACAAATAAATAGATAATTGATAAATAAATTACAAATTACCTTAAAATTTGGGATGTTACAGTCTTCCCTCCTTAAGAAACTTTCGTCCTTGAAATTTTTAATCCTCGAACAACTCTGGGTATCGAGCTCTCATGTCGTCCTCCCGTTCTCACATAGCTTCCTCCACTTGTTGATTCTGCCATAAAACCTTTACCAAGGCAATGCTCCTGTTGCACAACGTCTTCACCTCCCTTGCCAGGATCTCCACTGGTTGCTCCTCGTAGCTCAAATTCTAATTAAACTTCAGGAGCTCATAATCGATGACATGTCACGGGTCGGTCACATACTTCCTCAACATCGAAACATGGAAAATGTCATGAACAGCAGAGAGGGATGGTGGTAGCGCTAACTGATACGCCACATAAACAATTCTCTCCAGAATCTCAAAAGGCCCAATAAAGCGGGGACTCAACTTCCTCTTTTTTGCAAATCTCAAAACATCCCTCATAGGTGCTACCTTTAGAAACTCCTTATCTCCCACCTCAAATTTCAGGTCTTTTCGCCTAACATCAACATAACTCTTCTGTCTACTCTGAGTTGCCTTCATGCGTGCTCTAATCTGCTCAATAGCTTCATTAGTAGACTGCACTAACTCAGGACTGATCAATCTCTGCTCACGAACCTCATCCCAGCACACAAGAGACCTACAACACTTACCATACAAGGCTTCAAACGACGCCATGCCAATGGTTTTCTGGTAACTGTTGTTGTAAGCAAACTCCATCAAATGAAAGTAAGAGTCCCAACTCTCAGAAAACTCTAGTACACAAGCTCTCAGCATATCCTCCAGTGTATGGTTCAAATGCTCAGTTTGACCATCAGTCTGTGGGTGAAAAGCTGTGCTGAAATCCAATCGGGTACCCAAGGCATTCTGGAGACCTTTTCAGAAATTACAGGTGAAACGGGCATCCCTGTCAGAAACAATCGACACGGGAACTTCGTGCAACCTCACCACCTCTTTCAAATATAATTGAGCCCACTTAATTGCTAAGTACGTAGATTTACCTAGAATAAAGTGCGTTGACTTGGTGAGTTTATCCACAATAACCCAAATCACAGTATGGCCCTTCGGGGTCCTAGGCAACCCCGTAATGAAATCCATCAATACGTTCTCCCACTTCCACTCTGGAGCTCTAAGAGGCTGTAACAAACCCGCTGGCTTCTGTCTTGGTGCTTTCACCTGGTGACACACCAGACATTTGCTAACAAAGTCTGCTACCTCTCTCTTCATATTAGGCCACCATTAAAAACGCCTCAAGTCCTGGTACATCTTGGTACTGCCAGGATGCATAGCAAAAGGAGAGTTATGAGCTTCAGACAACAAGTCCCTCTTAACTTCACTGTCTACTGGAACACATAAGTGTTTCTCAAACAAGAGACCATCATCAGAAGATACAGAAAAATCCTCAGCTTAACTTGCCTCTGCTAGGTGGCGCTTTAAACTCAGATACTGGTCACTACCTTGAGCCTCAATAATCCCCTGTCTCAACGTCGGTTGCACTGTCAACTATTCAAACTTTTAGGTTACTTCCTCCACTGCAACTGCAATCTCGGCTCGCCCGTGATCCTGGTGCAATTGAGTTTTTCTGGTAATAAGAGCTGCTGAATGGGCTACCTTCCTTCTCAAGGCATCAGCTACCACATTTGACTTACCTGGATGGTATAAGATCTCATAATCGTAGTTCTTCACCAACTCCAGCCAACTATGTCGTCTCATATTCAACTCCTTCTGGGTGAAGAAGTATTTGAGACTCTTGTGGTCGATAAAGATCTGTATCTTTTCCCCATACAGATAATGTCTCCAAATCTTCAGTGCAAAAACCACTACTGCTAACTTAAGATCATGGGTGGGATAATTCTGCTCATGAACTTTCAACTGACGAGACACATAAGCAACTACCTTCCCGTGCTGCATCAACACACAACCCAACACTTTCTTTGAGGCATCACTATAAATCACAAAGCCTCCTAAACCATCTGGCACTGTCAGGACCTAAACGGGTCGTTACTAAATTTAAAACTAGTAAAAATAAATTTTTAGAAGACGAAAGTAAAACAAAACAAATACTTTTACCAAATCAAAATAAAGATTTAAAAGAGTCACCAGACAAATGCTTAACCATAATAAAAAAAAAAGTACCTAAACGGGATCCCAAAAATAATTTTCTAAACCAAATAAATACGACTATTAAAATAACACGATTTAACCGTAAAAGCGCCAAAATAAACGTAAAGCGAAAGCAAAATGGTCTCCTGGTCCTCTCCGGTATGGTCACTGGTTCTTCTTGTTCTTCGTTGGTTCCTTCTTACCTTTGCCTGAAATACAACACAGAAAGGATGAGTATAAAATATACCCAGTAAGGAACCCACTACTAATCCCACTAGGTGACCGTTAACTCTCTCTAATAACTCGTACTTTACGACACACAGTCAATTGGTTTAGTAGGAACGGTCATGTCGGAGCAATATGCCACACAGGCTTGCTAACCGACTCTGCCAGAACAATACGCCACACAGGCTTGTTAACTGGCCCTGTCAGAGCAATACGCCACACAGACTTTCTATCTGACCCTGTCGGAATAATACGCCACAGAGGCTTGTTAACGATCCTCGCGACAATACGTCAAACAAGCTTGCCACACCGTCCCACCACCAAGTACAAAGTCATTAGGTAAAGTTAACAGACACCATATCCATCAATCAAATTAGTAAACATAGTGATCACTACAAGTTTAATCCTTATGCATCAGATAACACAAGTCAAACGAAATACCAGTCATGCACAATCCATACAAAACATATACAAGAACCCGAAGTTAACACCACAGTGTAGGCAATATATCCATCTTCCACACCTTATCCGCCAAAGGTGTGGATTCAGTAGAAGTATTCCTTACCTCAAATCACAGAAATTCCCTTAGACGAAATAGCCTCCAATAGACCCTAAATACACAAGAACTTTAATTAATAATTTCTTTCCAAAAAGAAATATTAATTCTAACCCTTCAATAATCAATTCCAAACTCACCACTCAAGACCAAAACTAAGTCGATCGCACAACAAATACTCCCGATTGAACCTTCAGTTTGAACTTTCAGTTTGAACCTTTAGTTAAAAACGAAAACCCCAATCCAAGAGAATGCCTCAAATAAAACTTCATTGGGTAACTTACAACTCAAATAGAATTCTTCCTAAACCTTACCAAACACACCAATAAACAGCAGTGACAGTGATGACAGGATGTGACAGAAGGCGGCTCAACTCGACATGTAGATCTGGGCAGCGCGTGACTTCAGGATGACCTGAGGCACGGTGGAGATGCAAAGCAACACGCGGCTTGACGTGGATCTGAAGCGTGGAGGGAGATCGGCTTGGCGAGATCCTTAACCAGCATGCATGGTGAAGGCGAAGCTTGTGCACGTGGCGATGCGGCGCGGGGTGGTGCTAGCAGATCTAGGTGATGCGGCTCGACTCGGGCAAGGGCGTGTCGGCGTGAGGCTTCGTGCGATGCAGACGTGCGACGACTCGAAGCTTCGCACGACAGAGATGGTGAGCGGCGACCAAAGTGGCTAGGGCGTCTTGGGGGTCTGCACACGAGTGGGGTGCGGTGCAGCTGACGGTGTCGCTGGGCATGGCGTGATGCGTGGATGGAGACCGACTCGCAGATCCGATGTGTGCAAGTGGAGAAACGGCGTGGCTTCCATGGGCTTCTTGGCGTGACTCCGACGAAGATAACGACGTCGGCTGAGGCGGAGAGGTGAGGAGCTGCGGCGGCGAGGTGAGAGGGATGGGCGGCGACAACTAGGATTTCAAAAGGGAGAAGGTGGAGAAGTGCACGTGGCTCGAGGCACTTAAATAAATAAATAATAATAACAAAAATATTATCATTTATTATTTATTTATTTATTTTTTTTCCTTTTTAAACTTTTTCCAAATATCCACCTTTTCTCTTTCCTCTCTAATAACTCATTCCCCTCTCCTTAATAAATCTCACATTTTCTTTTTCTCCAACCACAATTAATCCAAATTAAAAAAAATTAACCAACATAAACATCCCAAACTTAAAATTTACCAGCAAATAATAAGATACTTGATAAATAAAATTATAAATTACCTTAAAATTTAGGATGTTACAGTATATATCAAATTTACTCTAAAAGTTACAAAAAATCAAAGAAAAAAAATTCATATATGAAAGTATATTAAAAAAAACCTTTTAGGTTTCATACGAAGGTGGAAAGAAGAAACCATGAAATTTAGAATAGTGAGAGAATTAATTGGATTTTAAAAAATAATTTTGGGTAAAACAAAAATGACTTACAAGTTGTATTTGAATTAATTGGGTTCTAAAGAAATTTTTGAGTTTCCTTCTTTAAAATATTTTAAAATATAGGTAATTGACTATAGGTTGGGGGACAAAAAGGTAAGTTACATATAATATTTGTGTAATTAAAAACTAAACTTAGAAATTCTTGTAAATAATAGAAAATTGAATATAAATATAATATAGGTTCTTTATTTAGGTCATATGTATTGTTATCCCTTTTTTGAACTAAAATTTGTCATTTTTTCAAGGGATATTTAGACTCCGTTTGGTTTGTGGTTCATTTTCGTTTTTATGTTTTCAAAATAAAAAAATACAAAAAAAATAATAAAAACGTGTTTTGTTTACATGTTTTTTAAAACGATTTCTAAAAACAACACTTGAAATAGCTCATTTTCGAAAAAAATAAATTTTCGTTTTCTTTGTCTTTAGATTTTGTTTTCAGAAATTGTGAACATAAGATATACTATTGCATTTTCAAATTCCTAACCAAACACAAATTTTGAATTTTGAATCCGAATTTCAAAATTTTAAATTGGAACCAAACGTATTTTCAAATACAGTGAAAAATAAGAATTTGTTTTTGTTTTTCCTAAATTTTTTTATTTTTCAAAATAATTTTCGGATCACGAACCAAACTTATTTTCAAAATCGTCTAAATATTGGAATATTTTTAATAATAGGATATAATGTGATTTTTAGTCTAAAATACCCTTTTAATAATAGTTTTCATATTTAAAGGATATTTCTAATCTTGGAGAGAGAAGGTATAGTTATTATCATTGCAATAATTAGTAGAGATTTCTTCTTTTTGCATTTGGAGAGAGAAATAATATAGTCAATTATTTTTGTATTTACATTAGTTTATCATATTCTTCAAATTTGGCAGAATCATTATCGGTTAAAACTCACGAACACCAATCGACCTCTTGCACCTGCTAAAAGACCGAAAAATATTTACTTATCGTTATTTTTCGGCAATTTTTGTTAGGTTCATAGTCCGACGAGTTCATTTTCGTTTTCGACAAGTTGATGGGTATGTTTGAAGTGTTGATAACCATTTTATGTTTGTTTGTTTGATTTTTATACCTACTATTTGAAATATTCTAGGATGTTTGTAACACCCCAATTTAAAAGGTAATTTGTAAATTTTTATTTATCAATTATCTTACTTTTCGTTGGTTAATTTTAATTTAGATGTTTGTATTGAGTTAATTTTGAATTAAAGTGTGGAAATTATTTTTTTGTTGTGGTTTTGTTTATTGGTGGTTGGAGAAAAAGAAAAGAAGGAATTTAATGAGGAAATGGATGATAAATGAGGAAAGAGAATGGGTATTAATTGAAGAGAGAATCTTGGATTTACTTTTGGAAGTAAAGAAGAAAAGGAAATAATGATATATTATTATATTATTGTTATTTTCTTTTCTTTATTTTAAATTATTGAGGAATTAGGATTTTTGTATCTTCTTCATCATCCCCATCAAACCCTAGCCGTCGTCCTCACGCCGCCGCGCTTCTCTTTCTCCGACAGACACCGCCGCAAGCTCGTCGCCAGCCGTGAAGCGACGCCTAGCCGGGAAGCCTCGCGAAGCTGCGCCTACATCTCCAATCCGTTCGTCGCCAAGCCAGCCGCGTGGGTCTGTAAGTCGCTCCACGTCCGCGAGCCAGCGCTCCTTCGTCGTGCCCAGTCGTTCGCTGCCGCACAGCACGCACCACACGACGTTGCGAAGCCGCGCCATCGGTACTCAAGCAGCGAGCCAGGGCTCCTTCGCCGCGCATCGGTCTGCCTCGCATAGCCGTGCCACACGACCATCTACGGAAGCCGCCACGTGTGGACTTGCTTCGTCACCTAGCCACATCGCACGCCCCACGGAAGCTGAAGTCAGATCTGCCAGCACCACCCGATCTCCATTCGCCGAGCCGACGCAGCCTCTACCCACGAGCCACGCACTATCCGCGCGTCAGATCCACGTCAAGCCCCATGCCATTTCTCGACTCCCCTGCACCTCTGGTCGTCGTGAAGTCACACGCTGCCTAGATCTGCGAGCCAAGCCAAGCTCAGCAAAGTCGAGCCGAGCCGAATCGAGCTGCCTTCTGCTGTTTTCTGTCTCCGCTGCCCCTGCTCTTTGTTGGTTGTTGGTAAGGTTTGGGGAAGAATTCAAATTGGGTTTTAAGGTGCCTAATGAAATTTTAATTAAGAATTTTCCTTGGATTAATTGGGTGTTTTTCCTTGTTGTTTGAAGGTTCAAATTGAAGGGGTCAATTGGGATTGTTTGTGGTGCAATCGCCTAGGTTTCTATCTTTGTTGGTGAGTTTGGAAGTGGCTGTTGATGGTTAAAATCAATTAATATTTCTTTTGGGAAGAAAGTATTAATTTAAGTTCTTGTATGTTTAGGGTCGATTGGAGGCTAACTCGATTAAGGGAATCCCTGCAATTTGAGGTAAGGATTACCTCTACCGAATCTACGCTTTTGGTGTATAAGGTTGCAAGATGGTTTCTGTGCTTGCTTTAGGGTGTTGCCTTCGGGTCTATTTGGTTTATAAATCAGTATGGATCATGCATGATTTGTTTTATAGTTTACCTGTGTTATCTGCTGCATGAGATATGTTTGGTTATTGTGATCACAATGCTTGTACTGGATTTAATTGGATACGATTTCTGTTAACTGACCTAATGATTTTGTACTTGGTGGGAAACGATAGGTCAGTTTTCAAGTCGTACGGCGACTTGATTCTGACTAGCCAGTGACCAGCATGTGTGGCGTATCGTCGACTAGCCTGTGTGGCGTATTGTCGACCAGCCTGTGTGGCATATCGTCACTGAAGGTCGTGAAAGGGGTCTGTACGAGGCATGTTCCGACGTTTCGTTCTGAGGTCAAGTCCATGTGGCGATTTGCTTTGACAGGGTCGTGAAGAGGGTCTTTATGAGGTCTGTTCCGACATATTTGTCAGTACTCAACCACTCGACTGTGTGTCATAAAGTACAAGCCATAAGGGAAGTTAACGGTCACCCAGTGGAGTCTGTAGCGGTTTTCCTTACTGGGTATTTTTATACTCATCCTTTCTATGTTTTATTTCAGACAAAGGTAAGAATGGACCGGCGAGGGGCAAGTAGAACCAGTGACCATATCAGGAGAGACCAGGAGACCTATTTGCTTCTGCTTTCGGTTATTGGGCATTTGTTTTCTTTATGATTAAACTTTTGTTGGTTTTTATTGTAATGATTTTGGTTAGAAAACTATTTTAGGGATCCCGTCTAGGTTCTTTTCTTATCTTTTCCATTATTTGATTGATTAAACGTTTGAAAACCCTTCATTATTTTATTTGGATTAAATTAAAGTATTTGTTTTGCTTTGTCTTCGTCTTTTAAAATGGATTTAATGATTTTTTACTTAAGTAACGACCTTGGGTTAAGGTTGAAAACCCGGGGCGTTACAATGTTTATATTACATATATACTCTACTACTTACAATATTTTCCTATATTTTATGATTTGTAGAATATAATATATCCTAGTGTATATATTATATGCATAAATGCAATATAATTTTATCAAGCATATATTGTGGTATTTATTGTATATATATCACACATTTATACCATAAATATATACTCTAGTATTTATAATAAACTCCTATATTTTATGATATATAGATAATTATAATATACCTTAGTTTGGATTCATAAATGTGATATATTTTTATATATCATATACACTAAAAAGATAACCCTCAATATACTACTATATATCCTAAATTAACTTGATTACACTATATACCCTAAATATACCACAATATATTAGGTTTAAACTAAATGTAACTAGATATTAGGTTTAAACGAAATATTAACTACTGTATATATCAAATATAAACTGAATATACCAAATATTGAGGTAAATAATACCTTCGATATATTACAAATTTTAATAGAAAAAAGAATAATATCTCTAATATATATCAAATATTAAGATAACTAAATAAAAAAAATCGGTCTGAATTTTTATTCTGGCTACATACAGCACATGAATTGTAATTTTTGAAAGATAGGTTTATTTCCAAATCAACTTAATTATTTCAAAAAATTAGAAAAATAATCCATGATTCTAAAAATAAGGGATTTTATGGATTCCTAATTTAGAATTTTTTTTAATTAATTGTAGGCTAGGGTCTAAATAGTAATTGTGTCCTAATTGTTAGTGTAATAGTTGAAGAAAGTTAGACATTGTTGTAAATAATCTAAAATATTAACATTAATACAATATAGGTTTCTTATTAGAGTTTTATGTCTAAAAAGTCCTTTTTTTTAAGGAATATTCGGAAGAATGACAAAATTTAGGAAGAGCGATTAGAAAAAATGGCAAGATTTTTTAGAAATAAGAAAAATAGCAAATTCGTTGATAATTACGTGCATGGTAATTTTGTTATTCCAGATTTGCCCTTATTAAAATCAAATGATAAATCTAAAATACTTGAAAAAATATAGATCTATTATAACTATCTTATTAAATCTCTAATATTTTATTTTTAAAAATACATTTTCTTTGTAATACCTTATATCTTTTACAAATTTATATAAAACAATTAAATCTTTATTAATTAAAAAAATTAAATATTATACATTTTAAAATAGTATATTATCTTCTAGTTTTACGTAAAAATAAATTATTTTTCAACTTGTTCTCCTCCTTCCCCATGTCGCATCATTTCCCCTCCCTCACTTCACTTCACCTTTCCCATGCTACAACCTCTCCTCTTTCCCACACAAGAGGCTCTGTGTTCCAAATCTTCGTCGATCGTATTCCCATCTTCGTCGACGGTCGTCCTCTGCTCCGCGCAAGTCTCGTCGCACCACCACACCGAACCTGACAAATACGTTGCCTTCGTCATCGCCTTTGGCTGACCGCACGAGTTCTGGCCCACCCGCGAAAACAATGCCTTTACGTCGGAGCAAAAGAACTCGCGACCAAAAATGCTTCAACCCACGTAAAAACCCATAGAATGTTGCTGCAGCTCCAGATAACCCACCCTGCTGTAGAACTTCGTTTCACCGGAATCAAGAAATCGATTTCGATGAAATTCAAAATAAAAAAGACCATGGACTACACTCATTGAAATGTTGGTTGATTCGTAATGAAATCGAATTTTATTTTTTGTTTCCTTTTGGGTTTATGTACTGATTTTTGTGATGAATGTGGAAGAATTGGGAGAAATTGAATTGTGGGTTTTCGTGTAGTTTGTTGGAACATCCAAGAATTATGAGAAGAAACAGAAAGTGATGGATTGAATTCAGAGGATTTGACAGTAATAGCATTCAAGTGAGAATAATGCAAAACAACAAAGAATGTGTAGAGGGTGAATGGGGCTGTGGTAGGAGGATTTGTGATGAGCTTCTACTAACCTGAGAAGAGATGAGGAGTGTCTCTTCACCCTAAACCCAGTTTAAAGCTATGCGGCACTGAAAAAGTTATGATATGACATATTGCTATCAGATTAATAGTCTTTTTACTTGAAACTGAAATCCAAGCATTGATTCTACTGTGTTTTGTTTTGGAAATAATCAAGTAATCACTCTAGTTTTGGATGGAGTCTTTCTCCATTGTCGATTGTGATGTGGGTGAATGAGGTTGTTTTGTTACGAAGGATTACAAGGATTTTTTGTTGGATTAAAGTTCTTAGGTACAATGATTCAGAACATCACATTAAGGAGAAATAAGATAATTATTCTAATACAAGCGTCCACAAGTACAAGGTATTTTATTTAGTAAATATACACATATTTACAAGGTATTTGCAAATACAAGGTATTTTATTTAGTCAATATGCACATATTTACAAGGTATTTCTTTGAATACGATATATATACTTTTTAATATAGTTAGTTTTTTTTACCTAATTTTTTTTGTATTTAATTTGTTAAATGACAAGTTAGGATGAGGTAAATAAAATATAGTATACCAATGTAGTATACAATGTTTTTTTTTTCTTGTATTTGATTTGGTAAATTATAGATACAGTGTATTTAGGAATGATTTATTTTAGTGTAGTGTTATTTGATGTTCTAAAATAGATTTAGGGACAATGTATTTTTTTTGGTGTTATTTGATTTGGTAGAAACTTTTTAAATTTAATATACTACCTAACCAAATTCACGAGATTTGATAAATATATATTTATTTTTATTATTACCAAAATCTTATTAGAATTTTTATTAGTACTAAAATATTAGTTCTTAGGATTTGATTTGAATGAATTTGTGGTTTGAATTAGTTAGGGTATTTCGGTTTGTTTTTAATTCGTAATTAATAATTTTAAATTTATGTTGCCATTATTATAATTTTAATTTCTTTTTTCTATTTGTCAAAACTAAAGGTTAACTTTTAGCTATTTATCTAGTCACCATTTTTTTAATAGAAACTTGAAATGCTGCTCTTGTAGACCCAATTTTTTTGGAAAAATTATATGAATATTGTTCTTTTAGAATTTATATACAAAAATAGTGTTATTTACAAGATAATTAGACTTTTAGTGTAGTTTTGGTTTTCTCTTTCTTATGTCCTAGGTTGAACCCAGGACATATGAGAGAGAGAAATTACATATTCTTTTTTTTTTTTCCTTACCTTCCTTATCTTCATCAACTTTGTAATTGATTTTTTTTTTTACCTTTTTCAAATTTGTACATTTTATCCAAATTTTTTTTAATTTGTAACTAAATTGTTTTGTATTAGTAATTAAATTAAATTTTGTAACTTTTCTCACATTTTTTTAAATTTCTAACTACACTTCTTTATATTCGTAATTAAATTAAGATTTTTTAACTTTTCTTCATTTTTTTTCTAATTTTTAACTAAATTTATTTTTATTTGAACTAAATTAAGATTATGTAACGTTTCTCCATTTTTTTTTAATTTCTAACTACATTTGTTTGTCTTTGTAACTAAATTAAGATTTTGTAACATTACTCTATTTTTTTAAAATTTTTAAATAAATTTCATTTTATTTGTAACTAAATTAAGATTACGTAACTTGTAACTAAATCAAGATATTTAAATGAAAAATTCTCTACCCGATCCATATTTTTTGAAAATTAAAAAAGTGATTATATTAGACTTTGTTTTTCTAATAATTTGTAATTGCAAAAAATAATATATATGTAAAAATGTTCTCATCAATATTTTATAATCATTTAAAAGTTACAAGAAAATCAATATGTTCCACAACCTGGACGTCTTCGATTTCGAGCGGGTTGTCGTCGTTGACTCTGAACTATATGTTGATCTGGCTCATCCTGACTTTGACTGGGTTCTCTTTGGTACTCTTGTGGCTTTGATTCGATAGGTGCTTCATAGTATATATATTCATTATGTTCTCCACGATCGCGTCCGTGCCTATACATGTATGAATTTGATGGACCAACATTCATGTATGATGACAATGGACCGGCCACTGAAGCAAATGATCCTGGACCAAATGCTGGCATCATCATCGTCAGACTACCATAACCAGTCTGGCTTTGTGTTTGTGTCACGTGAGGCATTTCTTCTACATTTTGTTCAATCTCATCGAGTTCAGGTTCTTCTACTCGAACACGTCTTCTACGAACTGGTGCAGGTACAATAGGTACATCATACATATAATGTATCTCCTCCATGTACCTCGCATTATTATTGCATACACTTGTGGATCATGTGAAATAGCACGAAGTCAATCGTTGTGTTAGGTTAGGATGTCGATATATAATTTCTATCTGGTGTATGCGCATATCTATACCAAGTGATGACCCTACAACTTCAGTGAATTGTTCAAATACAATTCCATTGTTCACGCTTATGCTAAAACCTCCACAGGTTGGTCATAATCGACCCCATCAACACCATCAATTATATGACCATTTGCAAACAACATAAATCCCAATATTTTGTATGTAATGTTCTAAATGAGGAAAATAAAAATATTATTATAAGGTGACCAAGATTTTAATAATTTAAGATTTTTATATATAAAAATTTATTATGTACTAATCTCACAGGACAATTATTTCATATAGTTCATTCTAAATTATTAAATTTATCATATGTACTTATAGAACCTACCACAATATAAAAATTATCATATTACTGTAATAAAATAACATCCAAATAAAATTATAAGATTAACTTAATAATTTTTTAAATAATTTTCTCTCTACATATTTTTACAATGTATACCTAAACTTAAATAATTTTCTTTTTTTATGTTTACCTTATTATTATATATTGTAGGTATTACTTACCTAATTCAATTAACTTTCTCTCTACATATTTTTACAATGTAGTAATTTAAGTGTAATTAAATAAAATAACATTCTACTTGCACCACTAAATACAAAATTGCATTATTCAAATTAATTTGATTTGGAAGTTTGTTGTGTGTAAATATTAATAAATTCAATTAAAAAACATTAATATTTTTGGATTGAGTATATTGTATCCCTTTATTATTATCAATGAATCTTAATAATAGAGATGAAGAATCAAATATTACTAAGTTTATGATTATTTATTTCAATATTGTCTCTGTCTCTTTCTAAATAAAGGGAAGAAAATGTGAAAAAAATTAATGGATAGATGATATTAGAGTAGATTATTTCCTTTGAAAGCTTTTTATATATGGATAGTTGAAAAGGCATATGGAATTTTTTTAAAAAAAAAAAATCTTGATAAAAAAATGTATATATTACCCTTTTGAAAAAAGGTTGTTAATACCAATATATTTTATATATAGATTTGATTCATAACTATATGAAAAAAAATGTATATAGATACCCTTTTGAAAAAAGGTTTTTAATACCAATATTTTTGTGATAAAATTTCAATTTTTATGTCTTTCTTCTAGAATATTACTTCATTCATTTGGGTTAGGGAGTTCAAGACTCGGAATACTTCAAGGAAGTAAAAATGCATTAACTAATTTTGAGTCACGTTGTCTATGTCAGTTCTTGTCTTAATTTTATAAAAGTAGTCTAAATTTTCTTATAACTTTTAATTTCATCGAATTAGACTTTAGATTTAAATAAATATAGTAATTAATAGTATTCGTCTTTGAGTACATTCACTAAAATTCAATAAAGATCTCCTCAAATTCATTAATTTCAAACAAAAATAGCCCTAAGAAACCAATATATAGAATCAAGTCATAACCAAATCTACACACAAAATTAGAATAAAAAATAATTTTCTAATCATAACTCTAAATTGGAATAAAAAAAAACTTACAAATTGAAGAATATCCTCAAATGGACAATAATTTCTTCGTTTTTTATATTAATTCAAACCAACGAATCTACAAAAAAAAAAAATTATGAGTACCTTGATATTAATAATCATACATAAACTCTTTAATTAAAAAAATTAAATTCTAAATAACATACCTATTACCTTCTCTCAATTAAATTCAATAAAAGTGGAGAGGAAGTGAGGCCGGAAGTGAGGAAATAGAAGAAGATAGATTCTGTGAGGGAGAAAAGGAAGAAGAAGGAAGTGAGAAGGCTTGAGGAAGTGAGGGAGAAGGAAAGGAAGGGGGGGTTTAAAAGGGTGAAGTGGAGATTTAATGTTGGAGGTCCGGTTTTGAAGATCGGACCTTCCTATTTAAAAAAATAAATAAATTATATAAATGTTTTTGGAGGTTAGACTGAACCTCCCTTATTTAAAAAAAATAATTAATAAATGTTTTTGACCTTATTTAAAAAAAAATAAAAATAAAAAGCTTTGGAGGTCCGATCTCTTTCCCATCAAAACTACTTGTCTAATTATTTTCAAAACAATGTCTAAGGGTATGTTTGGGACATGGAGTGGGGTGGGGTGGAGTGGGCTATAATAGTCCACTTCATGTTTGTGACAAGAATTATTTTAGTTGGGGATTAGGATTAGGATTAAAATAACCCACATGCCTTTACTATTTTTCAACCCTATGGGTATTTGTTTCAAGGGTTGGAAAGTTCGTCGACCAACTTTCGGACACCACCTCCAGTGATCGTCGCCAACCAATCTTCGACCACCACCTCCGGTGATCATCGCCGGCCAATCTCCGACCACCACCTCTGGTGATCGTCGTCGGTCAATATCCGATCACCACCTCCGGTGATCGTCGTCGACCAATCACCACCACCATCTCTAGTGACTCCACCGGCGAACTTCTAACAACCAACTTCTGCGACTACCGCCAACCAACCTTCGGTCACCACCGATCAACCTTGAAATTTTTTTAATAAAAATACTTTAAAGATATAACAAATCAAATAAACTTGTATGTATAAATATTTTTTTTATAAAAAAAATTGAAACTTATTTGTGTTTTTTTATTTTAAGAAGTTTTTATAAAAAATGTTTAAATAAAAATGAATTTTTGAAAAACCTTTTCTAAGTCATTCCAAGCTACTTAGCTTAATTATATTAATATTTTTTAAAATATATTTTCTCATTTGTTTTTCTTTGGGAGGTTTTTCTAAATTATTATTATTATTAGGTTATTTTTTTTTAAACTATCATTTTCTTTTCTTTTTTTTTTTTGTTTTAAACTAATGTTTTCTTCCGTTAGTGGATAATTGAATTTTCCAATAATTGAATTCAATATTAAAATAGGAGTTTATTTCAATTTTAAGTTAACATATTATAATATTTAAAAAAAAACCATGATTTTTTTTCAAATTAGTTAAATTGACAAAAGTCTAAGAAATTTTATTTCAAAACCTAGTAAAATCTAAATAATATAGATATATATAATATTAAATTTTATTTAATGAACAACATAATTAACTAGATTTAAAAAATCACGTATCGATTTCTATAAAAGAGACTGTATTATAAAATTTTATAACATGGACATCTCATGTAGTGGTAAACTAGTTTGTATAAATTGGTAGAAGATATAATTTAAAATATGTTTTCAGAAAATGATATTTAATGTACATAAATATATGTATGACAAAAATAATAGTGAAAAAAATAGTCATGATCTAAGATAACCAATATTTATTTTGAGGGTAATTGTCAAAAATAGAAAAAAAAATGAAAAGATTTACAACTTATAGAAAAAAAAGGGCAGATCTTCAAAATAACAAAATACCAACGTTACCCCTTCTAATTTTAATTTCGCGGCCGATTATTTCATCCTTGGTTTCTTCAGCGCATCTTCATTAGGGTTTCTTCAGCACTTCTCTTCTCCAATTTCTCCAGCTTCAGGTACACTTCTTCTTCTTTTTCCTTCTTCGTACACTTCTTCTTCTTCCTTCTTCTTCTTCCCTTTTCTTCTTCTGTCTTTTCTTCTTCTGTCTCTTCTTCTTCTGCCTCTTCTTCTTCTTCCTCCTTCTTCCTCTGTTTGGAGTTCTCAGAGCATCTCACACCACGAACACGCCTCCGTCCGTCGACGACTTGCTGGAAAACCACACTGACAAAGAGGTTAAGCTTTGGGGCGATCGTTTTGAGGAGAACGTCACTGATGCAGTTGAGCGATTTACCGAATCGATCTCCTACGATAAGCAGCTTTACAAGCACGATATCAAAGGGAGTCGAGCTCATGCTACTATGCTAGCTAAGCAGGTTCGTTTTGATTCTTCCATTTCTATAAATAAATAAAATCTCATTCGTTTGCGTTTTTCTCTTTTTGAGCGTTGCATTTCCTTCAAATTCACTAAACAATCTTGCAGAAGAACATAAACGAATTCATTTCACGAAACATCCTGTGGGAAAACCAAGACGATGGG
>JBBPDJ010000004.1:5391887-5448131 GCA_037974625.1 Cucumis cinereus
GGGTTAATTAGACAAAAATAATCAATTACTATTCATTGAAATTGAAATAATAACTGTTTATTAATAACGGTCAACGACTTAATTTACTATCTACGAGTTTTAGGACATAAAACACAACAATCTATGCCCTCTTGTTGATTGTAGCCTTCGACAACTAGATGTGTCTTATAGCGATCAACAATACCGTCAGGACGATATTTGACTTTGTACACCCATTTGCTTCCTACAGTATGTTGATTTTTAGGTAAAGAGATCATTTTCTAAGTCTTGTTTTTATCTATTGCATCTATTTCTTCAGTCATAGCATCTCTCCAATTCTGAAATTTTACTGCTTGATGATAAAATGTAGGTTCATTAATTGAAGCCACATTAAGCAAATAGTGTTCATGATTAGAAGAGTAGGCCTCATATGAAAGATATTTGCCGAAGAAATAAGAAGCTGCTGAAGTTACTTGTTTGTTCTCAATCATGTTGCAATGGAAATCTTTAAGGTATGAAGGTGGACAAGACTGTCGTATTGATCTTCGAAGTGTAACAGGGGCATCTCACAAGTTCTCCCATGGTTAATTTCATTTTAAGTTTCAATCTCAGGTTTGTCTGTAGCATGAATAATAGGTACTTCAACATGGTTCAATTCTGTATTATGCTCTTCATTACACCTTGTCCTATCATTATCGATAGGTGGTGCTACATTGCTTTGAGTTGCACTGTTTTGGTAAGCTTCAAAAATATCAAATAATGGACATGGAAGCACAACTGATCCAGAAAGTCGTGGTTGACCTAGACAGTGTCTCCACTATTATGGAAGGAAAATAAGTCTTCAAAAAATAGAATGTCTCTAGATACAAAGAAAACATTCTTAGTCATATCAAAAAGTTTATAACCCTTTATTCCCGGAGGATACCCAACAGATATACATGGATGATACCCAACAAATATACATGGATGAGCTCTTGCCAAACAACCAAATACTTTGAGCAACGAATAATCAACATGTTTCTCAAACAGTACTTCAAAGGGAGTAGCATGTGAAAATAAAACCATAGGTGTTCTATTTATTAAGTGTGTTGTAGTCAGAATACATTCACCCTAAAAGGAAAAAGGGACCTTGGATTGAAACATCAGCGCCCTTGCAACATTTAGAAGATGTTGATGCTTTCTCTCTACTATAGACTTTTGTTGTAGTGTATAAACACAAGAAAATTGGTGAATTGTGCCAGTGGTGGCAAACAAATCTTTAAAGGCAAGTTTTGGGGCATTATCTGAGCGGAAAACTTTGATAACTTTGGAAAACTATGTTTCAATGAGTTTAAAGAAACAAGGGATAATGTGCACATCACTTTTGTGCTTCAAAAGATAAATCGATGTATATCTAGATTTATCATTAATTAGAGTAACAAAGTATGATTGGCCACTATGTGTTTTAAAGAGTGCCCAAATATCACAATGCACCAAATCAAATGTATTTTCAGCAACATTATTTGTAGTAGGAAAAGAAAGACATCGTTGTTTAGCTATATGGCATATGTGACATATATTTTACATGGAGAATGATCAGAAAATTCTATCACATGAGATAAATCCTTCAATCTAGCAATGGAGGGATGTCCCAGTCTTTGGTGCCAAGTATTTGTGGAGGCTTTACACATGAGTAGAGAATGCTCAGTAGGAAAACATTCAATAGGTTTGTTAGACTCTATGTAAAGTAAAAAAGGTATGTCAACAGTGTCATCCCTCCCAATCATTTTCAAACTTAATTTGTCTTGAATAATGCATTGACTGTTAGAAAATTGAACAGCATATCGAGGATCTTTTAGCAAAGAACTGATAGACAAAAGATCATACTGAAATTCTAGAATTAGCAGTACATCACGTAATTAAATGTCCTTGAACAACTCAATAACTCTCATACACTGAACAAATATCTTACTTTTGTTTGGCAAGATCACAGTCATATATGAGCAGATTTCAAATTTTTAAAAAGTGAACGGTTATAATTAATATGTGTAGATGCATCAGAATCTATTAACCAAACATATTCATGCTGAGAAGTAGTTAAAAAGGCATGAGAATATCTACCTGTTACATGTGTAGTCTCTGTTTTTTGTTTGTCAATAGATTTAGAAGAGGAAGCCTAACTCTGTAGCAGTTGTATCAACTGTGAATACTGATCAGATGTGAGACTTGCAAAAAAGGCAGATTGATTTGGTGTAGAAGATTCAACTGATTTTCCACTTCCAAATGTTGCAGACGCAGAATTGTTGATTTCTGATGAACAGAGGAGTTTGCAAGTCTGTTGTCAGAAGGATAACCATGTAGTTTGTAAAATTTATCAACTACATGTCCCTTGGAACAAATTCTGGCATCTTTCTTCTTGGACCGATCATAGATTTGGCGTTTATTTTCAGAATTGGCCAACAATGCTACTGCTTCAATAAAGGTGTAACACCAATAACTCTTTGTCTTTCTTCTTGAATTATTAAGGAGAAGAATTTGTTGATTGTAGGAAGTGGATCAATGAGGAGGATTTGAGCGCAAATTTGAGAGAAGGTTTCATTCAGACCCATGAGAAGTATCATTACAAATCCAGCATTGAGAAATTCAAGCATTTTCATCATACCTCCACAAGTGCATCCCTCCATGGGTCTATACTCAAGTAGTCGTTGCCATATTGTGGTAAGTTTTGCATAATAAGCTTCAACGAAGAGGCTCCCTTGTGAGGTGGTAACAAGATCTTTCCTTAATTGATATACATGAGGGCCATATGATTGTAAATATCTCTGCTTCAACTCATCCCAGAGATCTTTAACACTTCCAGTGTACACTAAGCTGGCTGCAATTTCTTTTGAATCTGAGTTAATAATCCAAGAAGTAATAAAAGCATTATTGCATTTGCTAGGCGGAAAGGAGACTCCCTTCTGTTGTCGATTTCTTGATGGTTTCATTTATGAACCCAAGCTTGTTCTTGCCTGAAAGTGCCAAACACATTGCTTTGTTCCATGAGAATTAATTGTTGGATCCGACGAATGCCTGTGTAACACGATTAGCGATAAGAACGATGGAAGAAACATGAATGAACGAAGACGTGGACGAAGTCTTCGTACGAATGAAGAAGAAGGCGAGGGGCTTGACTTTTGGGATTTTCGTAAAGCCCTAAAAAAAGGAATCAACCAAATTTGCAGAAATGACGCTTTGCTACCAAGGTTGATGGTAAAGAAAGGCTATATTTCATAAATGGAGTTATTTCTTATTATTGAAATTAATCTCCACTTACTATAAAATATGAGGAATGAAGCCATATATATACGATTGGGGATAACCAACTCAATTGATAGCCAACTATAACAAATTTAATTACCACTAAGAACTTTAATAACCACTATTTTCAAGGCAGAACCTCTGATACTTTGTTACAGAAAACAGTGAAGGGTCATTTGAGATTCCATCGGAAAGAAGAGACACCCCCCCCCCCCCCCCGCACTAGAACTACGAATTGGAAAACACCAGTCAAAATGTAGCTGATTCTTCAACTTCACAATAACAACCTTTGTGTCACACCCTTTCCCAGACTCTTTACTCTTAGCCAAAGAGATGACGTGAAGCTCGTAAGTAATGTTCCTAACTTAAAGACACTTACTGACAGGTTACTTAACTTACTCTGATAACATACAACGAAAAATAATAAATAACACGCAAATAAAAAATTTCTTGTATAAAAGGTTTTAAGTATACACTACGCACCGCCCAACTTACTGATTATTAAACATACAGACCAGAACATGCATATATAGAGTTATAATTATACCCTAAGCAAAATCAAATTCTAATAGCAGACAAGCAGCGATAGGTTAGGCTCGGGATCTCGATCTTTACTTGTAAAGTGAGAAAGCATTTGAAAGAGTGAGCTAACGCCCAGTGAGTGATAGTTTAAAAACAACGTATTTTAATAACATATCTTAGACATCACATGTTTTAGGAATAGATAAATAGATTAACATCATACTGTTAAAACATATCATAACTGAAAACTGTTGCCAGAAAACTCTAACTAAAAACTATTTGTAAGCCATGTGTAATCATTTAACTACGTTGTAGTGGGGAAAAATCCAGCACTTCCAACGTCTTTGCCATAGAGTCATCTCAACACTAGTGACAGTAATAACTACATCGCAGTGGGATCAGTACCAACAATGTCTTTGCTGTGGTGGAGCTAGCTCAACACCTACGACAACAATACTACGTTATAGTGGGACTAGCATCTATAACGTCTTTGTCGTAGTGGGGCGTATCCAGCACTAACGACAGTAGAATCTACGTTGCAGTGGAGCCAACAACAACAACATCTTTGTCGTAGTGGAGCAAGCTCAACACTCACGACAGCACTAACTACATTGTAGTGGAGCCACCGCTCACAACGTCTTTTCCATGGTGGGGCTAACCTAACACTCATGACAGCAAGATACTCTAGTGTGCACACTTATTAGCCTCAGACTCAATCATGAATACACATGCTTTTACAAAAACTCTCGTAAAACGTGTAAATAACGTATAATTATTCTCAATAATTGTCAAGAAATGCTCATAGAACTTAAATCGTTCAAATCATGATGAAATTTTATTTAGAAATACTGAAACATGCTTAATTCATATTTTACTGAAATCTCGTAAAACGTGAAAATATCTTTGGCCTTTAATATATCAAATCATGCTTACTAGCATATATATAAAATCATAAATCATGTATCTAATCGTTATATAACACATTTTGGCATGAAAAAATCATAAACATTCAATACGTTTAGCTTTAGGAACTAATCTCGTAAAGCGTGTAAAAAATAATAATTTAATATTCAAATATCCCAGAATAACAATTCATGCATAAAATCATAAATTAACCATATAATTATAATAATACCTGCTTGTATTATAAAGAATTTCAAATTATCAAAATGTTGAGACTAAATATTTTTCTCGTAAAACGTGCATAATCGGGATATTTTGATAATATTTATACTTTAAAAATAATATTATAAAATTATAAGTCACTCACAAACTTAATGAAATGTTCATGGTATGTAAATTTTTTCGATCGTCAAATTCCCTGAAAATCGTCCAAAATCGACGGATTAAACCGAGTCGATAATTAAAACCCGTTCTTAGGTTAAATTCCCTAAATTATTCTTAATATATCAAAGTCTCCTTATTTTCCTTAATTTTTCTCTAATTTGCTTCTTATTCAAGGGTAAAATGGGCATTTAACAAATTACATACTAATCGGGCTAAGGTAATTAACTAATCTGTCTTTTGGTTTCAATGACGGACAAGTAATGATAGTAACTTTTATAGCGCACGTTTAATGACAGACAACCAAAAACTTCATCTTCAACCTTCAATTTTTTCCCAATTTTGCCCAATTTTTCGACAACAGCTCCAGCGATAAAATTCTCTTTTTCTAGCTAAAATTGGACACTCTAACCATTACCAATCAATTACCCATAACTTAAACTACATTACCTCAAGATTTGGCCTTCCAATTTGCTTTCAATCCACCGAAAATCAAGTTGAAAATATTGTTGTTCTGTTTTTCCAATGAGTTTTCTTAAATTTTCAAACATCAAATTCATCAATTCTAGCTAAAATTAACCAATTAAATATTACTAAATCAAATAGGGACTTCTTATTGAGCTTATCACCAAATTTGAAGCTGCAATTTCAATTCTAACCTCTTCAATTTCTTCAAAAACTTTAATTTCTCAAACTGTGAATTTTTCAGCTCCGTCGAGTTTCTTCCTCGATTTTATTGATTTTCATCGCCAAATTTCTTCAAATTGAGTTGTCCATCAATTTCCTCTCTTCTTTCTACACAATTCAGACTCAAATATCACTCAATTTAGTTAAAATTGAGCTCAATCTCATCATTTTTCCCACTATGTTCATAACAAATTTGTCCAGAAATTTCCTTCTCTGCCTCTCGAGTTTCCCTTCTTTT
Organism: Cucumis cinereus; assembly: GCA_037974625.1. Lineage (NCBI taxonomy): Eukaryota > Viridiplantae > Streptophyta > Magnoliopsida > Cucurbitales > Cucurbitaceae > Cucumis > Cucumis cinereus. The sequence goes on from JBBPDJ010000004.1 coordinate 5,397,877, forward strand.
TTCCTCCTACTTCTCTTCAATTTATTTCTTATCCTTCTTCAAAATGTCCAACAATAGCTTAATTTAAAGAAATCTCCACCAAATTGTAACCAGTTTAAAATTTAAATTTTCCTTCTCTTCTTCTTGTCCCTTCTCTGGTAAAAAAATCACATTTTTTTAATTTCCTTTTTTTAAAAACTAAAAGATAATTCCAAAATAATAATAATAATAATAAAAAAAAATTATTATTTTCAAAATTATTATTTTTAAGTAATGGATAATTATCACAATTCCCATTTTTAATAAATAATAATAAATAAATTCTAAAATTTTTTTCTTTTTATTTTGCAAAATTATCAAATTAGCTTTTTTGTCATTTCCTTTTAAAACAAGAATTAATAAAATGTCTTTCCATTATTTTATTACTATTTTTACAACAAACAACTTGAAACAGAAAAGTCGGATATTACACTCCAAACACTAATTGGGAATTTTGACGCTGCAAAGCGTCAGAAATAGTCTGGAATGTCCCATGGGTCCGCATCCCTTGGATATTCCAACATAGGAGACTCATAATGCTCGGTGGGGCTTACCCGCAGCCGCTACCGAATCCATAACAATCACCCCATGCTCACTACCGACTTGGGCCAACTCACCTTTGGTTTTTCTATTTGGGCACAACAAAACTCCTTCAATCTTTTTCTTACGCCCAACATTACGTGCAGCAGGATCAACTTCATCTCCTTGACCCTTCAAGCTGGCCTCTTCCATTTTTTATCTTGTGGGCTAGAATTCACAGGCCTATTTCCTAATAGACTCTACGATTAGAAACACTAGCCATATCATCCAGAGAAATTTGGAGGAATAGCAAAATTTGGAATTGTTGGAATTTAAGCAAAAAAACTAGCGGAATAAGATTTTTGGCAAAATTGTGCCATGCACATGCCGAAATTTTCCAATATTCCCTTTTTGTCCCTGACTTTGTATTTACTTATGTATCGAATACAGTATATTTCATATATCGGTTATTTTAAATTCAATTTGTATTTGATTTTCAATGAATGGATAATGGTGCAGTATTCGCCAAATATGGTGACCATATTTGTGTGCATTTGGTAGAAATTTTAAGATAACCGAACAAAGAGATGTAATCTCGATTTTAACAAATTTTTCTCTTTTTCCTAAATTGTTTAATCAAGTTTATATCTCAAACCTGTTTAGATTTAGTTAGATTTTGAATATATATATCTTTAATAAATCTTTAATATATTTATTAGTTTTATAAATAAACATTTAATTAATTTTTAATATATTTTTTAGTTTTATGTTATAATTGTTATTATTAATTAATTTTTAGTAATGGGATAAGGGTGCAGAATCCGTAAAATACGGGGTATTTGTGTGAGATTCTACCAGATTTTCCTTTTTTTCCTGAATATTGGTATATCTCATATCTCTTTAGATTAGTTAGATTTTGGATATATATTATATTTAATTATATCTTTAATATATTTATTAGTTTTATAATCTATCTTTAGTTAATCTTTAATATATTTTCTTAGTTTTAGGTTTTATTGTTTATTATTAATTAATATCTAACATTATTTAATTTTAAATTGGTGAAGGAATATTTTGTTACGTTCCATCTTTATGTTTTATTAAACCAATATATCTAAAAGCGTTTGATTGGAGGAATTATCTAGGACCAATTCGAATTTATCCATTTTTTGTATATTATTAATTAATATCTAAGGTGATTGGATAAGGGTGCAAAATCCGTCAAATACGGGGTATTTGTGTGAGATTCTACTAGATTTTTCTCTTTTTCCTGAATATTGGAATATCTCATACCTCTTTAGAAATACGTTTTTGCTATGGCTTTACAACGAGTGAAGACTTTTTACGGTAAATGGATTGAAACTTCAAAACATCCCAATTATCGTGTTGTCGAGGTTTACGTTCCATTTACATCTTCTTTTGAACAATTTGTTTATTGTATTCGAGGTAAATTTTTTCTGTCTTATAATCTCTTTGTTTCTCGTTTGACGGTTTATTGGAATGGTTGCAACAATTCAAACCTCATTCAGATCGTTGAAGAAAATGATGTTTCTTGGCTTATGTTGGTATTATTAAAATTCTCCGATAATGATTTAGAGTATGTTTAGTAGTGATTTGGTACCAAAAAAATGGTATTTGGCAACCTAAAGAAAGTGATTTTAGAAAAAAAAAAAAAACCACTCAAAAGTGATTTTTGAAGTATTAGCTCTGTAGTGATTCTTGAAAAATAATTAATCGGGAATTACCACCTAATTTTTTATAGTTTTTGAAATACCCAAAATACTTTTCTTTTAATAAGAAAACTTTAATCTAATTTTACATTCTAGATTGGATGAGATATATGTTTTGAAATTTCTTTTGTTTTTATTAATTCATTTTTTACCTCGCATATCAATCATGCATATACTAATCTAACAATAAAATAAATGGAAAAATAAATTAATAAAATTAGATATTTATTATAATTATTTTTTTTAAAAAAATAAACTTTCAAATATAAAATACCCTTTTTAGTAATTTGATAGTATTAAAATCACTTTTGGTATAAAACATGATGATTGAAAACCAATTAACATATGAAATCACTTTTAAGAGTGTCTTACTAAACATAAATTTGATTGTTTAGAAATCAATTTTACAAAATCAATTGTATATAATTTTTTTTTCGAAAATCACTACTTAAATTATCACTCCCAAACACACCCTTATTCGTGATTGAAATTTCTGAAAATACATCGTATTTTAACAGTGAAGTATCCAGATCTTCAGCATTCCTCCCAGCACTCACATGCCGATATGGAAATAAGATTGATAGTGTTCGAGTAGTAAATCGTCTGACGTGACCGATGAATTTGATAGTCTTGAAGAGAGAAGAAGAAGAAGAAGGGGGAAACTATGGACAGTAGGGGGAAATTATGGGAAGAAGAGGACCGAAACTATGGACGGTGACAATATATTTTGAATTTTAGAATGATTGTATTTGGGATGTGAAAGGTTTATTAGAAGTATGAGCATTTTTTACAATTTCATGCATGTAACTTTTTTTTTTTTCGTTGCCATTTTTATAATTTTATTTTTTTATATTTGTAAAAGTAAACGTCTTACTAGTCAACCCTATCATCTAGTCCCACTTAATGTCGGACTCGGATGGAACATCAGAAGCTCCACACCTTCACCAGGCTTGGGCTTTGAGAAAAGCCGAACAGTCTCATGCAGCTGAGGCCTAGATTGATTAGGAATCTCCTGACTACTATACCCCATAGCCCCATAGCTTCACCTGTTATCCCCCATTTCTCTCTTCCTCTCCCTCAACCACCACCGAGCCACCCACCCAAACTTCCACCGCGATTCACTTCAATTCCCCTAACCACCTTTGCCCAACCCTTTGCTCGTGATTTCCATTCGTAACCGCAGCTCGTATCGAACTGATAACATCACCCCCTTGCCCCATGCCCATAATACCACAAAAAGAACAGAACTCTGGGAGTCATTCGTACCGTATTCGAATCCACCGCCCACCAATTGGTCCATCCAAGTTAAGCTTGAGCCCCCTCCGGAGAGGCTTATCAATGTCCGAACGAATTCAGATCCCAAGATTGGTGCCTAAACAAAAGCCATCACCACCACAGTCAATCCGCTCGAAATACCCCACAACATCTCCTAATTTCGTTACCATATCTCGATTTAAGCAAACTAACAAAAAGTTCCAGGAAATGAACCCAAAAACAAACTTTATTAAACGGCAGATCCATCAATTTTACCATCATATCAGGCTATTCAATCACCAAAAGATAATATTTATAAACCAAGGCCCTGTTCTAAACACCCGGTTATGATCAACAATTTTCTAAAATTTGAATAGAAATATATTCTTACCAAATTTGCACACCTCCAGAGTGTTCACAGTTTAAAAGGTCACCGACAGTGCTTTGCCTACAATCTCCCCCGGTAACACCCACGGTGCAAGCAATTTGCCTACCAAACAAAAAGGAAGCAACTATGAAGTCTTCTGAACAACCATTTGGTCCACATCCACCATCAATTCTTCCTCGTCTCTAGTTAGTCACAATTTAGACTACTCATCCACTGATTCGTTCGCCATGTGAAATCCAAACACCACCACTAGAGAAAATTCTTGACACACCAGGCTGTCGACTGAAAAATTCTCTCGTGCCCTAGCACTCAAGACAAAAAAAAAAGAAAAGAAAAAAAACTATAAAAACTACTAAAAAATTAATAAGAGAGAATGAGACATAAAGTTAAATTTGTCTCGATTTATGCAGAAATCTAGTAATAAAATATAATTTAAGTTTAGGTTATTTGTAAAATATTGACGGTGGAGTGGTTAAATTTCTAAATAATGAAAGTTTAAGAATCCAATTTTAAAAGTTTAAGTAATCAATTGTTACTATTGAAAGTTTAAGAGCATAATTACAATTACGACCGTATTTTTAGAAAAGTAGTTTTTGCAATTTATCATACTTTTAAACTAAGCAACAAGTTGAGCACGATAGCATTCCATGCTTGCCGATTAGTTGCATTAAGCATATGAATGAATTAAGATGCACAATCAAATGGGTGAGATTCAGTTCAATGTGCGTCAACTTCTAAGGTTTGTTAAGAGTTTGATAAACATAGAGAAGCTCTTGTAGTGGATGGCATGGCACCATGTAGCTCAAATACAAACCACATGGACATAAAGCAGCAGCACACCACTATGTTTTTGTTTTGATAACCAAGTGAAAAGAAAAGTATTTCACTCTCTCTTGCTTTTCCAAATCTTTTGCCAGGATTTGTCATTTGCCTATTGACTTAGCTTCGTTGCATAAGACAAATCAAGTCTTTTAGAAATCATTAGGTAAATTTGACTTCAAGAATAGGACACTTTAGACATAAACGTTTCATGTTCAGATTCATTCTCCTTTGGAGAATTTTCGAATGACAAACTTGAAGTTTGTGCCAAAGGAGTAAACTCAACTTTGGACTCATTTTGACAAATTCTCGTTAAATAACTGTGTTGGCTGATGTATAACTTTTCTAATTTGTTGTTCTCACAGTTTCAACCCAAGCATTCACCTAAATTCTTCGTATCAAACTATTTCTTTGTGTCAAACTAAATGGATAAAGCTAAAGAGTAGGAAAGTAAAAGATAGAAACACAGTTAATCAAGACATCTTAGCTTAGAGGAATAAGGTCGCCCAATGCAATTCAGATCATTGAATTATTGAGATATGACTTAACCTTCTTGCCTATGCCTACCCCAATTGATTGAAACTCCAACCAATGGTCTTAAGTACCAAATTAACCAAATATGCATAGAATACTCATACTAAACATGTTCAACTAACTACATTAAGCTTAAGGGAGATGCTAGGATCAACTAAATAATTTCCATCGTTTAGTTAACTCATTCAGTTTGATTTTCACACCAAGAATGATTAAAGCAACACTTCACTATAAGAATTTAAGGATCTCCCGACGTTTAAAATTGTTGTCGACAGATCCGACGTCAGGAGAGACCATATCCTTCGATGGCTAGCATATCGCGTCGGGAGTAATCCATAACTCCCGACGTAGTATATAGGGGTCAAATAATTAGGAAACAAAAGTTGAAATTTGAGGAAAACTCACAACGACTTAATGTAAAACGTTGGGAGATATGGGGTAATGCCCGACGTGGCGTTAAGCCGTCGAAAGTTAAAAAAAAATGTTCGTAGGATGTTGAAACCCTCTTTAGATATGCAATTTCACAAATTGAAGAGGATATAAAAAAAATATAAGTCGCATCGAACGACGAAAACCTTGGTTTAAGAATGTTTCTATTGCTCCTTCAACGTTTGACTCCGCCTTCGACCACTGGGCTCCTCCCAGTGTCCGCCGCTTCCACCGTCGAACATCCTCCTAGTACGAAAATTGCCTCTTTCTCTCCGTTTTGCGAATCTTTTACTATTTTGGTTGTAGAGATCTTTGCTCTCGTTTTACAATGGATTATTATGATTTTAGATAAATTGTAGTTGTGTGATGATTTTGGTTGTGATATATATATTGGATTTGTCACACCCCTTCCAGACTCTCCTTCACTAAGCCTAAAAATTGGCGTGAAACCAGCAAGCACTGCTCCTCCCTTGGAACATCACTCACTAACAACTACCTGACTGCTATTTCTACTACTGGATCAAGGTTATAACTATGAAAAACATATGTCATACTCATATATATACAAACTCAACACTATGGTACTACCCATGACAATTACTATACTAAAATACAGAACTCAAACATAATGTATACGTAACCCTAATTACATACACTAAACCAAGGTTTGACTAACAATGCAAATATATCTGGCTGTTACTTCAACCTCTCAAATATGTACAAAAAAAAAATGCATGTTCAAAGTTTACTACATACAACAACGAGTATCTAGAATTGGACAGCATATCAATAGTAGTAGGTTAGGCTCTAGGATCACGGTCTCTACCTGAAGAGTGGAAAATAATTTTGAAAGAGTTAGCTAATGTCCAATGAGTGACTAATTTATAAAAACATGCTTTAGAAATCCACATAACAAGAAATCTCAGCAAAGCATTCTAAATAATAGTCTTTCTGCACATGACTTATCATAACTCAACAACCAACACTCTTGATGTTCTGTCATAGTAGGGCAAAGTCCACACTCCCAACGTCCACATTGTAGTAGGGCATAACCCAACACTCCTGATGTTCTATCATAGTAGGGCACAACCCAACACTCCCGACAGTATTGTGTGGACATATAATATATCAGCCTTTAGTTCGAGTATTACACAGGCTTATAGCTCAAAGAATCCAGTCATGCTAATAAAGAAATTCTAAAAACAAGTTTTGCTCAATAATTTATTCAGAACTCGTGCTTCAAATCGTAACTTAAACTCAAGCTTAACTTAACTTGAAGGAATCACATGGTTCACTAAAGCTCATCAAATCTCAAGCTTTGCAAGTAAGAATAACTTTGGGAACATAAGAATCATGCTAAGTAGCTTAAAACTAGAAATCAGTAAATAATCATGCTTGAACAATTCAAAACTTGATTGAAATTCTCGATTGAAATTCATGTTTTAAATTAGAGTTTAAAACCATTTTTGTCACTCATGAATTTGAGTTGTTTTCCTTGGCTCTATAAATTTGTCCAATTCCTTCTTCACCTAAAATAAAGAAATTAATTCTTGAATTAATCCCCACGATCCTTAAAAATTCCAAACATTACTAAAAATTGCGAAAACATAAAAAATAGCCCAAAATGGCACTTATGGCTGGCGCATGGGGTGGGCGATGGTAGGCTGCACGTGCGCACTGGCTCATCAGGGTGCCCAGCCACATGCTTGCTAACCTCACAGGACACGCTCCGCAGTCCATCCTTGTCGTCCCTCATCGCGCATACATGCCACTCGGGCCTTGCCTGCCGCATCGCTTGGCGCGTGCATTGCCTACCGCCTTGTTATGCGTTGGGTTGGCCTCACGCACGCTCAGCACCATAGAACTCACCCTTTGCGCGCTCTTCACACACACATCACTCTGATGCTCGGCCAACACCCCACATGACTGTCTAACAGCTCAAACCTTCTGTGCATTTCTAAAATTCAGTTTCAACTTCCAAAAATTATAACTAAAAATCTATTTACCAAATCAAGAAACTTCCTTCTACAAACTTCCTTAAATCTTCTTAACTATCTTACCTCAAAATTTAAGATCACAATGCCAAGTATTGAATCGCTCAGACTCAAATCTTTGAAGGTTGTTCCATTTTCTTTCTCATTTGAGCATTTAGAGGTTATTTGATTTCTTTTTGGCCTCATAGCTCCTATTCATTTTGAGAATTTAGAGATTATTTGACTCCTTTTTGGCTGCACATTACACCACTTTATGACACTATGCTTTACCCTTAATCTTAACACCAAGCACTACACTTGGCCGCCTACTAACCATCATAATTAACAAACACTTAATTTGTCCCTATTTTTCCTATCAATTCTCCCTTCAACTTTTCTTTAAAAATCAGCATGTCATCTTTAACAATTTAAGTATAACAACAAAAACAATAATAATAATAATTAAGCAACTTCATTACTCTTAAGAAAACGAAGGGAATGAAAAGTTAGAGTTTTACATGATTGAAGTTGCTTAATGTATGATTGGGTTAATTGTAGTTGCTTAATGTATGATTGAGATGATTGAAGTTTCTTTGAGGAGGTTAAACTTTGATTTAATTTTGATTTTGCTAGACATAATTTTTCTACATTTAACTTTTATCTTGCTAAATTTAATTTTTGGGGTTATTCTCTCTTATGGTTTTTTCTTAGTTTTGATTTCTTTGTATCAATTTGTTGTTGGATTTTATGTCCTAAAACTCATAATTTGTGAATGGTAAACATTTCTATTATTCAATAAAGCTAGGCTTGAAGTATTGTTCAATAAATTGTTATTGAATAAGAGATTTGTTTATGATAAAACTCAAAATCCAATTAACAAGGTTTCTTGACTATAGTATGAATACTTGAACTTTATGTAGAGACATAACGTGGATCAAGTTCGAGTAATAGTCTAAATGGTTTATAATATAGAAATAAGGTTGGGCGCCTTATTCTAGGGACAGTAAGAATGCGGTCCACTTTGTATTTAGTACAAGCGGAGTGATCTCAAGACGTTCATGTAGAGACATGCGAGTGGAGGCATCCTATGCAATGAGATTGCATAAGACCAAACCATGAAATAGTCACTTTTACACTATAACACCGTTAACTGATTAAAACTAACTATTTCGATTATAAATGACCTAGGTAACTCGATCTTAATCTTCAGCTAACTATGAGATCCTATTTACACGGGATTATTCTTAGATCCTCATAGGTGAGGGAAGTTCATCAGCACTGGCTCAATAGATCTCTCATTTCAGGGGTAAGACCGGGTGGATAGCTAAGGATGTAGGTTGCAAGAAAGAATTCACTCCAACTCGCTTTTAGGATTAGTAGATAGCATCTTCCTTTAAGTGCGGATTCTAGGTCTTGAACCAAGGGGCCTCACACTCTTATTTGTCGGAGAGAGATTCAATTTATAGGTTGAATCTTAAACCAATTGTTCATTAGAGGATCAGTTGAGGCTTAAGGAACAAGATGTAATCTCGGGAGTAAAACGGTAAATTGAACAAACCGAGATTACGAACAATCTGTGAAAGGTTGACTTACTAATTATGGTTATATCAGGTAGACGCAAATATATCTATAGTGAGGAGAGTACAACTACGAGTTATAGTGGACAGTTCCGATTAGTTAATAAATGTTGATTAATTTTGCTTAAAAGAGTTTAGCTAGTTAATCTTGGATCGTTGGAGCTCATGATCTGTAAGTCCATTAGGCCCTCTACTAGCTGTTATGAATTTAAACTTAGAACAAAGTGTAATTCAGATTGTTCGAATTAGTTGAGAAAATAAATCGTTTAAATATTTGATATAATTAACGATTTCAAATTGAGAGAGAAATGATATTTAAATGAGATTTAAAATATAAAAAATTCGAATAGAAATTCGAATTATGTCAAGAAGATTGATCGAGATTAAGTGGAATTTAATTAATTAAAATTATTTAATTAATTATTTTTTAAAATTTAATCAATTAATTAATTTAAATTAATCAAAGGACAAAAGAGAAATTTTGATTTTTTTTGTCAAAAGTCAAAACTCAAAATGTTGACTTTTGACCCTTGGAAGTCAAATGTTAACTTTGACCATGGTTTAGTGGATAATTATCCCTTTGTTGATGAATAAGCTATGTGTTTATAATGTTGTTCATCAAGCTTTCTTCCACCTAATCCACTATCTAATTGATTGATAAGTGTCAAATTGTTATGCAAATATGATTTGCATGTAAATTGGCTAGATAATACACAATTTGATTGTGTTAGAGAATGATGAAAAGTTGGTGAATTTTGGAGAAGATTCACATGTGTTTATAAATTCGCTTTCTCTAAAAAAAAAAAAAAAAAAAAAAAACTCACAAAATTGGTCACCAATTTGATTCCTCAATCAAGTTCTAAACTTAGAGGATAGTAGAGAAGACTCTTGTGGTTGTTCACAACTTGATTTCATCTAATTTCATCAGAAATTGATGGATAATTTTGAACTACAATGGTAAGAGTTCATAATTTTTATTTTTTCCAAATTTTCCAACATGCTTAACCCTCAAAATTTTTGAAATTTAGTGTGTTTTAGTTCACTCTTTCGCTAGCATGTTAATTTAACTTTCAAATATTGTATTTATTGTGATATATATAATTAGAGTTATTTTATATTGGATTTAGAATATGATATATATCTTGGATCGAAGTTACTTAATATATGAGTTTCATTGATTGAAGATTTTAATTTCTTGAATGATTTGTTTAGGAGTTTTGTTGTTGTTGTTATTATTATTATTATTATTATTATTATTATTATTATTATTATTATTATTATTATTATTATTATTATTATTATTATTTGCTTGTGCATTATCTTCGTCTATTGGTTTTTTTTTCTTTTTTTTTTTTTTTGTTATTCTTAGATTGATTGAAGTTGCTTTGACTAATTAAAGCTTGGATCTAGAAAGTGATTGCTTAAATAGAACTACTTTCAAGAGTTTCAGTTTTTTACTAAATAATACAAGGAATAACTTGTGTTGAATTCACAAGTCTTTTGAAAAAAATTATTATTAAGGATGAACAAGGAGTGAATCAAAATTAGAAATAAATTGTCAAGTGAGTGTAGAGAAAGAGTATCCCATTTTTTAGAAGTGGCAAAGTTTTGTGTTAATGATTCCAGAAGAACAAGATGTCCATGCAAAAATTGTATGAACTCAATGTGGGAGTCAATAGAGGATGTGAAGCAACATCTATTAACTTATGGAATGCCCCCCTCATACTGTCAATGGATATATTATGGAGAGTCCGTCAACTTACCTAGAGGTTTTGAAAGAGTTACAACTCATTGACCACATAATAATGAAGAAACTAGCCACGTTTTTTTTTTAAGAAAATGAAATGTTGAATCTTATAAATGATTTACAAGTTTCAATTGAAAATGAAGATGCAAATGAAGAATGGATCGAGAATGAAATGTCCTTTAATGGTCAAGAATGAGATACAAAAAAACTTATTTGAGGATTTAATGAATGAAGCATGTAATGAAATATTAACCGTTTGTTCAGAATTTTCCTTCTTAAACTTTTTAGTGAAATTGCATATCAAAGTTCTCAACAACTGGAGTAACAAATCGTTTAACATGTTGTTATAACTGTTGAAAGCAACGTTTTCAGCAAGCACCACTATACCTACTTTCTTTTACAAAGCTAAGCGAAAATTGTGACTTAGGGCTAGGTAATAAGTCCATTCATACGTGCAAATATGATTTGGGTATTGTATTGGAAGGAATTTGGAGAGTTGCAACAATGACCAATTTGTGGTGAACTTTTTGGTTAACTTGGTTTGTTAAGGGGTGAAAGGTGTTTGCTTAATTTGTTGTTTTGGGTGAATAGTTTTGCTTAACTTGTTGCTTAACTTTAACTTATTTTTGGAAAGTTGAACGGGGTTTTATGGAACTTTTTAATTGGAATTTTGGATTTTTTTAATTTTGTAACAATTTTACTTACTTGATGTGATTGTAGGTAAAGAGTTGCTCGAAGATAACGTCTAGAGATGGTTTTTGGAGATCACATCTTTTCTTAAATATGTATTAATTCGAAAGCACTTTGTAGACCAATATGTAAACTTTTTTATAATTTTCGTTACAAAATACTCTATAATTTTGTATACATCGACTTTGTGTTATAATTTCGTTATTAATATATATCGTTTGGTTTGATAATATTCTTTTGAATTTTAGTTGAAGAAACTGAAAAAGAAACGACTCAGGTGACTATTAAAAAATTAAAAACTGCAAAAAAAACTTAAGAAATGACTTTCGACGATACCCTAAGGGGTTCAGGAACTCCCGATGCCTAGGGTCATCGGGAGATAAGTTAACAACTCCTGACACGCATTAGAAGGCCATCGAGAGTTTGCATGAACTCCCGACGATGTTTATACTCTGTTGGGCGATTTTGTCTCCCAGTGGTGTTGCCACTCCCGATAGACTTCTAGTGTGCGTCGGGAGTTGTATTCTTGACGTGGTTTTCCCGACCAATATGTCGATGAACAAAAGGTTGTCGGGAGTTCATTTTCTGACGCATTTTTGGAGATTTTTCGACGAATTCAGTCGTTGGAAAATTGTCTTTTTCTTGTAGTGCTTGGTGATGGTCGACTTCAATATCAAGCAAGTTAATCTAATCTTTTTGATTCTTGACTATTTATTACCTCAACCAAGGTTAAATCCAAACACGGAATCACAAGATCAAGTAAAAGTTATCCATCTAAACATGAAATTGCAATTTATTGACAATAAAATTAGAGTGAGAATCCCTAAAAAATGCACACACATACACATCATAATGTCAAGGGTTCCTCCAAATTCTATAAACTAAGAAAGCCTAAAACCTTACCTTCTCATGGAGACAAAGAAGACAAGATTTTGCATCAACTTGATTTATTACAAAAATGAACATCCAAAGAAGAAGGTAGAAGAGTAGAGAGAGAAAGAGAGTTGAAAGTCCAAGTGGGTGATAAAAAATTAAATGACCTAAAAGCGAAGGAAAATATTACACATAGTATCGCGACGCTCTAACCCTTTGCCACATTGTAGGATTTTGCATGGGCAAGTGTTGTGGTGCACCATGTGGTCGCGCGAGTGTGATCCTTCAATTTTCTGTCAATTTTCAAAGTGTGTTGCGCTGCTTGCATTATGTGCCTTCTGGAATTTGCACCGAGCACAATGTTGTTGTGCTGGCCTCTTAGGGGCATTTTGGCCAATTTAGCTCCTTTAAAGCATTGTTGCTCTTTTTAGCTCATAATTGCTTCAAATTAACGACAACGTTAGATTCTACCTCTAGATGCTCGATATCTATAAAATCATTAAATAAACATATTGAACCAATTAACGATCTTGAATTAAGTGGGACGAGATAGCATATTTTTTGTGTTATTATTGGTCTAATTCTATATTGTTTTGAACATCTAGCAAAAAAGCATTTTGATTATAATTTGCATGACCACTTGGGAAAACATGTCTACATAGTCTACACTTTTTTTCTAAATAACCCTTAACTACTAATGTAGCCTTAACTTTTAGTTGTTGCATATATGAAATGTCATCTTTGTATTTAAAGATACATTTATAGACAATGGGGTTTTCAACCTTTAGGTAAAACGGTGAGAGTACATGTGAAGTTCAAGTGTAGAGGCTAAATTTCATCATCCATAGAGTCTATCAATTTTGAAGCATTAGGTCCATAGACTGCCTCCTCAAAGGCATTGAGTTCATTTCCATCCAATGAAGCTGCTATACAAGCATAATCAACTTTTTCAAAAGAAAAAAACTATCTTGTTGGTGGAGTGATGGTTCTTTTTCGTTTGTCATTACTAGAGACTACTTATGAAGAACTACTTGTTTCCTTGTTCTATTTCATCGTCATTAATGTGAGCTAGAATCCTTTTTCGGATTGTTTGATTCTGGTAGTTTTCAAGGTTTAGTGGTAACTCCACCTAAAATTTAGAACTATCGTTTTGGGAGTCTTGGGCAGAAGTAGTATTATCTACCATACACATTTCATCTTTTCTTAAAAGCCACATCTCTAATGTTCACACATTTTTTATCAATTTGATGCCAAAGCCTAATCTTTCACACCTTCTCTAAACCCCACAAACACACTTCATTGTGTTGCCCTTCAATTTACCTTTGTTTTGGTGCACATATCCTACACTCTAAAAAATTCTCCAAAGTTTTTTTCTGAAAGTTTTTTAAGTATAAACAAGGGTGGGGATTTGAACCCGAAGACCTCTTGGTCTTTAGAAACATACAGGTGCCAGTTGAGCTAAACTCGTGGCAAAAATTCTCAAGTTATTAAGGCTTGGACAATGATTAAAATATTAGTCTTCAAAAGTTAGGAAGTTAAATGAAGTGTGTGGGCACTTATTTAAAGTAAACACAATATAGACAATGCTTCAGCTCACCATTTTTTTAGGAAGAATGAGCATCTAATAATTGATTCCTTCCTCTCTCTAGAGTAGTTCAGTTAATCTCTCAGCTACTCTATTTTTGAGAAGTCTACTTACTCCATCCACATTGATAAATTACCACTTCAATCCTGTGAACTTGATGTATACCAAATGAGAGAATTTTACTAATGTTTTAAAAGTTGTGGATACAAGTACTCTATTTATAGTTGAAAAATAAACTAATCCTAATTTTAAATAATAAAAGAAACTAATCCTATTCTAATTAATAAAAGAAACTAATTCTAATTCTAATTAATAAAAGAAACTAATCTTAATCCAATAAACCAAAGAAACTAATCCTAATCCTAATAAATTAATGATTTTACCATAATACCCTATTCCTACTACATCATTCTATCCCTCTAAAAAAAACTCGTCCTCGAGTTTTAAAACGAAAATGAAGGTAAAAATGAAAAGGTAAGCCACTTGAACGAAAACAACTCTTAAAAACTAATATCAACAACATCCATATTGCACAAGTCGAGCCAAAATTTGTCTTTTGAAAGGAAATATAATTTTCAGCAAAATCCCTATGAATTAATCAAAGAATTATGTTGTTCAAAAAACCCTTTATTGTTAAAATATATACAGACTCCTCAAGAAAATAAAGGGAAAAGATTTTTAATTTTTTTCCCATTAGGTTGTCGATGAGTATCTTTTTCTTCCAGACTTAAAGAATTCACATCCTCCCACTATTTCCTTCGATATAACCTAGATCATGGTTGTTCTTGAATGATTTTCGATAAATATTACACATTTTTTGCATACTATAGGTGTTGATTCTCTTGTTGTCTTTCTTAGTGATTAAGGCTAATTTTTGCTCTAATCTCTTGGGCCGGGTGGAGGTAATTGCGATTGGTTGTGTGGCTCAGTTAACTGATCTGACAAAATGGACACTATTAGTGCAATTACTAGACGATGCGGTGGAGCAGGCACTGAAATCAACAGTTAGGCGTCTGGATGTTTAGACGCCTAGATAGAAGACACTTGGAACTTGGTCGCCTAGTTTGTTGGTCGCATGAATTAAGGACGTCTAGACTGAACGCTTAGGCTGGTGGATGACTAGACTGAACGTCTGACTGCACAATAGAAACTTGTTAGATGAAGGCTGAGTCCTGGATCACCCTCTCTATGCGACTCTGCTCGGAGTACAAATATTTTTTTATTTACCGCGTCGTCCCCAGGATAAAACAGCCAAAATACTCGATCGGAGCTACATGGAAACCGATCGAAAAAACCAACACTCTTGAATGACTTTGCTCTCAACATCTCAATGCGTTCAAAGTTTCAACGCCTCGCCTCTCAACATCTCACTTCAACATGTTCAAAGTTTCAATGCCTCGCCTCTCAACGCCTTTTGAAAAATAATTTCAATGCGTTCAAAGTTTCAACGCCTCGTCTCTCAACGTCTCACTTCAACGCGTTCAAAGTTTCAATGCCTCGCCTCTCAACGCCTTTTGAAAAATAATTTTATTAATTAAAAAATAGAAATAAATAAATAATTAATAGAAAAAATAATATTATTATTCCTCACCTCACATCACATCACCACACCATGCCATGTCGACGCGCACGTGTGGAGATATCAACAAATCTACATTTGTCTATCTCCTCACCCCCTCTAAAACATGGGTGCCCCTTAGGGCCCAAACCCACAACATAAGGTAGGGATATATAAAGGAGCTTCAGGAGTACTTATGTAGCTAGATACTCCACTTGACATCAAGTATAGATCTCATTAAGAACGAGGTTCAACCTTTTTATTCACTTTAGGATATCATGCTAATTGTCACACCCTCTCCCAGACTCTCTACTCCTAGCCTAGGAGACGGCGTGAAACCAGTGAATCTCGTCCTTACCTTGACGATCATCACTGACTATCTTAGCTTAACTCTGACTTAAACAATACCAATAACTTAAAAAAAATGTGGAATAACTTAACTGCGGAAAAACAATCTCAAACTTAACACATAACAGCGGAAACTAAATAAATATCTTCTACATAGTGTAGCCCATACTGCTTTATACAATCCATCTCACTATACCTAAACTATTTATAACAGTAACATGCATGATTTACTACTAACGTACAATAGTACTAAAACTTAGTAGCAGACAGTCTGTGGTAGGTCAGGCTTCGGGATCACGATCTTTACCAGAAAAGTGGGAAAACAATTGAAAGAATGAGCTAAAATGTCCAGTAAGTGATGCTTTAATAGAAAATACTTAAAACATATATATAGCATAGCTAGAAATTGTTGACTTAGAAACTTTTCACAAATCAAATCATAACTGAAACTATAAATCACAGTTTAAACTGAAATCACTTGAAAGGTGCTTGCACGATACTTATCTGTAAATCATGGTAAAACTATGCATAACTAAAATCATGCTTAAACATGAATATCTAAAAATCTGTAAGTGATGTGTATAAAACTGAACTACGTAGAAGGGGGAAAACCCAGCACTAGCTACGTCTTTGTCGCAGTGGAGTAATCTCACACTAACGACAACTATATCTATGTCGTGGTTGGATCAAAACCAACGACGTCTTCGTCGAGGTGGAGTCAGCTCAACACAACGACGGTATCCTACGTTATAGTGGAGCTAGCAACTATAACGCCTTTGCCAAAGTGGGGCGAATCCAGCACTAAGGCAGCGAATCTACGTTGCAGTGGGGTCAACACTTGCAACGTCTTTGCCATGGTGGAGTAATCTCAACACCATGACAGCGTATATCTACGAAGTAGCGGAGCCACCGCCCACAACGTCTTTGCCATGGTGGGGCGAATCCTCACGCAAGGCAGCGCATACCCTAGTGTGCACACCTAGTATAGTAGCCTCAGGCTCACATGGATACACATGCTTAAAAATAAATCAACGTAAAACGTGCAAGTCACATAAAACATATCATGACACTCGTAGTACTTGAAATCATGCTTAAACATCACTTATAACATGGTAGGAATCTTATAGAAACATTAAATCATCATAACTAATGATTTTGAGAAACCTTGTAAAACGTGCAAAACGTGCTTAGGCCCTATAGCAGTCAAAACATGCTCAAATAGTTATGAAAATCATCAAAATCATCTCAATAAACATAAACGAGGCCTAACATATTATAAAACATACTTATTTCGTAAACAGACATTGTCTCGTAAAACATGTCAAAATAATACTATTATATTCAAACTACCGGAAATGCTTTCAAAACAATTAAATCATGCTACAAACAAGTTATCATGTGAAAGTACATCGAAAAATATGAACAACATGATTTTACTGAAATTTTCTGAAAATTTTACAAAACAATACTATCACTCACACACTTGACACACAATCGAAAAAAACGTGCATTTCGGTAATTATTTTAATATTAAAATATTAAAATAATACTATCACTCACACACTTGACGGGCTATCCCTGGCTCGTAAATTTTCTCGATCTTTGAATCTTCTGAAAATAAATTCAGAATCGATCCTTAAATTACTTGGCACGAAAATCGAGGAAAACTCATTTTTTCTTAATTTTCCTTTTTTAATTAATTCTTTTCTCCTAAAAATATTATTTATAAATATAACTACATACATACATACATACATACATACATAACAATAATAATAACAATAATAATAATAATAACAATAATAATAACAAGAACAATAACAATGACAATAACAATAAGAATGATAATGACAACAATAATCATGATGACAATAATAATAATAATAATGATAATAATAATAATGATAATGATAATAATAATAATAATCATCATCATCATCTTCTTCTTCTTTTTCAGATTTCTCATTTTTTTTCTATTTTACATCCAGTTTTTTCGGCCACTGCACTGACCCAACTTCGGCGAAGAAATTCTCTAAATCTACTAACAATTAGAGGCTCTAACCTATGACAAACGATTTCTACATGAGTCTATTTGCTTACCTCCAAACATTAGCTTCAAACTTCTCGTGGATAGCTCGAATTTGCCTCTGGAAGTCACCTTGCTCAGTTTTTCGGTGAGCTTAAATCCGAGAATTGAAACTTCGATTTCTTCCTACACATACCAAGTTAACTCAATTCATTTTACAGAAATTTAAATGAACTAATGATCTAGCATACCTCCAAAAATTAGATCTTAATTCGGCCTGTAGACGGAGAATTTAATTTTCAAAGTTTCGGGTCTGTTTTTCGCATTTTCCAGCAACTCAAGCTCTTTTTCTTCAAAATCAGTGGTCTCTTCGGCCAAACTTCTCCAAATTGAGTTGTGCTTCAACTTCCTCTCTCTTTGCTAAGCAATTTAGACACAAATTTTGCTTAATTTGGTCAAGAACCGAACTCAATTCCATACCTTCTTCCACAATGCTCAAGAACAAAATTTGTCCCAAAAAAGACTTCTTTCTCTCAGGTTCCCTTCTCTTTTATTCTTCTATTCACTTTCCATCCACCATCAACTTAAATTTAAGACAGAACCTACCTTCACTACATCCAATTAGAGTAATTAAGTAAGACTTTTTGTAAAAATAAAAGTTTTCTTCCTTATCCTTGGCACAAGCTTTAAAAAAAATGTTATCTTCCCTTTTTTTTAACAAGATAATTACAAATTAAATAAATAAATGTATAACTTTTCTTTTTCTTTTTCCTTTTCTTTTTCTTTTTCTTATATTAAAACATTATTTTATTTATTTTTAAAAAAAACTACAAAATTAAATTTTTACCAAGTCTTAAACAAAATTACTAAAATATCCTTTTAAAGGAAATTACTAAAATACCCTCCGATAATTTTACTAACACTTTTACAATAACCAATTAAGTAAAAATTCAGATATTACACTAATACTTTAGATCATAAGAATGAAACTCCTAATTATTCTAGCATGATTCTATCCATATCACTTGTGATCAGTTATTACCCTTTAAAAGTTCAGAATCACTAGTGTCGTTGTAATAATGATTCTGAACTTTTGCGATTGTTGCAGTACTATCGCACTGGATCAATATGGTTGATACCGATTTATTCCTTATAGGAGTCTTAGATAACAAGCTTCGAAGCCAACTTGCTTCTTCACTAGTTGTTGGTAGTGCCATCAATTCGGACTCCATTGCTGACTGGGCTAAAATAGTATGTTTAGGGTTTAGGGTTTAGGGTTTAGGATTTCCAAACAACAGCTCCATCTGTGTTGTGGTTCTAGAATTGTGATGTGATTCTATGTTATGCGATGAAATGTATGTGCATTACAAGTTTCCTAATCAAGTCCAAGTACAAACTAGAGTAGGCACCTGGTGAGTTTAGGATGGAACGCAAGGAAAATTGTTGTTTAAACAGTGAATTAAACTCTGATTCTTTCTTTAAAATAAACGATAAATAAATGGATAAGATTGGTTATGCGTTATACTAAAACTATTGTGTCCAGGTGGTATGCGATAGATGAGTGTAAATGGTAATGAAGTGAATAGTCGTAAAGCTATGTAGGTGTTCAGTTATAGAAAAGTATGCGTTGAAGCAATGTTAAAATGTTTTCTTCTAATCTTTTAACTGACATGGAATGTATTCATGCATCCATTACTAAATAAGGCAAGCATCTTTTCGACGCCTACATGCCATAAATACTCTATTTCTAGATGTAAATGATGGACTAAAATGTGATAAGTTTGTGCTTATTTCTAAGTTATTTCCTATCTTTGTCCAACTTGGTCTCACTCACTAACTCTTTCAAGCAGTTGAACCTTTACTTGAAGTACTCCATCGATGTGTTCAAGCTTTTAATTTAGCAAGGGTCAAACAAAATGAAAGGGGTCCATGCTTGTTCTATTTGATTGAAACTAAGTTTCTAATCCATTGATAAATTTAGCTACTCATATAAGAAATGACGACCTAAGATGTGGATGTGGTGAAGCTCACAGTGATCATATTGATAACACAAACTTGCTACAATGTTGAATTATCTATTATAATCACTATGTGTACAGAAAGTAAGCAATAAACAACAAAATGAAATGATAAACTATTGATCACAATTTCTTGCCCTTTGAAGTTGATCAATCTCTGCAAAGCTTCTGAACTTAGGAGTGAATGAAGAGTGGAGATGGTTCGGTAATCTAGGCAGAATTTTGACTTGAAATTTCTCTCTACATGTGTGTATTCTTTCTGGCTTCTTCAATGATTATATTTATAGGCTTTCCACACTCATTGTCCACTAAGCTTGTCTCGTGTTCTTCGACAACTATTTTTATGCTAATGGTCTCAACCATAATCCGAAAATGATGCGCTTCATTTGGTTCTCTACGCTTTGCTCTTCTAAACGATGGACTGCATTATGTGTTTTGAACGTGTCTTAGAATTATTGCTATGCTTCACGTAGTTTTTCCTCTTTAGTATTTCTTCACAATATTGTCTCTAAATGTGCATTGAGAATTCTTAACAATTGCTTTTAGCCTACTTGATCCATTTTTTATCAAATCCTGCAGTGAAATACACCAAGAACTCATAGTTTCCTAACATCACGAATTGTAAATATGTGAACGCATAGTAAGCACAATGCATAATTTCTAAGTGTATTTGATACATTTTCTAATCGTTTTCCTTAATTATCTTGAATAAAGAAGCACAATAACTTGTATTTCAACAAGCTATCACTCCCTCAAATTTAAAATGGTGCTTGTCCTCAAGCATTTACTCATAATCTCAGCTCAAAATTCCCCATACTGGATACAACATCATGACCTCTCAATATGTACCCCACTCCAAGTTTCATCTCATCCATGTATCACCTCAAAGTTAAGATACCCTACCATAGAATTATTTCACAGATTCAAATGCAAGCGAGCTTAGCCATCAAAATCATCTTCTCAACATCAAGACATTTTTATGCATTTAATTCATAAATGTGCTATTATTTCAGAAAGTAAAGTGAAGAACTTACGTTATCCAACTATTCATTGTATCTTTATTTAGGCGCTGATCAGGAAATCAATTGTATTCGATGAATCTGTTCCTTATCATAGCTTCAACTTTTATCAACGCTTTAGACATGAGTGTTGTGCTCTTCTTTGTGACCATTTATTTTCAAGTGTTGTCCATATCTTATCAATGACATTGGAGTTTGTTAAAATTCTCTAGGTACGAGTTATAATTTTTTTTCTTTTCATTTTTTTTCTTTTTTTTTTTGAACACATTAGCTCAAACCTCTCACCCCCAAATTTAGAAGGAAACAATGTCCACATTGCTGAAATATAGTTATAAGAATATCATAGAGAGCTTTGAAAATTAGGTTTAAGGGAAAAGTTGCTCACATTCAGAATTTAAGAAATGCTTCCAAGTATGATTGCTTAAAATTAAGTTTTCACATTTATCAAGGTTATTCTAAATGTTAGCTACACATAATTAATCATTGAGGTCTATGGGCATCACATCAAGTAAAGAGAAAATTAATACCAAGACTATAAAAAATGAGGTCATCACATAGAAACATAAGATGTCATCAAACACATCTTCATTATGCAAGTGTGGAATTACATTGTGTAGTTAAGGTGTTTACAATATGTTTGGGAAATTGAAAGGAAGTAGTAAACTCTAAAGAAAATACCCTCAAATTTAATCTTCGTCGCACGACCATCCTCTGAAGACGGTGGCCTTGCATCGTCTGGAAATCTGAGTGGGTTGCGAAGTTCCCATGAAATGATTAGGTCAAGTATGCATTGCACATATATACCATGAATGTAATTCATTAGAGCACAAAATTGGGTGTCTTACCTTTGAGCCTGTCTTCTTGCAGAATCTTTATCCTCTTCAATGCATTGCAATATTTGTTGATGTTGCCTTTGTAACTTCGTGAGGAAGCCCTCGCTCTCAAAGCGATCCATTCAGGGATATTCGGTAGGTGTTTCGTTCTACAACTTGGTGTAGAATGAGTTCTTGAAGCATGGTTTGGTCTTGTCCTTTAGATGTTTGGCTTTGAACAAACGCTTCCTGCCTACGCTTAAGACTTTGTTGTTGCAACATCAACGCATTTTGGTTTGTCGATATAATGTCAAGTTTTTTACTAAGGAAGAAGATTCTTCAACCCTTCCATGTCCATGTTGATTCAGTTCCTGATTGCATAATGCTAGGTCCAAACGCTGAGTTATTGGTATGTGGTACATCTCTTGTTTCACCATCTTTCATGCCTTGTTGGAGTGGGTCATTAACAAAAGTGGGGGGAAATGGACTAGGCTCGGTGTTAGTTGGATGTGAGAAGGGTCAGTATGGTCATGCGGTGGAGTAAATGGTATGTCTGAGCCGAGACAAACTAGCTCTTCTATTCTTTCAATATCATCTACTCCAAAATTTTCGTCTTCGACCAATTCGATGCTTGGAGATAGATAGGCCTTGGCTTTGAGTGATTGGAAAGTAGGCAGGGGAAGTAATGCGGTGGTTGGGAGAGGGATGATTGTTAAGTCATGGATTATCGATGGGGGTGTTCAAGTTTGTTTTTCAATCATTTCAACATCTTTTTCTTTTAACTTCTGCCTTGCATGTACCATTCAACGTCTGGCTCCACTACCACCGTCAAGGAATCATTTATTTCTGTGTTTGAAGGCTCTTTGATGATTTTGTTTCCTTCAGCCTCCGCATCGCATGGCAGATCATAAGCCTATTAATTTATCTCGTGTTGAAGTCAACGCATTACCCTTCCAAAATTATGTAGCCCTCCCGTCTGTGAATCTTACTAGTGTTGAACTTGTGCACTAAGCTTGGCATCAACTTTTTATGCCCTTGGTAGAATTTCCTTCAGCCCAACGCATCCATTGATACGATAATGAACGCAGAATTACCGCATCCTCAAGGTAAAAACCCATTTTAAAAATTAACTTTTGTGCCCCATTTTCATCTTCGTTTGGGGCCTGTGTAGGCGTCTAGCTTCCTCTTCAACAATTTTTCTCTTTTGAACAGGTCTTTTCCTAGGCTCTTGCCCAACCTCTCTCTATGTTTTCTTTGGCGCCGACTTTTGTTCGGTGCGTTATCCTCATCCACCATTTTTTCTTTGCCTTTGCTTTTCTCTTTTTTCGTCGCTCTTCTCTTTTTTTTCCATTCCTTTCTCTCTTCTCCTTTTCTTTGATCTGCTACTCAATAGCTCTAATGTGGCGTTATTCTTTATTTTTCTTCTCTTCTTCCTCATCACATACATCATTCAACTTCTCATCCAGCACTAATGTCGCCACTTCCAACTTCTTCTCCTCCTTCTTATTCTTTTTCTATTTGAAGCGGTGAGGGCGGTCAACGCCACCGTTTCGTCCTTCAAGACTTTCAACTTTTTCTTTGCCTCTTTCATTTTTTCCAAAAGTTCTACAACCAAGTGCTCAAGTGAATTCGTAGGAAGGGCCACCTCTTCATCCACATTCCTCATCGCCTATTCCTTCTCAATGTTGGCCATATTTCCAACACATTGTTGTTACTTATTTGGCCACTTCTTCCAAAAGTGGCAGAACTGAAGAACTTTACTTCTTGATTTTAATTTTTTCATTTCTCTTCAATTCAAACGCCTCAAACATTTGTTTCAAGGACTTCTGAGGCAACACTCTAACCACCACCTTGCTTGGTTGGTTAGTTTCCACCTCTTTTCCGTCTTCGCCTCTTTCCCCTGTCCTTTCAACTGGCCTTGATGTCAGAGGTTTATCGATCGTCTCCTTCTCCTCTATTTTGCTCAGTCAAAAGTTTTGCATTATAATGTCGCTCAGACTCCGACGAATGGCTTCAAGAATGCTACTTTCAGTGGCCTTAGTGCTTGTAGACGATTCAATGTCGTTCTTTGATGCCATTGTGGAAGATAGATAATTAAATGTTCATCAAAATCAAGAATGTGAATCGGAAGGAAATTGAAGAGTTGAAGAAAGCTTGACAGTGTAAACTAACGAAATTCTTCAAGCGGCCAAAAATGAACTCATGAAGACGACCACCTCTATTTATAGAAATGGAAGCTACACGTGTAGATAGGGTGTCAGGGGAATGATGAAAGTTCTTAATGAGATTGGACTTGTGAGGCTGACACCAAACCCTACTTATCCCAACGGTTATAAATGTTTCATCTTCTATTGTGCGTTGGGATGTTATCAGGCATACGTCTTCCATTGGCTTTTCTACCACCTAAGTAATTTTTCCTTAGTCACAAGTACATGCAATCAACCAAAGAAAATGGAACTTCTTTTTTTAATTTGATGAAATGTAAATTTACATAGATAGACAAAAATAAAATGCATATTTAGATCGACAAAAATCAGAGAAATAGAAATTAAACTAATAGTTTAACATAAACAGCTAAAATATAGAGGTTCCCCTCAAACTGATGTGTATTATTAACCAGCTAGGAGCTATGCGGCACATAATCATGCATCAGTGAGGTTGATGTAGTATTTCGTATTGTCAATGCTTACTCCATAATATGCTTTGACTCTTTGTCGGTTCAATTTAAACGTATTTGAACCATCTTGGGTAACTAGTTCCAACGCCTCATGTGGAAATATGGTTTTGATTAGATATGGTCCAGTCCACCTCGACTTCAGTTTTGCTAGAAAACAACGTAAACATGAGTTAAAAGTAGCCCTTGTTGTCCAACATAGAATTCACGCTTACTGATGTGGCTATCATGCCAACATAGAATTCACACTTACTCATAAGCCTTCAGCCTCCATTCATCTAGCTCATGCAATTGTAATTTCCTCACATTCACATTAGAGGTTGAATACGTCGTTGCTTGTGAAGCAGCAAAAGAAGTAGTTTGGCTTAAGAAGTTCTTGCATGATTTGGAAGTTGTTCCAAACATGAACTTGTTTATCACTTTATACTGTGACAATAGTGGGGCAGTAGCCAATTCTAAAGAACCTCGCAGCCACAAATGAGAAAAACACATAGAGAGAAAGTATCACCGAATATGGGAGATTGTGCAAGAAGAGGATGTGATCATAACCAAGCTCGCTTTGGAGCACAACATTGTTGATCCATTTACGAAGACTATCACGATTAAAGTGTTCGAGGGTCATCTAGAAAGTCTAGGTTTGCAAGAAACGTAGATTAGGTAATCTAGGGCAAGTGTAAGATGTGTAATGGGTATGAGGATGTCCTAATTTATTGTATTTGTATATACGTTTTATGTAATATACTTGTACATTTTACCATTTCCGATGTTTGTGGATTACTTTATTATGTGCATCTCATAGACTACCACACTATACTAGACTTTTAGTCCAAATGCGAGTTTGTTGGATTTTATGTCCTAAAACTTGTAGATAGTAAATGTAATTCGTTGACCGACATTAATTAAGAGTTATTATTCCAATTTCAATAAAGTGTTATTGATTATTTTTGTCTTATTAACCCAAAATCCAATAAACTAACATCCTAAGCTGTTTTATGAGTCTTGAGCTGTGTGAGGAGACATACAGGAATCAATGTTCGAGATACAACTTAAAGTGTCTATAGTACAAGGATAAGGTTAGGTACCTTATCCTGCTAATACTATGGATATGGTCCACTTTTTATTTAAACGGTAATTTGACCCAGTTGGTGTTACGAACACTTGTGAAGGACTAACTTTATGTTATTGGTCTATATTCGTGAACACATAATTAGATCTACAGTGAGAAATGTTCAGCTGTGAGTGTTTAGTGGAGTGACACACAATTAACAAATATTGATTAATGTGGTTAATGTGTTTAGCCAATTAATCTCATATCGTTGTAGCTTCTGATTTGTAGGTCGATTAGGTCCCCTTCCTAGCTCGTAAAGGGTAATGAGGTTAATATATCTTGGATAAAATCTGAAATGTTCAAATTGACTTATGAAATTAATATAATGTATGGTGATACATCATAATATAAAGTTTGTATTTTAATTAAACTTTATAATATAAATTTTATTTTGGATGTGATGCAAAATTAATTAATGAGATAATAAAATATTTGAATGAGTTTAAATATTGATTTAATGCGAATTAGATTCATATTAAAACTATAAATTAAATTTAATCTGTATATGATACACATTAAACTATAGGCTATGAGAGAATATTATATTTGATATGATTCAAAAATTAGAATTAAATTAAATATAATATATTTAATTTAGTAATTAATTAATTATAGAATTAATTAATAGTTTAGTTTAATTAAATTTGATTTTATTAAAACTAAACGTTATGAGATAATATTATATTTGAATATAAGAATTAAATTAAATTAAGATATTCGATTTAGTAATTAATTAATTGCTGAATTAATTAATAGTTCAATTTAATTAAATTCGATTTAATTAAAACTAAGAGAATATTATATTTGAATATGATTCAAATTAGAATTAAATTAAATGTAAGATATTTAATTTAGTAATTAATTAATTACAGAATTAATTAACAGTTTAGTTTAATTATATTTGATTTAATTAAATTAAAACTAAAGGTTATGAGAGAGATTCATGAATATTGATTAAATTTGATTTAATCAATTATTAATTTTATTTTGATTTCATTGAAATTAAATAACTATGAAAAACGTGCGATTCACCTACGTAATCGCACAGTTCTCTCTAACGACCTTTTCTTGTAGAATAAGAAAAGAAGGTTATAAATAGTTCTCTTCGATGTTTGTATAAACACACAACAAAAAAGAGAAGAAGAAGAAAAAAGAAGAGTTCCTCTTTTTTCTCTCTACAACTTTCTCTCCAAAAAGTTCCCAAGCGTAAAAAGGTTCCCACAAACCAAATCTCATCTACCTAGAGGATAGGAAAGGTTTCAAGTGGTGGTGACCTCACATTTGGTGATTTATAGATTCAGAGTCAGCAACAAAAGTAAGTTTCAGTTTCTTCTCTGTAATTTTATTTATTTTAATGTTAAAGCATGCTTAGCCATTTGTTATTTTACAGTAAATTGTTTCTGTGATTTTTGCCAATGTATTTGGTATTTTTAATTTTCCAATTAAAATTGAGTTATGGTTCTGTTAAATATTCTTTTGTGCATGTACTCTCATCGCTTCACAACGTCCTTGAAATCTCTTTAGTTTTCATAATTGAGTATATGTAGTTACTTACGTTTTTTACCTTAGGGTTTAGAGAAAGTGCAATATATAAACTCTCTAACCTAGTGGAGTCATATTGTATTCTGAAACATTCTCTCTAATAATATTTGTTCTCCCTTTGCTCGTGGACGTAGTTAACACACTTTAGTGAACCATATATATATGTGTGTGTCAATCTTTATATTCTTTGCATTGCTTAGTTGTTAATTTTGTAACCATTTGAAATACTGAGACCATAACAAAATATAGCTGGAAATGAAAATATGTTGATGTATAAATGTAACTAAAATTACTCAATAATCCTTTAATCATTGAATAAAATAGGCAAAAAAATTAAACAAACAATGAGATTGATTAGACACTTAAGTATTAGAAAAATAGGAGATCTAAAAATATGTTTTTTGTTTTAAAAATGAGGCACGAAGGGAACTTGGATATCGAGAAAATATAATATTAAAATATATAAATAAAATAAAATAAATAAGAAATTAAGAAAATATAAAAGTCTCAAAAACCACTTTCTCCAATTTCCTTGGAAAGTCTCCCAATGTGTGTGTGACTTACAAAATCCACCAAATGTCTCTATTTGTAGGCAATTTGACATGCATGAGGTGGTTTACATGAACACTAACCATGAATATATGGATAACACGTGGTTAACATGTGTGTCAATATTTACAAGTCATGTGGTATTAGACACTAAACATATATAATAATTGAGCATCTATCATTATAATATCTATAATTCTTTTAACAAAAAAAAATCATATTAAATCAAGGATGGTTACAAATATAATTAAAATAATTCTCAAAATTTCGTGGGACTTGAAAGCAAAACTTAAATTGTTGGAATTCATGGAATTTGTCTCGAATAAGAGAAACTTGTAGGTGTTGAAACAGGGAAGGAGACTTTTGAAGATAAGGTAGTGTAAGAGTACTATCTTTTGGCTGAGTACTATCTTTTGACATTCTTAAGTTCTCTAATGGCATTTATGTGTTGCAAAATGTGTTAGATATATATTACACTAATTTTCCTTCACTTTTAGGTCAATTGGTGATTTAAAAAAATGATTTATCATTAAAATGATTTGTTTATTTAATTTTGTGACCGATACTACAAAGTTATAAAAAAGTTGGAATGTACATACAACCATTATAGATCTAAAATTAAAATCAAATTTTCCTACCAAACGAGGACATAAATTTGGATATTGATTCTGAATTTTGTGTGCTTGCTATGTTGATTCTGAATGCTTGTTAATCTTTATAATGTTACAACACTTTGTATAGCTAAAATATTACGTTGCACGAAATCTAGAATATTGCAATGTACTTCGCATTCATTTCTTTGATTTTTCAGGTTTTCGAAGAACCCGTGGAGCATAGAAACATGTCGCAATAGATATGTTACTTTTCAAATTTTTTTGTTAAGGATATGAGGCTTGTAATTCATTGTAATGTTATGTAGGGATTCTTGTAAAACCAATACCAAATATTGCTTTGTCAATGTAAGTAAACTCTTCATTATCAATATATATATCAGTTTATAAATATATGGCTACTTTGTTCTTTAAATTTTATAAGAACTGACAGGGTACACGCGTCTCATGATAATCCTCAATTGTATTTTTTTACAAGTAATAAATGTAGAATTAAGTAATTACGTGACTGTAAAAATCATATTGTGATATAAAAAGTAATAACGTTGAAGTAGTGTAGGAATATAAGTAGTTATAACACAACAAAATTGTTATGAGAGTATATATGTAGACCGTAATTAATTGTTACTAAACGTCAATCCACGATACAACCAAATTGTCGCTAATAACGGATATGTTACACAAATAAACCAATATGGACCTCAACAATGACATTTCGTTGTGTCAAAGTCTAGCCAACAGTGCAGTTTTTAAATGTCATAAGAAATTTATTATCAACGTTAAATAAATATCATGTAAGAAATATTAACGACACTTTTTCGGTGGTGTCATTAAAGGTCCTATCTTTACACGGACTTCAAGGACACAAAATCTATGTCACGAAAACTGTTCTTGTAGTGACGAATTCAATTTATTCAACATTTCAGTTTAGATAGCACTAGTTAGATAATACTCTCCCTAGGTGAGTTTCATATATATATATATATTACAGAATGTGTTTCATAATGTTGAAATGCATTGTAAAAATAAAGTTTTTTTTAATGAAATTGTGAATATAAAGTTGAATGTTGGGTATTATACACATGGATAATAAAGATTTACTCCTAGAATAGTAAAGTTTTGAGAAATTATTGTAAGTGACAAAACTACTGAAAATATTTATAAAATATATCAAAATTTTAGATTCTATCAATATCTATCATTGATACAATTTGAAACTTTGATATAATTTGTAAATATTTGGTTCATTTTGCGATATTTGCAAATGTCTCTAAAGTTTTATTCAAATATTTTTAATCAAAATTTCAAGCCAAAGGTTGAAGTATAATTGGATTTTTAATTAAATAATATGTATACTATTGTTAATTTGATTTGGTTGGTTGACCTGTTTGGTAATCATTTTATTTTTTGTTTTTATTTTTGAAATTTAAGCCTAAAGACACTACTTCTACCTCCAAATTTCTTCATTTGTTATTACTTTTTTACCAATGGTTTTAAAAAAAAACCAAAATTTGAAAACTAAAACAAGTAGCTTTCAAAAGCTTAAAAAGATGCAAGCCATTGTAAAGAATAGGAAGGAAATAGACTTCATTTATAAAAAAAAAAAATGGTTAACAAACGATGATTTTAAAAAGAGAAAATTGGCGAACATATTTAAAAATATAGCAAAATATCACACGCTTGGAAAAAAAACTATCCTAAGTGTCACATTTACCATTGTAGAAACGTAATAGATCAATGAGAATAAAAAAAAGTGCTTTATTTGATTACTTTTGGAGTTGTTTACTTGTGTTATGCAAGGCTCACATCCAAATCTGTAATGAAATGTAACGCGGCGAATTCTTAAACCGAATCGGGTCGTTACTTAACCAAAACCAGTAAATTTAAAAGACAGAAATAAAGCAAACAAATACTTTTTTTTTAAATAGTCATTTAAAATGTCTCCAAAATAAATACTTAATTAAATGTGAAAAAAAATGTCTTGGCGGGATTCCTAAAATAATTTTCTAAATTGAAATAATTACAATAAATAAACAAACGATAATGAAACAAGAAAAAAACACAGTGCGGAAGCAATAGGTCTCGTGGTCCCCCACGATATGGTCACTGGTTCTTCTTGTCTCTCGTCGGTCCCTTCTTCCCTTTGTCTAAAATACACAACACAAAACGGATGAGTATAAAAATACCCAGTAAGGGATCCACTACTGATCCCACTAGGTGACCATTAATTCTTTATTAACTTGTACTCTACGATACAGTCCAATGGTTTGGTAGGAACGTCCATATATCCCTATGTCAGAGTCGTCCTAGCAAACTTGTGCGATCACATGCAAAAGCAACCATGTCGAGACACATGCCACACAAACTTGTTAACCTGACCCATGAGACATACGCCACACAGGCTTGTTAACTCATCCCACAAGCGAAGTACAAAATAGTTAATAGCTGGAGTTAACAGACACCATAATCCAAGACACCACAATCAATAAGTAAAGCAGTCACAATGATAACTCCATTCTACATGGTACAGTTAACATGCTTTACAAATTCCACAAAGTACGAAAAGTCATGCATAACACCGCACAATTAACTACCTAATCATGCCACAATATAACCAAAGAAACAGCTGTAACATAATCAACATCCCAACCAAAAACTAAAGTGCTATGAATAAGATGTCCCATAACATCCCTAAACATAACCACAATAAACAGTTCATCGACAGCAGAAAATTTCACAATACATGCGATCCAATCCATCTTCCACACCTTAAATGCCTAAGACGTGGATTTAGTAGAAGTATCCCTTACCTTACGCTATCGAAAGCTCCTTGACGAAACTCCTCAATCAAACCTAAACACAACAATACAGCCAATAAATTTCAGTAGCGATTATTGATCAAGAACAACCTCAACTCCTTCAACCAAAACTTACCTAACGATCGTCCGATCTCTACAAATTAATTTTCAGTAACGCTCCAATTTACTCCTTCAATACGCTCTTTCAAACAACAGTAAACATCCTATTTAGTCCAAAATAAATTCTTCAACATTTTAATGGGTATCCAAAGAAATCCAAATTAAATCCTCAAAACACCTTACAACTTACCACAAAATAATAATAATAATAATAATAATAATGGCGGCGGATCAATCGGAGGAGGCATCAGTGTGTTGCGGCGATAAAGACAAAGAGCGGTGCAGAGAGCTTTGCAGCGGCTCGGTTCCACGAATAGATGGAGCTCCCGACGGCTCGACTCCACAAACAGACACGTGGGACTTGGCGCTTGGGACTGGCCTTCACGACTTGAAGAGACAAGCACGACGCACGCGACCGAGAGGTGCGACACGGGTTGCAGCGACGCAACACGGGTCTGGGCTTGGTCACGTCGTAAAGCGACAGTCGATGCATGCTGAGACGAGAGGTGCGGCGCGGTTCGCAACTGACGGCACAAGCGGTTCGTGACTGACGGTGCAAGTGGATCGTTCGTGGTGAGGTTTCGCAGCTCGACGTCGGACAACGGTGTGGTCTAAGGAGGTCTTGGTCGGTGGACGAACGAAAAGGTGAAGAAGAAGGGGCGGCAGCGGCTTGAGGTGAGGAAGAAGAAGATGACTAGGAAGGGGTCAAGCCCTAGTTTTCTAATAACAAGAAAAAAAAAGATAATACTATTATTAATATCTTTTTCTCTTTCCTCCATCAAATTCTCTCTCTTTCCTCAATTAATTTCATCTTCCCTCTCTCTTCATCAAAACCCACTTTTCACCAACATAAATACTTTCTCTCTCCACAATACTTTAATCTAAATAAATAAATATATCCAAATATATCCATTTAATTATCAAACAACTCTACCAAATAATTTTCCAAATCCTTTCAAAATAAAACAAATATATCCCAAAAAAACCAACAAAAAATCAAATAATTCACTTAACTCATAAATTAATTAAGATAATTGATAATTTAAAAATTAAAATTATCTTAAGGTTATGGATGTTACATTCTTCCCTCTTTGAGAAACTTTCGTCCTCGAAAGTTCTAATCCTCAAACAACTTTGGGTAACGAGTTCTCATGTCATCCTCACGCTCCCAAGTCGCTTCTTTAATTTGATGATTTCGTCATAAAACCTTTACCAAGGCAATACTCTTGTTGTGTCGCACCTTCACCTCCCTTGTCAAAATCTCAACAGGTTGCTCCTCAAAACTCAGATTCTCATTTAACTGTAGGGGCTCATAATCGATGACATGCGATGGATCTGCTACATACTTCCGTAACATCGAGATATGGAAGACGTCATGAACTGCAGAGAGGGATGGTGGTAATGCCAATCGATACGCTACAGGACCAATTCTCTCCAGAATCTCAAAGGGACCAATAAAACGGGGACTCAGCTTCCTCTTCTTCACGAATCTCAAAACACCCTTCATAGGTCCTACCTTCAGAAACACTTTATCTCTCACCTCAAATTCTAGGTTTTTTCATCTTACATCTCCATAGCTCTTCTGTCTACTCTGAGTTGTCTTCATGCGTACTCTAATCTGCTGAATAGCTTTATTATTAGACTGCACCAACTCAGGACAAATCAACCTCTACTTCCCAACCTCATCCCAGCACATAGGAGATTTGTAACACTTACCATACAAGGCTTCAAACGACGCCATGCCTAAACGCCATCCCTAATAATCATTTAAAATGTCGTTGAAATAAATACTTAATTAAATGAAGAAAATGCCTAAACGAGATCTCTAAAAATAGTTTTCTAATTGAAATAGTTTCAACGAATAAAACAAAATAGATAAATAGTAATAGCGCCAGAAAACATAGTGTGGAAGCAAAAGGTCTCGTGGTCCTTCACCATATGGTCACTAGTCCTTATTGTCTCTTGTCGATCCCTTCTTACTTTTGCGTGAAACACAACACAAAAAGGATGAGTAAAAAATATACTCAGTAAGCAACCCACTATAGATCTCACTAGGTGACCATTAACTTGTACTCTACGACACACAGTCAAATGGTATGGTAGGAACGCCCATACAGCCCAATGTCAGGATCGTCCTAGCAAATCTGTGGGACCACATAAAAAAGCAATCATTTCGGAACACATGCCACATAAACTTGTTAACCTGATCCTCGTGACACATGCCACACAGACTTGTCAACCCGTCCCACAAACGAAGTACACAAAGTTAATAGGTAGAGTTAACAAACACCATAATCCAACAAAAACCACAATCAATATGTGTAGAAATCACAACATAGTCCATTCCTCATGGTACAGTTAACATGCTTTACATAATCCACATAGTATGACAGGTCATGCATAAACCACACAATTAATTATACAAAAACCTGAACTTAACACCACAATATAACCAAGAGTCAGTTGTCACATAGCCCACGACCCAACCAAAAATCTACCGTGCCATGAATAAGATGTCACATAACATCCCAAAACATAACCACAATAAACGGTTCAACGACAACAGAAAATTCCACAATGCATACGATCCAATCCATCTTCCACACTTTATACGCCTAAGGCTTGGATTCAGTAGAAGTATCTCTTGCCTCAATTTACAGAAAATTCCTTGGCTTGAAATAAAATCCTCGAACCGATCCTAAACATAAAATATATAATTAATGATTTTTTCCATAAAAATTATTAATTAATTTTACTTCTGAATAACCATTCTTAATCTCACCAATCAACGACGAAAACTTTAATTAATTCGTAGGGAAACTCCTAAGAATTAAATTCACAAAAGCTTCGAATTCAACCTACACATATTAATTTAATTAACAACTTTCCCATAAAAATTATTATTTAAATAACCTTAAACTTTCAATTTGGTTCCTTACTAAACTTACCAGTCGAGATTATACTCTAATTAGTAGAGCAAACTCTATAAATTAATTACAATAGAAAGCTTCAATTGGACCTTCAAAATCATGAAAATATTTTTCAATTGGCTCTTACATAAATTCCTTAATTTATTACTTATTGGAAATCCAACCCAATTAAAAACCAAAACTTTACCCGACAAAACTCACCCAATCAACCTACTCACGATCAGAAAAATGAGAGCGACGCGGAGATCAGACCTAGTCGAGGAGAACCAGCGGCTTGACTGGACCCCGTTGCTCAAACGGATCCGATGTGAACAGAGTGGAGGAGGCGCGCGGAGAAGAAGCGACGCACGTTCGTCAGCTGCTAACTTAATTGTGCGGCGGTTTGCAACAAACTACCGCTCACCAACGACGGCTCGTGCAAGGATCGATGGAGCTCGGCGTCGTTGGAGGTTGGTCGAAGGAAGAAGGACAGTGAAAGGTGAGAGGCGACGACACTTGAAAAAGGAAGAAGAAAAAGAAGAAAAAGAATTTCTTTTTTAACCTTGCATGTAGACCTAGGTTCCCTTTTATATAAAATAATCATAATAATAATAATAATATACTTATTACTATAATTATTTACTTAACCCGTTCCTTTTCCAATCCATCAAATCTTTCTCTATCTTCATTAACTCCTCCCACCAATTAATTACTTTCTCTCACCAACTCGAAAAGTTAAATAAATATATATTCCTCAAATATATAAATTTAACTTCTTAAACCAATACCCAACAAATAAAATAAATTAAAAATCTATTCATTTCTTTCCAAACCTTCTCAAATAAAATACTTAACAGCACAAATAAATAAAACTCAAAATCAAATATTTCACTTAACACATAAATTAGTCAAGATAATTGATAATTGACAAAATTAAAAATTACCTTAAAATTTGGGATGTTACATTCTTCCCTCCTTAAGAAACTTTCGTCCCTGAAAGTTCTAATCGTCGAACAACTTCGGGTATCGAGCTCTCATGTCATCCTCTTGCTCCCTAGTAGCCTCTTCAACTTGCTGGTTCCACCATAAAACCTTTACCAAGGCAAACTCCTGTTGCGTAGCATCTTCACCTCCCTAGCCAAAATCTCAATTGGTTGCTCCACGTAGCTCAAATTCTCATTGAACTCTAGGGGCTCATAATCGATGACATGGGACGACTCTGCTCCATACTTCTGTAACATAAAGACATGGTAGACGTCATGAACTACAGCAAGAGACGGTGGCAACACTAACCGATACGCTACAGGACCAATTCTCTCCAGAATCTCAAATGGTCTAATAAAGGGACTCAACATTCCCTTCTTTGTGAATCTCAAGAAACCCTTCATAGGTGCTACCTTCAGAAAACCCTTATCTCCCACCTCGAATCTCAGGTCTTTCCGTCTCACATCTCCATAACTCTTATGTCTACTCTGAGCTGTCTTCATGCATCCATTAATCTGTTGAATAACTTTATTAGTAGACTACACCAACTCAGGACTAATCAACCTCTGCTCACCAACTTCATCCCAGTACACAGGAGACCTGCAACATTTACCATACAAGGCTTCAAACGACGCCATACCAATGGTAGCCTGGTAACTGTTATTATAAGCGAACTCCATCAAATGCAAGTGAGAGTCTCAACTTCCTGAAAACTCTAATACACACGCTCGCAACATATCCTCCAATGTCTGGTTCAAACGTTTTGTTTGACCATCAGTCTGTGTGACCAGAACATTCTGGAGACCTTTCCAGAAATTAGAGGTGAAAAGAGCATCCCTGTCAGAAACAATCGACATAGGAACCCCATGCAACCTCACAACCTTCTTCAAGTACAACTGAGCCAACTTGTTCGCTGTATATGCAGATCTACCTAGAATGAAGTGTTCTGATTTGGTGAGTTTATCCACAATAACCCAAATCATAGTGTAGCCCTTCGCTGTGCTAGGCAACCCTGTAATGAAATCCATCGACACGTTCTCCCACTTCTACTCTGGAACTCCAAGTGGTTGTAACAAACCTGCTGACTTATGTCTTGGTGTGTTTGCTTCTGTCTTGGTGCTTTCACCTGCTGACACACAAGACACTTACTAACAAAGTCTGCTACTTCTCTCTTCATGTTAGGCCACCAGTAAAAACACCTCACGTCTTGATACATCTTGGTACTGTCAGAATGCATAGTAAACGAAGAGTTATGAGCTTCAGACAACAAATCCCTCTTAACATCGTTGTTTGCTGAGACACAAGCGTCTCTCAAATAGGAGACCATCATCAAAGGATACAGAAAATCTCTCAGCTTGCCCTAACTCTGCTAGGTGGCACTTCATACTCAAATATTGATCACCACCCTGAGCCTCAGTAATCTTCTGCCTCAACGTCGGTTGCACCGTCAACTGTGGTAACTATGAGGTGAAGTCTCCCACTCCAACTACAATCTCGGCTCGTTCGAAATCCTAGTGCAACTGAGTCTGTCTGGTATTGAGGGCTGCTGAATGGGCTACTTTTTGTCTTAGAGCATCAGCTACCACATTTGCCTTACCCGGATGGTATAAGATCTTACAGTCATAATACTTCACCAGCTTTAACCATCTACATTGTCTCATATTCAACTCCTTCTGGGTGAAGAAGTATTTAAGACTTTTGTGGTCGGTGAAGATTTGTATATTCTCTTCATACAGATAACACCTCTAAATCTTTAGTGCAGAAACCACTACTGCTAGCTCCAGATCATGGGTGGGATAATTCTGCTCATGGATCTTCAACTGACGAGATGCATAAGCAACTACCTTCCCGTGCTGCATCAGCACACAACCCAATCTTTTCTTTAAGGCATCACTATAAATCATAAAACTCTTGAACCATTTAGCACTGTAAGGATTGGCACAGTAGCAAGTTTTTGCTTCATTTTCTGAAAACTACTCTCACAAGTCTTGTTCCACACAAAAGGAACTCCCTTCCTGGTCAACTGAGTCAATGGAGTGGCTATGCGTGAAAAATTCTCCACAAATCGTCAGAAATGAACTAAATGCAGGAAGCTACGAACCTCCGTGACAGTAGAAGATTGAGGCTAACTGGTAACCGCTTCAATCTTAGCAGAATCCACTAAAACTCCTTCTCTAGATATGACATGACCAAGGAAAGACATTTGCTTCAGCC
This sequence comes from Cucumis cinereus, assembly GCA_037974625.1. Classification (NCBI taxonomy): domain Eukaryota; kingdom Viridiplantae; phylum Streptophyta; class Magnoliopsida; order Cucurbitales; family Cucurbitaceae; genus Cucumis; species Cucumis cinereus. Next base: position 5,435,303 of record JBBPDJ010000004.1, read on the forward strand.
AAAATTCGCACTTCAAAAACTTGACATAAAGCTTGTTCGATCTCAGAGTCTCCAAAATCTCTATCAAATGCTCCTCATGTTTCGCCTATTTCTTGAAGTAAATCAAGATGTCATCAATAAATACAATTACAAAGGTGTGAAGAAAGTCCTTGAACACCATGTTCATCAAATTCATAAACACTATCGGAACATTCGTCAGCCCAAACGACATCACTATAAACTCATAATGTCCATATCTCGAACGAAAAGCAGTCTTGGGAATGTCACTCTTCTTTAATCTCAACTAATGGTATCCCAAGCGAAGTTCAATCTTTGAGAATACTGTGGCCCCTTGCAGCTAATCAGATAAATCATCAATCCGGGATAAAGGATATTTGTTCTTAACTGTTACTTTGTTCAGCTCTTTGTAGTCGATACACAGACGCATAGACCCATCCTTCTTCTTGATAAATAAAACTGGTGCACCCCACGCAGACAAACTCAGTCGGATGAAACCCTTGTCAAACAACTGCTGCAACTGCAACTTCAGCTCTTTCAACTCGATTGGAGCCATCCTGTACGGGGCTATAGATATAGGCTTTTGTACCCAACTCCAGCTCAATAGCAAAATCCACCTCTCTTTCAGGAGGCAAACCCGGAAGGTATTCTGAAAACACATCAGGATAATCTCTCACAGCAGGCTCAGACGACAAGAAAACATTGGCTTCCCTGATGTCCACAACACTGGCCAAAATACTCCATGTACCGTGATTTAGCAGTTTATTGGCTGCCATAGCCGAAATCACCTTGGGCAAAACCACAGTTTCTGCCTCTTTGAATTTAAAACTTGCCTCAGCAGGAGGGTTAAAGACTACCTCATTACGAGCACAATCTATACTAGCGTGATTAGCAACCAGTCAATCCATGCCTAGTATCACGTCAAAATCCCGCATGTCTAGGACTAGCAAGGTTACATCTAGCACGTGACTTGCTATTTCACCTGACATGACTTAATTTTCTCCTCAGATAACATAATTTCTATAGATGGAGTAGTCACAGACAACAAAAAAATAAGAGGTTCAACCTCCAAACAAGCATGTTTCACAAAGACTGAAGAGATAAAGGATGAGACGACCCAGAATCAAAAAGCACCAAAGCATAATGCCCCAAGATTGGGAGCGTACCTGTCACCAAGGTGCCTGCCTTCTCAGCCTCTTGCCGATTAGTGGTAAAAACTCGACCCTGCTGTCTGTTTTCACCCCCCTGAGATGTACTAGCTGCTGATTCCTAGCAACTGCCAAAGAATTATTATGGAAATTGTCGGCCATGTGTCCCGATTACTTGCATGCAAAACAAACCTTAGCCCCTGTCCAACAGCAACCTAAGTGTCTCTTTCCACATTTACGGCAAGACGGTGTCTCTCTCTCAATGGCAACGACATCTGCAAATTGCTACCAATATGCCTCAGTGCTCCTCTTGTCTGCAGACTTTTTCGTGGAACTTTTGCTGGTTTGTCCTCAGCTTTCCTCTTTTGTCCCGAGGAGGGTTCCTTCTCTAATGACTTTCCTGGAACATCATCATCATCTCGATCACATACATTTATAGCATGATGCAGTGCCTCTGCCTGAGTGGTAGGATTAAAAGTTCTGACAAAGCCTTAAATGTCCTTCCTTAGGTCCCTTACAAACCTCTCAGCTCGGGCCGACTCCGTCATGACCATCTCTGGAGAAAAATGGGACAACATGTCAAACTTCTGATCGTAGTCCTTCACTGACATTTGCCCTTGCTTCAGGTCTAAAAATTCCTTACATTTGGCATCACGAAGATTGGCAAAGAAGAACTTCTCGTAGAAGCACTCCTTGAACTGTTTCCAGGTAATAGCATGGGGATTACCACCGAACCTTCTCTCAATGGACTTCCACCAGACAACGGCCCAGTCCCTGAGCATAAATGCTGCACACTAAATCTTCTGGTTGTTCGGACAATTCATATAGAAAAAAATATCTTTGATCGACGACAACCATAGCTCTGCTTTGGAAGGGTCCTTCAGTGACCCATCAAACGTCTAAGGATCATATTTCCGAAAATCCTTCAGATCCTTGCCTCTGCCGCTAAGTGATCCAGCAGGTTCTCAGGTACTGGGACAGGTGCTATTAGGGCCGGTTGAAACTGTGTTAAAGCTGCTGTCACTATCGACGTAATTGTTTGCCTCAACTGTGCTATTAGAGCAGTCAGATAAGCTTGCGTGACAGGTGCGGCAGGGTCTACAACTGGTTCAGTAGGTTGACCTCAACCTGCTCCTCGTTCACCCCGTCCACCTCTCATAGCACCTTGACGCGACGACATTTCCTAAAACCATTACCATTCCATTAGAAACACAAACCTCCAAATAACTCATGTTATTTCCAGTTTACGAGCAGTAAATAAGCATAATCCAAACAACTTAAATCAGAAAACAAACCTGGCGGGAAAAAATCATAGGGACCTAAACCATAGACTTACATTGTAAGTCAGTCTCCAGAACCTAAAACTTAGGTTCTAATACAAACTGTAACGCCCCGAATTCTCAAACCGAATCAAATCGTTACTTAATTAAAATCAGTAAATTTGAAAAATAAAAATAAAGAAAAACAAATACTTTTATTTAAATAAAATAATCATTTAAAATGTCGTCTAAATAAATACTTAACGAAATGGAGAAAATGCCTAAACGGGATCCCTAAAAATAGTTTTCTAATTGAAATAGTTCCAACGAATAAAACAAAATAGATAAAGAGTAATAGCGCCAGAAAACATAGTGCGAAAGCAAAAGGTCTCGTGGTCCCCATGGTATGGTCACTGGTTCTTCTTGTCCGTCGTCGGTCCCTTCTTACCTTTGACTAAAACACAACACAGTTTGGATGAGTATAAATAATACCCAGTAAGCAACCCACTACAGATCCCACTAGGTGACCATTAACTCTCTATTAACTTGTACTCTATGACACACAGTCAAATGGTATGGTAGGAACGCCCATACAACCCAATGTCAGGGTCGTCCTAGCAAACCCGTGGGACCACATGCAGAAGCAATCATGTCGGAACACATGCTACACAGACTTGTTAACCCGACCCTCATGACACATGCGACACAGGCTCTTCAACCCGTACCACAAACAAAGTACACAAAGTTAATACGTAGAGTTAACAGACACCATAATCCAACAAAAATCACAATTAATAAGTATAAAAATCACAATAATAGTCCATTCCTCATGGTACAGTTAACATGCTTTGCATAATCCACATAGTACGACAGGTCATGCATAAACCACACAATTAATTATACAAAAACCTGAACTTAACACCACAATATAACCAAGAGTTAGTTGCCACATAACCCACGACCCAACCAAAAATCTACCGTGCCATGAATAAGATGTCCCATAACATTCCAAAACATAACCACAATAAACGGTTCAACGACAGCAGAAAATTTCACAACGCATACGATCAAGTCCATCTTCCACACCTTATATGCCTAAGGCATGGATTCAATAGAAGTATCCTTTACCTCAATTTACAGAAAATTCCTTGGCTTTAAATAAATTTCTCGAACCGATCCTAAACATAAAACATTTAACTAATGATTTTTTTCATAAAAATTATTAATTAATTTTACTCATAAATAACCATTCTTCATCTCACCAATCAACGACGGAAACTCTAATTAATTCATAGGAAAACTCGTACGAATTAAATCCGCAAAAGCTTCGAATTCAACCTACACATATTAATTTAATTAATTCAATAACATTAAACTTTCAATTTGGTTCCTTACCAAACTTACCAGTCGAGATTCCACTCCAATTAGTAGAGCAGACTCTATGAATTAATTACAGTAGAAAGCTTCAATTGGACCTTCAAAATCAAGAAAATATTTTCCAATTGGCTCTTAGATAAATTCCTTAATTTATTACTTATTGGGTATCCAACCCAATTAAAAACCAAAACTTTACCCAACCAAACTCACTCAATGAACCTACTGGCAACGACACATCCGAGAACTGAAAGCGACGCGGCGATCAGACCTCGTCGAGGAGAACCAGCGGCTTGACTTGGCGTCGCGCTTGGACGGATCCGACACGAATAGTGTGGAGGAGGCGCACGGAGGAGAAGCGATGCGCGTTTGTCGGCTGCTGGCTCTACTGTACGGCAGTTCGTGGTGAACTATCCCTCACCAATGACAGCTCGTGCAAGGATCGGTGGAGCTCGACGTCGTCGGAGGATGGCTGGAGGAAGAAGGACAATGAAAGGTGAGAGGCAGCGGCGCTGGAAAAAGAAAGAAGAAGAAGAAATAGAATTTTGTTTAACCTTGCATGCAGACCGGGTTCCCTTTTATATAAAATAATTATTCTTATTATTATTATATACTTATTACTTTACCCTTTCCTTTTTCCATCCATCAAATCTTTCTCCATCTTCATTAACTCCTCACACCATTTAATTACTTTCTCTCACCAACTCAAAAAGTTAAATAAATATATATTCCTCAAATATATAAATTTAACTTCTTAAACCAATATCCACCAAATTTAAAAAAAAAAAAAAATCTTTTAATTTCTTTCTAAACCTTCTCAAATAAAATACTTAACATCACAAATAAATCAAACTCAAAATCAAATATTTCACTTAACACATAAATTATTGATAATTAACAAAATTAAAAATTACCTTAAAATTTGGGATGTTACATCACGTCATGAAGCAGCAGTCAGCACACGCTGAGACGAGAGGCGCGACGCGGTTCGCGACTAATGGCACAAGCAACTCACTTGCAGACGCTGAGACGAGCGCGTTTGTGGTGAGGCTTCGCAACTCGACGTCGGACAACGATGCGGTTTGAGAAGGTCTTGGCTGACGGACGAAGGAGAAGGTGAAGAAGAAGGGGCGACAACGATTTGAGGTGAGGAAGAAGAAGATGACTAGGAATGGGTCAAATCCTAGTTTTATAATAACAAAAAATAAAAAGATAATAATAATAATAATACTAATATTAATATTTTTTTCTCTTTCGTCCATCAAACTCTCTCTCTTTCCTCAATTAATTTCATCTTTCCTCTCTATTCATTAAAACCCACTTTTCACCAACCATAAATACTCTCTCTCCATCATTACTTTAATGTAAATAAATATATATATCCAAATATATCAATTTAATTATCAAACAACTCTACCAAATAATTTTCCAAATCCTCTCAAAATAAAACAAATACATCCCAAACAAATCAACAAAAAAAAAAAAAATCAAATAATTCATTTAACTTATAAATTAATTAAGATAATTGATAATTTTAAATTAAAGTTACCTTAAGATTTGGGATGTTACATGAAATAACGCAATCCAATTGATGAGGTGAGAGTGCTCAATCTGATTACATCGGAGAATTATGTCATATCATTATCGTTATAGATATAGTTAACGACTATAATTATCGTTACGGTTACAGCTAAAATTTTTTCAATTTTGACATCTTTATCGTTACTCTTATGTATGTCGATACCACTTGATCCTTAGGGGTAGAGGTAAACAGTAACAATAACAGTAAATTTTATAAAATTAATAATTTTAAGTATATGTTATAAAAAACAATCCAATTACATTACGTTTGTCATTTAAGCTCGTTATAATTGATCCATCAATAAATTTCATTACGATGTACAATATCGGTTTTCAATTGACATTGAAAAGGTCTACAATGTTGGTTTTCAACTAACATTGTTGGGTGTCTATAATGTCAATTTAAAACCGACATAAAAGCAAACCCTACATTAAAATCTTTGATAACACGTTCTTCGATGTCGGTTCGACATCATACCCTTATAATGTCGGTTTAAAACTGACATTAAAGCCTAGTTTTCTTGTAATGGTAATGAAATGTAAGCCCTATCATGGAACCTCTAATCAAATATTGTAATTTGATTGTTGAGTAAAAGATGATCAATCATATTACCTTTGAAAATTATGTGTGACCCACCATATTTTCAGAATACTTTTCTTAACGATTGACCCTATTGACAGATAATATGGTTTACTTATAACAGTGTCGATAAAAAGCCTAGGAGAATCCAATTTTTGGATGTTTTGCTCGGTAACTATAGATAAAACATTCTAAATTTTTGGGATTTTATTAGTTACGTTAACTCCAAACCATCGATAAAATGATACGATATCCATAATAAAATACTAAAAATATATACAAATATATATAGTTATCGATCTATTGTTATAGATGTTATTTGGTCCATAATAGTGACGACAAAAAAATTAAAATTTTAAGATTTTATTTGCTTGGTATGGATATATTTTTTTAAAAATAAAACTATGGCTTCAAAGAGCAAATTTTGAAAGGTTATCCCATAAACAAAAAAAAATCCCAAATTTTGATATGTGCTCATCAATATTAAAAAGTCTAGAGTTTTAGGATGTTATTTGTTCTGCAACGGTATCGTTAAAAAAAAATCCAATATTGTAATCAATTAAAAAGATCCAAAAAAGTCAAAATTTTGGGATGTTATTTAGTCAATAAAAACATAAAAAAAAAATGGAGATTTTATTTGATAGGTTAAAAAAAAACCCATATTTATAGAAGGTTTTTTTGTTGGTAATGATATCAATAAATAAAAGTATGAATAAAAAATATAGGTTTATTAGGTTTATACCAATAGTATCAGTTAAGTAAACAGTAAGCATGGTATAAGTCTATAAGAGGCTCATTCACATTGAGTCCAATGGAAAACCCAAATTACACAATTTTTTGGTGTAAACGTGGCCTACATTCATTTTCATTACGGTTCTCGTAAATGTGACCTAACTGTTCTCGGTAAGGGCTTGAGGGCACGCATCTGAACAGACCTCACTCATCGGGTCTTCTACGTTTCAGACTTCGAAGAATCCAAACCCCGCTCCATCTCCATTTTCCACTCATAACGAATTTCGCCGCCGCCGCTCTCTCCCTCTCTCGTCGTACCTCCGGTTTTGAGAACCCTAGCCTTTCAGCGCCTTCAACCTTACTCTTTTTTTTTTTCATTCTTTTATTTCACTCTCAATTATCGTCTTCTAGTGCTAATAATACTTGACTTGAAGAAGTTACCCACCTTCAGGTATTTTGCTTAATTTCTCTATCAACTTGCTACATCCTGATCCCAATGTACACACACATACATTGCTGCTTTTCCCCCTTTTTCTTCAAGCCTGGAGTTTATAATGTTGTTGATTTTCCTGATGCTGTTCTGATCAATCGTTTTCTTAATAACCTTGTTGCGTTATGACCCCTTCTGCTCTGACTCCCAATTTTGCTTACCAAAATTTACATATGCTTGCTTTATCAATTTTTATCTAAATTTGATATGGTTCGTTGATATATACTTCAGACCAAACTCAACCTCGGATTTTCGTGAAATTTTTTGGGATTGTTGTTTATACGCACCCGAATCATCAAGATCTCAGGGCAAAGCTGGATAGAACATTTCTCTTACATTGAATTTGATATGTTTTCCCTCAAGTTCTCTAGTTTTCGAAACAGCATAATACTCTTGTCCTTATGAATTGTTTGTAAGAACTAGAATTGCTTCTATGTTATTTTTCATTTTATGCATTTTCTTCAAGGAACAAATGCTCTCTCATTTCAAGAACATTTTCAATTTCCTTAATCACGTTACATCATCTGTTAAAAAAAAAAGGTTCACATTTCAAAATTACAAAAAAAAAAAAAAAAAAAAAAAACCCTTAAAATTCTACTTTTAAAGTTGCAATTTTATCTTTAACCTTTCATAACATTTCAAAGACCGTGTAATGCTATGCTATGACCCAAAACCAAAAACAGAAATTGGGACCTGAAAGCCACCACACTGGTTTCATGTCTCAATTTCCATCAAAATTTTAACATTTTTTTTTTTGTGTGGTAAAGTAAAGTCAAGGGTTAGATTGCAACTTTGAGGGTTTTTCTTTTTCTTTTCTTTTCTTTTTTAAATGTATCTATCTGTTCACTAATTGTATGATGCACATATCATTTATTGTTCTAGGAATGAGCAAATCTCAAGGGCCTTCATCACTCAAAAGAAAAAGACCAGACTCAGCTCATGGTTCTGGAGGAGCTCTGATTGAGCATGAAAAAGTGCTCCATGATCTGATCTGCAGCAAACAAAGCATGGGGATTTGGATTGGAGACATTAGAAGAGAAACAAAATATCCTGACAGTGTGTTAACTAAATCACTGAAGTCCCTTCAAGCTAGAGGCCTGATTAAACTAGTTGAACACTATCAAAACAAAGGTAAGAAATTCTACTTGTCAAAAGATTTCGAACCATCAAAAGAACTGACTGGTGGTAATTGGTATAGCGATGGGAAACTCGACCAAGAATACATCAATACCCTTAAAGGGTTCTGTGCTAGAATGATACAGAAGTTGAAGGTGGCTACAATTGAAGGGATTGTAGATTCTTTCAAAAAGAGTGGAGCATCCAAAGTGGACTTGTCCAGGGAGCAAATTGAAGAGATTGTTAATGCTTTGGTGTTGGACAATGAAGTTATGGAAGTAAAGAGCAATGGTTTAGGGGAGTTTGATTTTATTCCTATTGGGAAGATTTGTTATAAGCCCTATGCTAAAGGTGTTAAAGGGGAGCCCAGAACAGGGGCCATGGCTTCTATTCCTTGTGGAGTTTGTCCAAGGATTAGTCATTGTACTCCAAATGGCATCATTTCCCCTAGTACTTGTGTGTATTATACCAAGTGGTTAGATTTTTAAGTTCGAAGTTTTAAGGGTCTAATCATATGAACTATGCTGGATTTGGCAGTTTTATCGTAGTTTTTAGTTGTCTATTGTTGTTTTCGTCTCGTCTAGTTTGCTCTTCACTAGCAATAGAGTTCGTGTAAGGGAAAAAACTGTACGCCCCCAACTACACAGACTATGCTCATGTTAATAGAGTATGCTCGAGCATACTCGTGTTAATAGAGTTTTTAGTTGCACGTTTTTTTGTTTTCCTCTCATTTATTTCTCTCTTCCGTGACAATGATTGTTGTGAATGTATTTACATCAATGTATATTGTAAACATATCTTTTGCATTTTTCAAAAATAGAAATGTTGAAATTCTAACAAAATAGTTGTATCTAAAACACAATACAAATCAAGTATCACAATAAGATAATGTTTAGAAAACTTAAAGTTGCGTCATTTTGAAAAAATACATATTCAATTTATGTCGGTCTAATAAAATTTGGATGTTTCATATTATCTTAATGGCTTTCACAAATGATTACTTTGAGGACCAACTCTATTGAAGACTATCTTCGACGATCAACTACGACAATTATTTTTTTATGACTACCTTGTTGACCAACTCTATCAATTAAATTCAACTATTAACAACTAACTTGACTGATTGTATACTAAGAACACAAAAAACTTCGTTGACTTAATGGTACAGTGAGATAGGAAATATTTAATTGAGTTTATTTGAGGTTCAAAACTCATACCTTACAACTATCACTTTAACCTTTTCAAGTTAATATAAGCCAAAATGAGCATAGCTTAATAGATATAATACTTGTACTATCAATCTTGATGTTAAATGTTTAATTCTCTCACCCATTGCTTTAATTCAATACATTGGCAAAACATACATATTTAAAAAAACTTAACTCAACTGACATTAGTGTATGATGTATTATTGACTGAAGATCGATTTTTTTTTTTTAGTATAAATTGAGGGTCGAGAGATTTGAACTACGAATCTCTTAGTCCTTGATGTACACATACACAAATACTAATTGAGCTAAGTTCTTGTTGACTTTAGGCCGAAAATTAAATCTTCATACCTCACTTATTACACATAAAAAAAAATAAAAATGACTAGTTACTAATTATCATTATTTCTAGTTCAATGAGAATAGATAATTTAAACTTCTCATATCGAAAAAGAAGTACCATTTCTAGGGACAGTAGTTTTAGTATTTGAAAAATAGGAGTATAACTAAAACTAACACCAAAACTTAGGAATATTTTGAATAATCTAGCCCAATTAAAATTTACTGAAAAGTGCCCCGGTACATTATTTGTAACTTCCTCTTCATTTGAAGAGGCTAATATTATGAAAAAGACACACTGAGGCTATTTTTACAATTAATGTCGGCAGTTGATTTGGCCCAGCCCAAAACATAAACCCTAGAGTAGCACAAACAAACGCCTCCTTCTCCGAAACCGCATATTAAGCGTTTTATCACTTCTCACCACCTCTCATTCCTCCTCTTCCGCACGTTGTTTCGCTGCTCAACGGGAGTGCCTTCCTTTGCTCTCCCTCCAGGTTCTTCTTCCTTCTCATCTCATTTCCAACTAATTTTATTCCGTTTTGTCTCTTAATCGAATCTTGTTCATATTCTTTCACGATTGTTTGTATTTGCGCCATACCAGATCTGTGTTCTCACTCATTTCTATTCGATTAATGCTTACAAGATTCATTTCCTAATCACTTGTATTCGATGGATTGAATGGTTGTCGTTTTGTAAGTTTTGATTGCTGTTTTTGAATGGATTCGTTGAATCAACGGGGTTTAAGTTGATGGAAGTAGGTTATATTAAAGATTTTCTTCCTTTTTATGACGATGTGTGCTTTTCGTTTTCTAGATGATGTTGTTATTTAATCGTTTTAACAGTCGTGCTTTGTTTTTCTGCAGTTTATAGTCCTCGGTTTTTTGAAGACTTGTCAAGATGGTTAGTATACTCTTGTCATCGCGATTTTGATTGAGTGATGTCTTAAGTGATTCTTTAGTTTTGTAACTGACGCGATTTTGTATATTTGAAATTGTGCGTGTGCAGGTGAAGTTTACAGCAGAAGAGCTCCGTCGGATTATGGACTATAAGCATAACATTCGTAACATGTCTGTTATTGCTCACGTCGATCATGGTAAGCTACTTAGTTTTAAGTTTATTTATGCTGAGCGTCTATTCTTGAAGATTGACATCTTAGCGTTCATTTATTGTATATTTGGTAAGTGGGGTTGGCATCGTTTCTTTTTCTCCCGAGGAACTGTACATGTCAATTCACATGACAATAAAACAATCTTCCTTGGACATCAGTTTTTGAAGTTCAATTAGACGCCAAATTTTGTTGGTTGAAAGATGCTTGTGGAGCATATAGACCTAACGGAACCAGTACTTTTAGATGGATGGACTTGCTTTTGTTCTTTTATTTTCAAAAGAAATTGCATATGCTTATATTACGTCATGATTGATTGAAAGATTAGTAATTGGGGGGAAATACATTATAAAAATTAACTGTTAATTATCAATTACCATTATATACCTTATTGACTGCTTATTTATCTCCTTTTTCCTTGCATTTCAGGGAAGTCGACACTTACAGACTCTCTTGTGGCTGCTGCGGGTATCATTGCACAAGAAGTTGCCGGTGACGTACGAATGACAGATACTCGCGCTGATGAGGCAGAGCGTGGTATCACCATTAAATCTACTGGCATCTCCCTCTACTATGAGATGTCTGATGAATCCCTGAAAAGTTACAAGGGAGAGAGACAGGGAAATGAGTATCTTATCAATCTTATTGACTCACCTGGGCACGTTGACTTCTCCTCTGAGGTTACAGCTGCTTTACGTATTACTGATGGTGCCCTTGTTGTGGTGGATTGCATCGAAGGTGTTTGTGTCCAAACAGAGACTGTACTCCGTCAGGCTTTGGGAGAGAGGATTAGACCTGTCTTGACTGTTAACAAGATGGATAGGTGCTTCCTTGAGCTTCAAGTGGATGGAGAAGAGGCTTATCAAACATTCCAGAGGGTGATAGAGAATGCCAATGTGATCATGGCCACATATGAGGATCCACTTCTTGGCGATGTTCAAGTGTACCCCGAGAAAGGAACAGTTGCTTTCTCTGCTGGTTTGCACGGTTGGGCATTTACCCTGACTAACTTTGCCAAGATGTATGCCTCCAAGTTTGGTGTAGATGAGTCGAAGATGATGGAGAGACTTTGGGGTGAGAATTTCTTTGATCCTGCAACCAAGAAGTGGACCAGCAAGAACACTGGCTCTCCATCATGTAAGCGTGGGTTTGTCCAGTTCTGCTACGAACCTATCAAGCAGATCATTGCAACTTGCATGAACGATCAGAAGGATAAGCTATGGCCTATGTTGCAGAAGCTTGGTGTTGTCATGAAGTCTGATGAGAAGGATCTGATGGGCAAGCCATTGATGAAGCGCGTCATGCAAACGTGGCTACCAGCAAGCACTGCTCTCTTGGAAATGATGATCTTTCATCTTCCATCCCCTGCCAAGGCACAAAAGTATCGTGTGGAGAATTTGTACGAGGGTCCACTAGATGATGCTTACGCTAGTGCCATTAGAAATTGTGATCCTGAAGGACCTCTTATGCTTTATGTATCAAAGATGATTCCTGCATCTGACAAGGGCAGGTTCTTTGCCTTTGGACGTGTCTTCTCTGGAAAAGTTTCAACTGGTTTGAAAGTTAGAATCATGGGCCCCAACTATGTTCCTGGTGAGAAAAAAGATTTGTATGTTAAGAGCGTCCAGAGAACTGTCATTTGGATGGGAAAAAAACAAGAAACAGTGGAGGATGTGCCTTGTGGCAACACTGTTGCCCTGGTTGGGTTGGATCAATTTATCACTAAGAATGCCACTTTGACGAATGAGAAGGAAGTTGATGCTCATCCAATTCGAGCCATGAAATTTTCTGTATCTCCTGTTGTGCGTGTCGCTGTTCAGTGCAAGGTAGCCTCTGATCTTCCCAAGCTTGTGGAAGGACTTAAACGTCTGGCCAAGTCAGACCCTATGGTTGTGTG
>JBBPDJ010000004.1:5448231-5462532 GCA_037974625.1 Cucumis cinereus
CATCAAATGCAACAAAATTAAACTACAACCAAACCATTCATAACCAAACAACCAAACAACATCTTATGAAAATGCATAATTTTATAAATTTCAAAATAAGTTGATTGTCAATAAGTTGAAAAAAACTTACAAACTACCAAAAGTAAACTTTACAAAATTGAAGTTTTACAAAATGTATAAACCAATTCTACAACCAAAATTCAGACTTAGGTTGAGATTGTGTTTGAGAAATTTCTATAAGATGAATATTTTTGTTAGGTTGGAAAAAGTTGAATGTGTAAAGGTTTAAACCGAAGTTTTTTTTGAAAAAAACAGTGGGTTGAAGAAAAGTTTAATAGAGTTGAAGAAAGTAGATGGAGATAGATGGAGATAGATGAGGAGAAAAGATAGATGAGGAGAAAAGTTGAAGTAGAGGAATACGCCGATCTGGGTAGAAAAAATCGTCGGTTAAAGAAATTTAGGGGCACTTTTGGTATTCTACATACGTTTTGGGCTGGGCTTTTTTGATTTTTAACTTTTTTCTATGCGTTGTAAATATTTTATTTTATTTATTTATTTTTGAAAAAACCTCCTTATTTTATAGATTATAATTTAGACTATAATAATCTGCCCCAAACAATAATTGCGTACAAACCCCTAAATGTTTAAATTCTTTCCCCAATCCCCTTATTTCAATAAAATGTCCCAATTTTTTTCCTTGAAAGAAAGCAAGCCCTAGGCCCAACAATTTGGTTCTTTTCAAACATTGTTTACTCTGTTTCTCCCTGTGGCAGCCATAGCCAAACTCCGTCACCAACCATATTTCATTTCTTTCTTCTCCTTCTCCATCGCAGCGTAAAGCTCCATTTCAAGGTCTGTCCAATTTTTCTTCTCTTTTTTTCTTCGATTTCTTACAAATTTTATTAATTTTTTTTATTCTTTACAATCCTGTTTCTCCATCATTCTTTCCCATCTTTCTTCCTGAGCTCCCACTCACTAATCTTATCTTCTTTCTCTTCTCTCTTTTTTCCATCTATAATTTAACAATTTCGCCCAATTTTATTTTGAAATTTTGCCAGATTAAGTTTCGTGTCTTGTGGGGCTGATACGTTCGGCAATCGTTAAGTATCCTTAATTATTTTTCTTTTTTTCTAGGTTAGAGATCCATATTATTATGTAGAGTGATTTTAGTGGGGGCAAAGCTTTGGCTTACTTGAAAGATTGAACTTTTTTCCAACCCGACAAGGTATCCCAGACTCCTTCTACCTATAGTTAGATTAGTTTCATATGTATTGTTGATCTGGTTTCTTACAAACAACTGCTTTCTGTTCTGTTTGTCAAACTTTCTAACACATTCTTCTTCTACTTGAAGAAGTGTTTTATGATCTTCTTTATCATTTTTATGATCTTCTTTATCATTTTTATGATCCTTTTGTAATCTAGTTTTTTCTTTTTTCAACTATAGAAGAGAATCTCGGCACAATCTTTACTCTTTATATTTACATTTTGTTATGATGAATAATGATGTGTTTATTTAGGTTAGGGGACATTTTTGCACACCCAGAAAATCTATTGGCTTGTGAGTCTGTGACCTTCCGGTATAAAAACCCTGGATCTTCTTCTACCCTTGAAAGATTCCAACAATAACAGCACAATATCCACTTGTATTCGAGAGAACTTGGAAGAAAATGATATATGAATCTTGCCTTCATCTTTAGTTAGATGAAATTGATGTGCTTAGATTATTTGTGCCTACGTAAATGAGAGTATGTAGTGAGAATATAAGATTACCCTAGGTTGGAGCGGCACAGGGCAGTCCCTCCCTATTTTCTCGATTTCTCTTCCTCCTCTTTAAACTCCCTCTTGTTTAATGATTTGCCACCGTATCAGCCATATTAGGTGATCCTTTTGCCGCTCATACCCCGACGCCGGTTGGTTGATCATTGATTCGGTTCCCAGTTTCCGACATCCTTCTATTTAAATACTTTCTTTTTATCATCCTCCTCATTCACTTGGAAAGTTTGAATGATATTTCAATTTCTAATCCAAATATTTTATCTGAGACTTCAAACCCCAAATAAAACGAAATAACCCCTAAGATTTCTTGCATGGTTGCCTAAATAGCTTCTCTGATTGATTTTGCAGCTCTAGCGGCTTTAACGATTTGGGACCTGTTGTCAAGGCCAGCCACTTAATCATGGTATCTCTCTTCTTTCTTTTTCTCCTCTCTTCTAACTTGATGGGGGGATTGGTTACTAAGATAATGAGAAGTAAATATGGAATAAGGAGTATAAACTTAACATATTTTGTTAATTTTATCTGAATTATTATGTTTATGCCTCCTCCATTCAGTAATTTGTTTCCATATTGATTATAGATTATGGGTATAATTCATACATTCATTTCGTTCCTAAGTTTTCTCTGGCTGAAGTTTCGACTAGGGGAAAGACTAGAGAGAGTGTTAAGTATTATGGAATTTTTCTCCATATTAAATCTATGTTTTCTTTTTTTCCCTTCTATGTATTTGTCTAGATATGTTGGGTTCTTTGTGAAATGATACCGATTTTCTTGTCCTCTCCACTTTTTCTAGTATCTGAAGTTAAGCATATTCGAATCCTATTTGTATATCACTTGTGTCATGTCATGTTATTTTTTTCTTGAGTGCACTTTACTATATATATATATATATACATGTATATATTTTTACCTATTGAATTAGCACTTCCTAATTAGAACTGGTGCATTTACTTCTTTTCTGTTGATGATTTCTTTAATGTTGAAAAAGTAGAGGAGTGGATATTACATAATTTTAAAAATCGTCTTTTTCAGTTTGAGAAATTCCTATAAGAGAACCTCTTTGCTTATATGTTTTTGGACAGGCTGCAAAAATTCTTGCCAATTTAATTGTTATGGGCTCTGGGATACTTGCGAGGGCCTTTGTTCAAGCCTACCGTCAAGCCCTTGCAAGTAAGTACACTCTTTTTATTCCACCATATTTTCCCCTCCCATCACAAATTGGCCAATTTTTCCTCAATATTATTTTTATTGGTGTAAAATGTTTGTGGCTGGCTTGATGCAAACTTGACTTATAGAACAAAAGAAACTTTCACCTTGTCTCTGAACTATTAGAAGCTATAATTATAATGTAAATGTCAACTTGGGATGTTTAAGTGTTTTGACAATAAGAACAAAGTTCTGTGTGCACATAGTTTAATTCTGCTTCAGGTGATAGAAATAGATATCAAAGTAATCTATTACATCCTTCTCCTCACCTTTTTAAGCTTGAATAGTGTCTTAGATCTTCGGCAAGTGGTCAAAAGAGTTCGTTATTTTTCTATCCAGTGACATGAACTAGCGATTTGCAAATAAAAAAACTAAGGGATCGTTTGACCCACCAACTTCTTATCTTAGGTTGGTGTAAACAACTTAACTTCAATACTAAACATGATTGAAATTTGCACATTTATTGAGTCATCTCTCCCTATTTTTCTACTTTTCACAATTATCGAGTAACTCCATATTCTCTCTATCTCTACGTTTCACATTTATTGAGTACTCTACATTCTCCTCTTTCTGCTACTTTTCACACTTATCGAAAAACTTTTTCTTAAAATTGTATACCCCAAACACAAATTTGATAACTTCAACGCATTAACTCCACACCATGGGTCAAACAGCTCCTACATTTTATATTGCACATATTTTGTAATCATTACTTCTTTTTTTTCTTTACAAATAATCATTAGTCTTTTTGTTGACAAATAGATATAAAAACTTTTTGAGTGTTCGTGGCGTGGATGATAGCCTCCTGCAGTTCCATCCTTAGGGCACCCTTGGAGAAAATGCTTTGATTGAACATGTACTTCATTAGTTTGAACAAAGTTGGTTGTTTATACACAGCTTTTACTTATTAATTAATTAATGGGAGAGAGGTTTGGCACCTGTAGTTGTAGTGGATTATGCTTAGTATCAAGTTTTCTTTTGTGTGCTGTAGATGCTTCAAAGTCCGGTGTTGCTCAAGAAACAATGCAAAACACTGTTCGTAGAGCAAGCAAAGTGATGACGGAGCAAGAAGCGAGGCAGATTCTTGGTGTTACTGAGGAAACGCCTTGGGAAGAAGTTGTAAAGGTCAAATATCTATTGCTTTTCACTAAACTAGTTCCAGTCATATATAGATTTTTGACAATCCTTCTTACCTATGCAGAAATATGACGCATTGTTTGAAAAGAATGCTCAAAGTGGAAGCTTTTATCTTCAGTCAAAAGTTCACAGAGCCAAGGAACGATTAGAAACTCTCTATCAGAACAAAGGTCAGGATGCCCCTAGCTAAGTGTTCT
The DNA here is from genome assembly GCA_037974625.1 of Cucumis cinereus. Classification (NCBI taxonomy): domain Eukaryota; kingdom Viridiplantae; phylum Streptophyta; class Magnoliopsida; order Cucurbitales; family Cucurbitaceae; genus Cucumis; species Cucumis cinereus. Next base: position 5,452,548 of record JBBPDJ010000004.1, read on the forward strand.
GAGGAATGTGTTAGTTTTGCACATTTTACTGATCTTGTATAATTTTTATTTTGATTATGGCTGGCAAGGCATGAATGATGAAATTGGAGTCGTCTTCTTTCTTTTTCTTTTTTACTCATCATTTCTCTTCTAATTAAAGCTAGTTGTTCTTGGAGGTAATATGTAAATGATCATTTGGACAATTTGCATATATTGCAATCTTAACACAAAATAATAGTAAATTTAGATCAGTCTAAAACTACTTGCAAAATAGCAAAATTTTAATTTCAATTATCAATGATAGGGATCTATTTCATATGTGAGTTCTATGAGTGATAGATCATACCATTGATTGATTGCTATTATTTTTGTTACTATTATATCATATTAATATAATACAAATATAGCATATAAGATTTATATCATTTGCTATTAGATAGTGTTTTTGCATGTTCATTTTCTTTTAGATATATTGTAGACATACATTCATATTTTTTTGAAGATGATATACATTGTTAATAATATAGACTAGCGAGACCTAAAAATGTCTTTCTTTCTAGTTAGTTCTCCCTCTGTTTCCATTTCTTTGGACGTGCATGTGCATCTTCATATCATCCATTCGATTATATATGTAGAAACTCTAACCCCCAAAATTCTTGTATATAATATCAAATTGTGATTCGTAAATTAAATATAGCCCAAAGATTTTAGAGAAAATAAAAGCAATCAAGAAAGATGGAAATACCCCCAACTTCTAAACATACTTCATGGACAATTGAGGGAAATACCCCCAACTTCTAAACATACTTCATGGACAATTGAGTATAAGAATGTTTAAGTTTGAATCCAAATTGCAGATGCATAAAAGACTACATTCGCCAACAACTGGTATAACCATTATTTGAATTGCTCATTATATTGTCGTTTATTTTTCAAAATCAGTTTACTTTTTATTGCTTTCTTGGTAATTTTTTTAGTTAAAATAAGTCATTTTTGTTGCATCCCATCCTCTGGATGACATATATAGACTGCTTCTCATTCACTACACTTTAGTATAATCCCTTATATTGAACACTTTCTTATAATCCAGTAAGGATAGTAATGAGCAGTGTAATACTGTAGTCCATAGTGGTGGTGGAATCTTTCCAAGAAGAGTTATTTGGGAAGAATAATTTCATGTTGTCATGGATTACTTTTCCCTGTTCTCACAATGCTTTTATTGAACTTTGTTTACAAAGTTGTAAAGAAATTTCAATATGCTAGCACAAGTACAATTGGCTGAAGCTCCATTTCAAATTGTTAATAGCTTTATAATGATCGAGTCCATGCACAAGTTGTAAAATAAAGTGAGCAGGGTTTATTTGATAGAAGGATCCAAAATTTTTAATATGTACTTGACAAATAACTTGAATTTTGTTTTTTAAAATTGTTTGTGAGTTACGTGATCCAACCCGTACAAAATCTGAAAAACAACATTTTTATATTTTATTTGTATATAAGTTTTGAATATTAAATTTTAAAATGCAAAATTATATTAAATAAATATAGAAAAAAAAAACATCTAAAAACACAATTTGTTATAAACACAATTCATTTTTCAAAAAACACATAAGATGTATTATATAATGTATTATAGTTTATACAATATTACAAAATAATAAGTATATAACTTTTTTAACCTAAATCATATTCATAAACTAATTAATAATAGTTTATTATAAATTAAATATTAGTGGGTAGAACAATCAGTTTTATAATTTATAAACATGTAGTTATTAAACACTTTTTAAATAATTAGTTATAGTAGGATACAATTTATGAATTTGCTACTAAACGCACGTCTAGAAACGCGAAATATAGATTTATTAGACATGAAATATAGATTTATTCATTGAATTCCTTGTTTTCCAAATTTCTGTTTTAAAATTTCATATCAACCAAGTCCTAAATTTTTGGTACATTTCAAATTTCAATGTGAAAAATAGGGGATATAATAGGAGTTCTAATATAGGAAGTATGATAATATAGGAAGTATGAGATTTTTTAGCAAGTTAATCTCCAAAGTTACTCTTTGTAGATTTTATAAGCCACCAAAATGGAAAAAGTGATCAACTTTAAATTATCTTATAATGAACTTTACAAGGGGGCTTTCCAAAAATAAAAATAATAAAAAAAACAAATTATTTACACTTCATAGAATAACATCACTAAAAAATAAAAATTTATTACACTTTGATTTTTCTATGAACTATAAATATTTTGTTCATTATGTTATTTTTGACAATTTTCCCTTTACCAAACACTAAAAACAATTACAATATCCAATTAATCACTTTCAAATCTTGCTAAGTGAATCTCAAACACACCCTTAGACTGAATATGTACTAAATAATGTTTTTACTCTTTTTTTGGTTTAATAAAAAATAAAATATTTTAATGAAGAATTTAACCAAAAAAAAAAAAAAAAAGAATTCATTGCAATGAAACCTTTTGGCTTCAAAAGAAGCAAGGCCTTTTTAATGAAGATATATATATCAAATGTAATGAACTAAGATATGAGAATTGAGAATTGACTATATTTTCCACTAAACATGAGTCTTAACTCTCAATCATGTGTTTCCTTGAAATGTAGATTTTTTTACTCAACTTTTCTAAATGAACAAATAATTTAAAGAAGACATTGATGTATGTATTTATCCCAACAACTCAGTCAAACTCTCACAGCCTGAAAAAAAAATGTGTACCTTATGTAAAGTGAACATTGAAACTATTGTTTGAAAAGAGAAAATGATGACTAGATCTAAATGTACCTTACAACAATTGCTTGGAGACTTGAGAAATGAAATTGAGAGAGGCATAACTCAAAGATCTGTCTGGTAGTTTTCTGGCTTATACCACAATGAGAAATCAATTCCTTTGCCTTTTAGTTTTTCTGTTGCAGGACCAATTTTCTCCAAAAGCTGCAATTCAGAACTTTAAACTAAATTATCCTATAGCATGCCAGCAGAACTACACAACAACACATTGAAAGACATGGAGAAGGACTAGATATTGTTATTTGCACCTTAAAATTTTCTTATCATGTTTATAGAAGAGAATAGAAGATGAATTTGTGTACTTGTGTAGAAGATTTCATGATTTGTTTCTAATCAAGATTATCCAAGACAGTCAAAGGTTTGAATTCCTCTCACCACGAGATGTGTTGAACTTTCAAGGAAAAAAAAAAGGTTCATCATATACAATATGTTCTTGAAAGAGTAAATATACTACAAGCAACTTAATAGCATGGCATCAAAACAAGAAATCATGTGTTTGAGTTATTTTCTTTCAATATATCATATCATAGTTCACTTGTTGGGCTTTTGTGCTCATTTTAGGCTCACAAGTAAAATGATGTGTTAAGAATATGAATTATCTATCAATTTAAGTTGTTTTGGTCAAATGATGATTTAAGACTAATGTTGGTATTAAAGGAGGATATACAATTTCTAGCTGCAATCTGGAAAGCTTCAAGGGTTGTGACAAAGACCAATATCAGACCTTAAAACAGAAGATGAATTGGGGTTTGGATTGTAAACATTACCTTGTCATGTACAACACCATTAGAAACCAAAACAGATCTATCAAAGACACTGAACTTTCCACCATCCATGCGAGTCACTGCTCCACCCGCTTCTTCAACTATCTGAAAAATAAAAACAACTTGCTCACATATACAATAAAAATCGTAGCCTATTTCCAATTTCCTCAAGTTTCTTTAATCACCACTGAGGTGATTGGACTTAAAATAAGAAAGAGTTTGAGAAACTAAAATCAAGTTCAAACATAGAGACAAAATGATGACAGTTATAGATTGAAACAAAACAAGTTACGGTTTACTATGGACAAATAATTGCATACAACAAAGAAGATAACAGAAAAGAAAGCTAGGAAGGATAGGTACCCCAACCCATCAACCTGAAATTTCAAAACAAGGATTTCCAATTGAATATAATAATAATAATAATAGTAATAACAATAATAACAATAATAACAATAATAATAATAAATACTAGTTATGCACTGGTGCTTATTCTAGCTCATTCCTACATAAGTCTCTGACAATAGATGGGAGTGGGATTTAAAACTCAAAGGTCAAGGATGTATGTCTTACACCAGTTAGTGGTGCAGTATCTTGGCTCATTAACAAAATTTTCAACCTATCGCAATATCTATCGTAAGAAATGTATGCTATTCCTATTCCTCTATTTCCAATATCGCACAATGCTCCTTGGTTGTGCCTGTGCCTACCAAAATCAGGTTCGTTTACCTATTCCTATGTTCAATTCAAAGGCTGAAAGTACTGCACATTAAGAAGATCAGTGCAGTACCAAAACACCGGCAGCCATATCCCATGGCTTCAGGCGATACTCCCAATATGCTTCTACAATTCCTAGAGCTACATGGCTCATGTCGACTGCTGCTGCACCTAGCCTTCTCACTCCCTGCGCATTGAAAAGTCCATAGAAAATTTTTAAAAAATAAAAGAAATAAAGCCCAGTAAATAGGTAGATAGAGTTATATTTCCTAGTTATAAATTTAGCTTGTATGTCTATGAGGAGAGAGTAGGCAGGACCACTCAACATAGCAAACCAGAAGACGATAAAAGTAATACCCTGCTAACATCTGTGAATTCTTTAAATAATTCCATATTTGTAGTCCATGGATCGTCATGTTCATATCCAAATCCTGTAACTAGAAGAGACCGTTCCACCTAAATAAGTAAAAAATAATGTTTAGCCATCAAACAAAGCTATCAACATTATTAAATATAATGAATCAGTTCTCTGAGGAACTTAATAACAAAAGATGCACGTGATATGAATACTAAGCCTTCTTCAGTTTCTGCAAACATGCAAGTTCAGACAAATTTCATAAACATGGATGTCATAGATGGGACAAGGATTCCACCTCATTAGATGGGACAAGATGCTCATTCACATGCCCAGGGTGCCCTCGATTTACAAAGATTGCTTGATAAAAATAGTGCCCTCCTTGCTAAATGGGTTTGAAGATACTACCACGAGGGTGAGGCTTTATGGAAGCGAGTGATTGATGGTAAATATGGGGAGTCTTCTCTTGGCTCTTGGCCCAACTCCTCCTTTCCTAACTATGTTAAGGGACCATGGAGTGACATTTTGAAATTCATGACCCACTTCAAAGATAAAGTCAAAATTAATGTGCAATGGCAAAAACACCACTTTTTGGAACGACAGATGGATTAAACCCTCTAATAGACCCCAAATAGTAAAAGTGTTTTCCCAAAGGAATAAGATGAGGAAGGAAAAAGGTGACTGAAAGTTGTTGGTATTTCGGTTTGTTGTGAGCCCTTAGGAATATTGTTTGTTAGGAAAGGCTGAGTAGTCTGTTACTTTATTATTTTCTCTTTTTAGTGTCTACCTATATATGTTGCTAGTATGGTGAGGGTTAGGGTATCTTTTTGGCTATTTTGCTTGTAAGTATTTCTCAATAGAGAATTGTGGAGAGATTGGGAAGCTCTCGAATCTTCTCCGGCTGTTGATAAATAAAATTGAGGCCGAGGCCTATCACCCTCCACCCTCAAGGTTTTCTACCACAGAGTTTACAATCTGTCCACACAAAAGGGGTTTCCATTCATGATAGTCCAGACCGTAGACATGGTTGGTCTCTTAATTTTAGAAGAAATTTAAAGGATGAAGAGACAAACGAATGGCTTGACCTCATGAGCATCCTTCATACCACACCTCTCGGCGTTCAAAGTAAATGGATTTGGGACCTGGACAACAACAGGCTACTTCATCACAAAATACCTTGCCTATGATTTGGGTTCTGACGTGAACTCCCCTGAACATCCTTCCATGCTGGCGCATGGAATGGTTTTTACCAAAAAAATATCAAAATTTTCCTTTGGGAAATTAGTCACGCTGCTATAAACACTTCAGAAAAACTACAAACCCGACTTCCCTGTGGGGTAAACCAGAAAAGTTTGGGTAGAGCCTCCCCCCCCAATTGCTGTCTCATCTACAAAGCTGGCCCTGACACATCTAACCATCTCTTTTTACACTGTCACTTTGCTTAGAGATTTTGGAAGGAAATCTTCCTTTCCTTTGGATGGTACACAGCCCTCCCGAATGACACCATTGCTGCCCTCTCACATGCTCTCACCCGACACCCCTTCACTAAACAAAAACAACACATGTGGAGGCAGACCCGTCGCCCATTAGGGTTTTGAATATAGTTGTTCACTCGCATCTCAACCGCCTGTCGCACTCTTCTAACCCAAATTAGTCTGGTGCAATCGGTGCAAGATAATCTTAGTTTTTGCACCAGCGCCGCGTCAACCACAGCTACCACCACCATAAAAAATCGTCGCCGCCGCCGAAGAAGTCGCTAGAGCTGCCGTTTTTTTCACTGTTGATACTGCCGATACCGTCCAAATCTTTGTTATGTTTTCAAATCAGTAGTTCATGGGTTTCGTTATAGATCTCTCTATGAGGATCTTTGTTCTTGTCCAGAAGATCTTGTTTCGTTCTTCGTAGGTGTGTTATAGATCTCTATACAAGCATCTATGTTTCTCCCCCAGAATTTCTTGGTTCCGTTCTTCGTGGGTTTCTGTTTAGAAATTCTTGTTTTATTCTTCGTAGGTTTTGTTATAGATCTCTAAATGAGGATCTATGTTTCTATCCCAAAAGTTCTTGGTTTTGTTCTTCGCGGGTTTGTGTTTGCCTAGAAGTTCTTGTTTCCAATCTTCGTGAGTTTTTTGGTTCTATCCCAGATCAGCTGATTTGATTCGGAAGTTTTCTTCGCAAACTCAAGTTCTTTATGATTTTACCACCTTGAGTTTGAGGGAGGGTGTTGAAAAGAAAAATTAGGGTTTATGGATTATTAGTATTTTCCATTATTATTTTCCTTTTTGATATTTTCCATTATTATTTTCCTTTTTGATATTTTCCATTTATGGATTTTCCTTTTGTGGTTTCTTTGAGGTCTATTTATTCCCTATGTAAAAGATCATTATGTACTCTGAATTATTATGATTTATTCAACAATATAGAAATTTCAACAGTAGGTCTTCTAAAAGTGTCACAGTTCATTTTTGTTGGGAGAGGATTAGTATTGATGTGGTTTCTCCACAAATCCTAACAATTTTTTTCAATAAGAAACCAATATAATATAAGAAAAGAAAGATCATTAAAGAGAGAATGGTTGTTGGTACATGAAAAGTTTGATAAGATTTCCTTCAACAAAAAATAAAATAAAATAGGTTCAGTTGTAGCCAAATTATTTCTAGATAACAAACTCACCTGACTAGTTTTACTCGCATTAATCTTTTGGCCATTACAAAATGCTCCCCCACCTAACATAACAAATGTAAAATAAAATGAATAAAATAAATAAATAAAAAACTTACGAATTGTATGGAAACTCCGAAAAGAAATGAGTCAAATATAGTTGTAGACCCTAAAATTTACTCCATTTCTAATTTGGTCCCTAAAGTATTAGTTCTTTTTGGTTCCCTCAAGTTTGCAAATAATGAAATACACAACACTACAGATCAAGAACTATTAACTAATAAAGACATGGAAGTAATAAAGAGCTAGATGGAATGAGTTCAAGCCACAGTGGTTACTTACCTAATATTTGATATACTACGAGTTACCTTATCAACCAAATGTACCAGTGTCTTGTGAGAATAGTTGAGGGCACCCAAGTTGGTGCGAAAATTCAAGGATATAAAACAATAAAAAAAATGTTGGAAATAAATTGCTTTGTCGTAGTTGATAGCCCCGAGGGTATTTTAGTATTTTACTTTACCCTAAGTTTATTTCCTTTTTTGTATTAGGGCTTGCTAAAGTCTTTAAAGTTGTCTTCTCTTGTAACTTTCATTGGGTGAAAATAATAAAAAACGGCTCACTATCGTGGTTTATTCTCCTTGTTCTAGGGTTTTCCACGTAAATCCAGTGCTATCTTTTTTCACCGTTTAACATGGTATCAAAGAGTAGTGACGAAACCCTAGCCGCCATTGGCGAAAACCAACCGATGCAAGATAACCTTAGTTTTGAACCAGTCTCGCTTCCACCATAGTTGTCGATGGGGCCTCTGACAACTGTCGTCGCGATTTCTGCTGCCGACACCGTCGTTGATGTCCAAGCCGATGTTGATTGTTATCTTCAGTCCTTGCATATCCGTCCAATTCTAGCGCCGCCACAACTCTTTCATGGAAACCTTAGTCGAAACATACACCGTAAAACCGAGATTAGTGAGTCGTCCGCCTACCACAAATGTAAATCCCCTGCCGCGACAACAAGATTCTTGCATCAACCTGTTCTTCGTACTCTTGTGTCGCCTAGTTATGAACATCAAGGTTTGGTTAGTTTATCTCCGATCATGGTACAACAACAGTTGACTAATTTCAGACAAGTTTTCAACAACAAATCGCCGCTCTTGGGGAAGCCCTGGATGCTTCTACAAACTTAAATTCCAATACAGTGAATTATGACATTCCTTTCGGTCTACCAATGTATACGGAGAATCCGATAACCTCTTTCCCTACTGCAAACTATGTGTCTGGCTCTATGAGAAATTCCACAGGGTTAATTGCAGGAGAAAAGTTGAATCGTTAGAATTATTTCTATTGGTCTCAGTCCATTAAAATGGGCATTGAGGGGCATCACAGGTTTGGGTATCTAACTGGTGAGATACCAAGACACCAAGGGATTCCAGGAGCACATTTGGAAAGGAGAAGGCTCCTTGCTTCGATCACAGCTGATTAATAGTATGGAACCTCAGGTAGGGAAACTGTTGTTGTATGCTACGACTGCTCGAGATATCTGGGATGCTATTCAGAAATTATATTCTAAAAGGCAGAATGTGTCTCGTCTTTACACTCTGCATAAACAGGCTCATGAGTGTAAACAGAGGACGATGGATGTCACTTCATACTTTAACAAATTGTCCCTGATCTAGTAAGAGAAGGATCTGTGTCGCGAAATTATCTGGGATTATCCGTGTGGAGGTGTCTAGTATTCCAAGATTGAGGAAGTTGATCGTGTTTATGATTTTCTAGCTGGTTTGAACTTCAAGTTTGATGCAGTAAGAGGCCGTATACTGGGACAGAGGCCTATAGCTTCTCTTATGGAAGTGTGTTCTGAGGTGCATCTAGAAGAAGACAGAGTTAGTGCTATAAACATCACGAGTGTATCTGCATCAGTGACAAGCAAAATGGGAAACAGACCTCGCAAGAAACCCTGACATACGAAAGATGTCCTCCAAATGACAAACCCAACCTTGTTGAGCTTTTATGAGTGAATCGGTGAGTGCCCCTCAGTCACAAACCTTAGGTGAATTGCGAAGGTGACCCGGGTGCCTCTTCCCTTTGGGCCATTGTTCAATCAGGTACCTCTCAATCCTTGAATCTCCTCATCATAACTAGTAAAAAAAAACCATGGATACTTGATTCAGGGGCTACAAATCATTTGACTAGATCCTATGATAATTTTCTATCATAACTTCTGAGTGCTGATAATAAAAAGATTCGGATTGTAGATGGGTCCTTTGCTCCTATTGTGGGCAAGAGTCACATTTCTCCCTTTGATGGTTTAACTTTACAAAATGTGTTGCATGTATCCTAAGCTTATTTCCTTTTTTGTATTAGGGTTTGCTAAAGCCTATAACGTTGTTTAAAAAGACTCTCTATCGTGGTTTTTTCTCCATGTTCTAGGGTTGTCCACGTAAACCGAGTGTTCTCTTTTTCACAGTTTAACAAAAAATAACATGAATTATTAAATATATGTAGAAAATAGTCAACAATATTGTTTTTTTTTTTTATAAGAAACGATTGTATTAGAACCCAAAAAGAATAGACAACAGCCTAGAGGCGAGGGACAAGACGACCCTCCCTAAACAGACTAAAACAATAATGCTTTCCAGTTGTTTACAATCAAGGAAAGACTATAATTACAAAAGAGATCAGTGTAATTTATACACC
>JBBPDJ010000004.1:5464196-5476591 GCA_037974625.1 Cucumis cinereus
GGCCTTGACAAAAAAGGAAATAAATAAGGGTATAACAATTACACAAATACCCTTAGTACAATTATTTTCAACACTAAGAAACCCTAAATCCCTTACAGTACGCCACCACCGCCTGGAGGGTCGTCGCCACTGGTCGCTCTACTCTGACCGATCGCCGCTGCTGCCACAGCTCTTCGAACATCGCAGGCAGCCGGTTTTTCTTGCATTTTTTGCTGAAAGTTGGTGGGCTTTTTGTGATTTCTCTTTTGTCTTCGCTGGTCGCCCTTGTCTGAGACATCCGCTGCTGATTTCACCGCCATCCAGCACCGTCCTCACGTGGTGACGAGTTTGGTTTGTTTTTTTTTTTTTCCAGATTTGTTCTGTCCGTTTTCTGAACTTTGTTGCTTCAGCCATGACAAATACTAAGTCACCTATGGTTGGTTAAAGTTGACAATCGTATCCATTCCAATAGCCCCACTATCCAAATAACCACGATCTGACTTAATGGAGACAACTTTCTTCATTGGTCACAAAGTGTTAGTTTGTATATTCGTGGACAAGGAAATATTGGCTACATTACCGAAGAGAAAATTGTCCCAAAACTAGACGATCCTTTGTTTGCTACATGGGATGCTGAAAACTCCATGGTTATGACTTGGCTTGTAAACTCTAGACATAAGTTGCAATTACATGTGCTACTCTACGGCCAAAGAATTGTGGGATAGTGTGACACAAATGTACTCTGATTTGGGCAATCAATCATAGGTATTTGAGTTGAATCTCAAATTAGGAGATATACGCCAAGAAGGTAACTCTGTGACACAATACTTTCACTCCCTAAAAAAATTTGCCAAGACCTGAATCTCTTTGATTCATACAAGTGAAGTCTGTAGATAATCAAAAGCATTACAGGAAAGCTGTAGAAGACGGTCATACTTACAAGTTTCTTCTTGGCCTCAATGTTGAATTTGATGAGGTTAGAGGTCGAATACTTGGGAAAACCTCTCTTTCATCTATTAATGATGTGTTTTCTGAAGTTCGCAAAGAAGAAAGTCGCAGGAATGTTATGATTGGAAAAAAGCCTATTGACTTAGTAGAAAGTTCTTTGTTGGTGACCGAACAAAAATCCATGAAAGCCTCTGATCACTCCAACAAGACACATGAAAAGCCTCAAGTCTGATGTGACCATTGCAATACACATGAAATCTGATGGAAGCTTCATGGAAAACCTGCGAATTGGAAAAGTTCTAAGTAAGGGGAGAGAAATTCCTCCTACACACCTCGAATGCAAATATTGGTGATTCCAATCTGTTTAGCAAGGAGCAGATTGATCAAATCCTGAAACTGCGAAGACTACCTCTTCATCTGGTAATCCTAGTATTTCCTTGGACAATCAGGTAAGTTTCCTCAAGTCCTCTCTTGCATAAACTCATCTCTATGAATTATCGATTCTGGAGCCTCTGATAATATTACCAGTTCCTCTTCCTTATTTGCGTCCTACTCTCCTATATATTGCAATGAAAAAAATTCACATCGCCGATGGTATTTTCACCCCTATTGTAGGAAAAGGAACTATTCCTCTAACTACAAAACTTACGTTGCATTCTGTCCTTCTTGGTTGCAAGGTAGCAGAATCTGAAATTGGAAGCTGCAACCAAGAATGAGATAAGGAAAAATAAAAGTACCAGAGACTTGTGGGGAGATTCATATATCTTTCTCACACACTTTCTGACATCGCTTTTGCAGTTAGTATGGTAGGTCAGTTCATGCATACTCCTGGACGAGCTCACTTTGATGCAATTTATAGAATCCTAAGATATTTGAAAGGTGCTCCAGGAAAAGGCATATTGTTTAAAAAACATGACCATCTCAATGTTGAAGTTTATACTGATGCTGATTGGACAGGTAGCACAAGTGCTAGAAGATCCAATTCTGGATACTGCTCCTTTATTGGAGGAAATCTTGTTATTTGGCTTAGTAAAAAACAGAGTGCGGTTGCAAGAAGTAGTTCAGAAGTAGAATTTAGAGCTTTAGCCCATGGTATTTGTGTGGGTATATGGATAAGAAGATTGTTTTAAAGAATTGAAGTTCACACAGATAATGCCCATGCGCATTTACTGTGATAACAAGGCAACAATTTCCATTGCCCACAATCTAGTCCTTCATGACAGGACAAAACATATTGAAGCCGATAAACACTTTATAAAGGAAAAAGATCGAAGCGGGAGTAATATGCATATCTTATCTTCCGACAACAGAACAAATTGCAATAATTTTTTCCCATTTAGTCCTCCAATAATTTACAAATGATTTTTGGTCTAAAGCTGATAATTTATTTAGTTTGACCTATTTAGTCCTCCAATAATATTTTGTCGTCGACTCTAGAAAATATGATGTCAAATTCTTTCCCATTTACCACAAAACTGAGCATAATAAATTCGGAATCAGGATTTAAGAAAAAAATTGATTTTTTTTTTTTAAATACTTATTAGCATCGAATGCAACTAACTTTTTCGCCCACACAATTGTTCAACCACAATTTACTGCCTAGCAAACCCTTTTCTCATCATTTTTAAAATTTTATTATTATTATTAGTAGTAGTAGTAGTATTGTGATTAGAGAGAGCTGCACAGAGATGAAATCAACAGCAGGCAGTCAAGTATTTCTCTTTATTTAACATATATAAGAAACATTTCATTGATTAACAAAATGTTCAAAAATTACCCAAATAATCCAAATTCCAAAAGATAGAAAGGCAGCAATGACCAAAACAATGACAGCTTTCTTGTATAATGACAAAGGCTGAACCTTGGAAACAGATATTGCCACAAGCCACAACACACTGACAAAGGCACATTCCAGAAAGAGAAGCACTGTGTTCGTCACTTTTCAACTATGCGGCACCATAAACTTATCATGATCATAGTTAACCTTAAGGCTAACTCTACCCCATAATACTCTTTTTGCAATTCTTTTTCTTTGTCGGACCTTTGGCAAGGTTCTCTCAACCTCAAACAGAGCCTCACCTATTTTTTGCATGACTTGTCTTGAACATTCTGTAAGGCCCCTAGTGATAGAAATAGTAGAGTTATTAGGAGAAAATTAGTATGGCTATTAGAAGGGGCATATTACTAATTAGTTGATAGGGTGGTTATGGTTTTTGTTATAAATAGAGGGTTTGGGTTGAGAGCAAGGTATCAAGAGTTTTGTAGTAAATTCCTTCGATGGGAATTTGGGGAGAGTCTAGCCCTCTCGAAAGGCTAGGCTTACGTTGTCATTGTTCTCATGATCTTATGACATATTATAATCAATATATTTCATATAATTCATATAATTCTATATCCTAGTGTTCTTGTTTGTTCTTGTGTTCTAGAGCATTTCTTTGTTAGGTTGGGGAACAAATTGGCATCAGAGTCCGTTCATTCTGGAAATTTCATGATGGATTCAAATACAGAAGGTGGAGCAGTAGAGAGGACGTCAACATTATCAGAATCAATGAAAAAAATAATTGAGGATTATCAGCAAGGATGTGCAGACAAGGAGAAGGAAAGGAAAGAAAAACAGGGAATGTTGGTAATGGGAGTTGAATCTGAAGCTCTCGGGGTGATTACAAGTGAAAACTCATGGGGAGAAAAGTCGTCCAAAAATGTTGAAAGGAATCAATGAAGAAGGGGGAGTGCTTGTTCAAGTAAGTTCAGTTTAGAGGGAACAAACGCGGAAGATTGAGTTGATGCAACCAACGAAAACAAAAGAAGAGAAGGAAGAGGATGAAGGGCTCCACAGCATAGGAGAAAAAGAGAAAAAGAAGGCTGAATTGAAGATCAAGAAGTCGGAGAAGAAGAGAAACCTGATTATTCGTGGCTGTCGTCAACGGCAAAGAGTGAAGTGGTCAGGAAGTAGCATTCGGGGGAAGTGGAAACACTTGGAGAGGAGGCAAACAATTCCAACAAAAAGATAAAATTGGAAAAAGAAGAAACGAAGGAAAGAACACTTATTGGCAATCTTATGTTCAAATAAGGGAAGGAGTGTGCGAAAGAAAAGACATGAGAAAAAATGGGATGAGACTGTTGAGTATGAAATGGAAATAAAAATCGACAGTGGTTTGAAGATTATTGATGTCCTAGACACAAAGAAGTCGTTTGTACAGTGCTTTGGAGACCCAAAGGTGAACTTACGATCAATAGAACGAAAAGGAGAGAAGACTCGTCCTTTCACAACTCTAGCATACTTGCCTTTACACAAGTCTCAGGATTCACCTGCCTCTATACTAGTGCAATGTCTTTTTAAACACATCGTTCCTCCATCTTGGTTCTCATCGATCCAGCCATCCCCCTTCTACCATATCATAACCTTATCAAAATGAATTCTAACATTTAAGGACAAAACTAGCTTACAAAGCGCATCAAGTACAACTGACTTGTCACTTAACTATGTCATAACTAGCTTATCGAGGTCATCAAACACTTCCAAAGCCATTCCTTCCACATAAGTAGGTCACAACTAGTTTAACAAGTCAACCATTTTAGAATGATTCCTATCGCACTTTGAGGCAATGCTTGCTCTCTTGCCACCGGCATGAGTTTTTCCACTTATCGATCGAAAACCAACTTTAAGCCAACTGGGGGGCCATCGATAGAATGCCCTCCCAAACTTTAGGATTCATCAAGCTTCATAATGAATTTCAGTATGCAACATGCTTTGTGAAAACTAAACCTAGAGTCCTTTTTGCTTATTAGGGCTTTTAGAATATTTATCCATCTAGACATTATCGAAGCATTATGACATTTGTAACTTATGAAGCACGAATACTTGATTTGGGGCAAAGAATATATATCGTATATGAGTTTGTTCGATGCACTCCGTATACATGTCCAATACGTGAACTTGCATATATGTTGATTATTTCCTTTTATGTAGTATATTTTATTGTATTGGTTTATTTTATTTGTCAATAATATTCTTTCCTTGTTTGTAATGGGTTGTTCTCCAATATAAGAAACACCTTTTTTTCTTTGACAATACACAAGAAATATATTATTTTTGACATGGTATCAGAGCAGGTTTTTTGAAACCCTAAATCCCTAAAAAACCCTAAATCCCTTACAACCCGCCGCCGCCACAAACGTCGTGGCCTCGAGGGTCGTTACCGCCTCCGGTCACCCTACTCTGACCGCTGCCGTCGGAACATCGCCGGCAGCACTTTTTCTTGCATTTTCTTGCTGTAAGTTGGTGTTTTTTTTGTGGTTACTTGTGTGTCTTCGCCGGTCGCCCCTATCTGAGACGTCCACCATTGATTTCGCCACCGTCTGCCGCCACCCGTTGCCCGTAACTGGTTTGGTTGTATTTTTTTTTCAGATCAGTTCTGTCCGTTTTCTGTTTTCTATTGCTGCAGCTAATGGAGACAACTTAATGGAGACAACTTCCTTCGTTGGTCACAAAGTGTTAGGTTATATATTTGCAGACAAGGAAAAATTGGCTACATTACCGAGGAGAAAGCTGTCCCAAAACTAGATGATCCTTTGTTTGCTACATGAGATGCCGAAAACTCCATGATTATGACTTTATAAAGGAAAAGATCAATGCAAGAGTAATATGCATACCTTACCTTCCAACAACAGAGCAAATTGCAGATGTGTTAACTAAAGGCCTTCCAAAGTGGCAATTCAACAAACTGATTCACAAGCTGGCAATGAGTGATATCTTCAAACCAGATTGAGGGGGAGTGTTGATTATTTCCTGTTTGGTTTATTTTATTTGCCAATATTATTCTTTCCTTGTTTGTAATGGGTTGTTCTCCTATATAAGAAACACCCTTCTCTCTTCGTACAATACACAAGAAATATATTATTTTTGACAATATATTTTTGTTTTAATTTGTTAATGCATGTCCTCTCCCAAATATGCGAAAGGGAAAAGGACACATGGGGTTCTTTTTTCCCTTTAAAGCTTGCAACCCAACTCATTTAAGAAGCCCACAACTATCAAACTCCCAAGTCCTAGACTATCGCAAACGATAAGCAAGCCTTCATATCCCAAAGAAGAATTAATGCATGCTATTTTTTTAGAAATTGGCGTATCCTCATGTTCTACATACCCATATGTGTCAATGCTACTTAGTTTGCGGTCGAAGCCAAGGTTCATACTGCAACCTTCGACCTCGAGAGCAGCCAAAATGTAGGCACATACAAACCAATGGCACTCTACCAAGTCCTATCGTATCCATGTCCATGCTTCTTAGTTTGCGATCATAACATGTCAAATGAAAATACGATGTACGAGCCAAGCCCTGTACTGCATCCTCCAACCCTAGAGAGAAGGCACAATGTTGTTCACCTGTGCCACCCATCATGTTCTTTTTTTAAACAAAAATAACAACTTTCATTGAGATAAAAATGAAAGAAAACAAGGGCATACAAAAAACGAAGCCCACAGAAACCCATCAAAGACAAGGGGTCCATCTAAGTAAAGTGTTACCGAAAGAAAGATTTTTGAAATCGAAGGGAAACATAAGACTTAACCAGGGACCAAACCTCACCAAGGTCCCTCTCAACCCCTCTAAACACTCTGCTATTTCTCTCTTCCTATAAAACCCATAACAAGGCGCACATCAAAAGTGGCAAGAAGTCATTTACCAACATGGAACCAACATTTGAGTTTTGATTGACAAGAAACTAGGTGTCCTTGCATCTTTCTCTCACATGCACCTAACAACACAGTTGCTCATCCAAACTCATGATGGAACCCTAGCTTCTTTTTGGGAAGGGCCTGGGGCCTCATCTGGTCCCCACTAAGTTTGTCACTGACACTGCCAATGCCATTGTCGATTCTAAACTTATTATGCCTTATCTAGAATCTCTTAAGTACTTTCTTTAGTGCATTAGATGATGCATCGATGATTATATCATCCTCCTCGCTCGCTTCACAACATTCCTCTTCTCAACCCTTTTCGTGGCCTTTCAAACGACACCCTTATGTGTCATTGTGCTTGCTTGATGCGTCAACTTACTTGCTGCATGTCGACATACTTATTTGCTCATTCTATGGCGTCTTGACCAATTACAGTTGACAGTTGAGACCCACTGCACCAGCTCCTTGTTAGAGTTGCATAGGATATATGTTTGGCTGAAGGCAAGAGCGTGATTATTGACTACGCCCTAATCTCAAAGAAAATGGCATATTTTTGTCTATACATTACTTCATCTTTCTGTTGTCACACATCCAAATCACCCTCTTTGATAACCAACCACTTTGATGTTTCCCAAATGACCACTTTGTTAAATCCCACTTTGTGCTCAATCAAACATATTAAGAATACTAAAAATGATATTAGACCAGCTTATCCTATGGGAAGAAAAGCATACTCATTATTTGTTTGAATAATCAATGATGCCACCCATTTTTACAGGATAATTTTCAGTTTACTTTTCCATGAGTAGACCACAGCTTCAGACATGTAAATAAAGATTTCAGTTTGAATACCACGGCTGCAGCAGCAGGATTTCCTCGATACAAAACTCCAACAGATACTGCAAAGGAAGGATAGCCGTGTGCAAAATTTGTTGTTCCATCTGTATTTATACCGAGGTTAGACAACTTGTACCATTGAATTATATATGTATATGCACATGGTAGAGATAAAACAGAGGAATATGCTAAAACATTCAGTCACGGGACATCTCTAAAAGTAAATAATGATAAAATACATCAATACATTGTTAGATAGATCTAATCCTACATTGATAGAATTTAAAGATGAACTTCCTGATTGTACCAGAACTAGTGAGCAGATAAAAGATTAAGCGTGTACTTCCCTGATTCAAAATATAATTAAAAGTACACCCTGACATCAAATTGTCATTGGGACAATATAGACATATTAGCATTAAGCCGGATCAATTAAAGATGATATGAAATTGTCACCAAATCTACATATGATTATGTCAAGAAAAACAACATTACCATCTCAAACCCCAATAGTCAATATGTCAAGAAAAAAGTTCTTTAAAAATCAAATTCCTCAAAATGCTCAGACGATTGCGATGAACATAATTGTGTTAAATTAACCATCTAAAACATAAAGCCTTCGCAGTTAAGAATTAAGATGTCAAAACAATAGAGGTTATTTAAAGAGCATGGCTAATCAAAAAGCGCGCATTTATATGAAGACAAATGAAACTGAGCTTCAAGAAATAACTTTTTGAAGAAATTAATTACAACTTTTAAAATGTATAGAGATTGGTTGACCAAATGTTTTAAATCAATTGTTCTTCATTTATGTTCTAGACTAAAAAACTAAATTTCATTTTCTAACAAATCAAGGCGACGACGGGCTGAATCACAGTCGAGTATTCAAGTTATTGGTTTTATTACCATACAATCTATTGGATCATACTTTATGCAAGGATCTCAAACTACCCCAAAAACAATAACTATCTTAGTATAGAAAGATCAAACAAAAACATCCAATGGAATGGTGGATAAACTACATATGCAGTACATTGACTTTCTTTGTCACCAAAAACCACGATATGTGGCCTAAGTTCTTTTTCTTAAAACAAATAAACAGAAAAAGAAAGAATGAAATAAAGAAAGAAGAAGAAGAAGAAGAAGAAGCATGCTACTGAAAATAAATGTAAAAGGGTGAGTTCAGTATTTAATTATTATCAGAAGAAAAGTATAGCAACCGTTATTAAGATATACACATTAATCTTGGGAGTAAAGCATCAGATAATTGACAGGCCCCCATACTGAAGGTGTATACTTGTAGGCATAAGAAGAGAGAAGGAAAGGAAGTTGTAAATGTGGGCCTGGGAATATTGGTAGTTAGGGGGGGCCATGCGTTTGAGTTTAAATACTGCTTTGATTACGGTGAAGGGGTATCTTTTCGGCAATTATCTTGTATTGGGTCTCTTAGGAGAACTGGGAGAGGTAGGGAAGCTCTTGAATCCTTCCCCTGTTGTTGATAAATAAAATTGAGGCTAAAGTCTATCATAATATGAAGACATTATCGTTAATTCATCTCCTAATACCAAAATAAAAATTTATTGATTACTTTATATTTTCACATTGAAGACAAAGTTGCAAATACAAACCTAAAGGATCAATGCACCAAAGATAATCAGATGATGAATCTCCTATAACTCCTCCCTCTTCTCCAAGGATGAGGTGACCTTTAAAATTCTTTCTAACGACTTCCAGAATAGCAGCCTCACTCATTTTATCTGTTCTGCAAGTAAATCAAGAAACATGCTGAAAACAGAATGCTAATATGAGACACAAAATAGTAAAAAAGATAGAGTGAGAATTATGAGTAAGCCAAAAATATGTTATCTTTCCTTTGCACAAACTGAGGGGATGTCCCTCGGAATAACGTTATACTCTGTACAAAGATTGAACATCCCAATCAAGTGTTACAATTAATAGGGAACGGACTCATGATGAGAATTTGTTTTGAAATTTCCATAAAAATAAAAAAACAAATGGAGCAATTGAATAAAGTCTAAACCAAAACAACCCTCAGACTACAACAATATCTGGTCAAGTCTCAAGCAGTTTCGGGTAGAGGCAATTTAGCCAAAACACAGTATATATTTGAGAGAATCTCTATAGCACCAAAAATGAAACTTTTTTTAAGAATGACTTGCAGCAGTTTAGGAACATCAACAGCTTTATGAACATGCATAGATTTCGTTCCACTCATTCTATATGTTAACTTCCCTTTTATCTGACAAAAATCATGTATATGTTTCACTCTATTTCTTTTTATCCAAGAAAATTGCGAGCAAGGAAACTCTATCTTCATGTAATTTCATGTAACAATTTCATTTTACACCACAAAACTAAATCTATATTGCAAAGTTACAGTTTGATATGACACAAAGAATGAAACTTATGGCAATGTAGTTGAATTTCCTAGGGAATCCTTACTCGGTTACTAAGTCCGTCAATCCTTTATATTCAACATTCCGAGGCTTATTAACAGCATCCATCACCACCTGGGAACATCAAGGTAAAGGTCTCAAAACTCACACAGTGAAGCCAACAAGCAAATACTTTAATGATCATTTTATCAATTGGAAGCAATCATCTTAATAAGCTCTCCACAGTGAAGCAAACTTCAGAAGCTAGAATGCAGACACTGATATGGAATAACTTTCAAATGACCCTAAACAACCGCTTCTAATTCCCCAGCAGCAAACACCATATTGGTCCAAGTCATATTAATTATCACTTCAGAAGCCAGATTTACACGCCACATTTTTAGACCAAGATGAACACAGTGTTGAATTGCACCACTTCAGAGTGATCTTATAATCATGACTTAAGCAAACTAAATAAAACAACCCCACTTGAACTTCGACTTCCAAAATAACATACCCTTCACAAGTTTGGTTCTCATACGTCAGAAACTCCCAAGTGTACAAACAAACAAAGGGGATAAAAGGGATAAAGGAAGAAGAAAGAAGAACATGCTGGTGAACTAAAATAAATTATTAGGATAAAAATATCATCATCGCATCACAAACCTCCGCTCCAGTCTTGGCAGCATTCTCAACGACTTGAATTAGATGGTCTGGTGGAATGGGTCCAATAGACTTGGCACCCACTTTTGGGTACTGCTTGCGGTAAGAAATTTCAGACAAAGCAGCCTTGGTTTTCGGCAACTTGGTGTCCAATGGTCCAATTGAGAGAAACCCACGATTGCAATCTCTCCTGGCGTTGAAAAGAACATTGAGAGATGGACTGATAGAGGAAATTGATCTGCAAATTGTAGAAAATGGGAAGTGGGTGTTCGTCGAGAAGGCAATGGAGATGGCCATTTTTTCTTGAAATGTTGAAAGAGGAAGAATCCAGTTCAAGGCTTTTGGAGCAAAGGATTTGAAAATGGTATGTAGCTCTTAAACGTCTGATTCTAATTACCACGAAATACCGATAGGGGAATCATGCTCTTCCTCCTTGGAATCTTCCGGGTTTTGTTTTCTGCATTAGACTTCATTTTGGATGTTTAGGCCGCTCAAATGAGTTGTGAAGTTATGAAAATTTTAGACAACCTACTTGACAAAGGATTTTTCATGAATATCTAAAAGAGATTTTTGCATCAAAAGTTATATTTAGTCATAGAGTTTATAAATGTCCTTGTATTTTAATTTTTTTCAATAAAATGCTTTTTTTTAGTGAATTTTGGATAATTATACACTTTTCCTATTTATTTATAATATTTTTTTAACGTTCCTTTTTTCATATTTACGAGTTCACTTAATGCAAGGAGAGAAAATGCATTTATTAGAAAGAGAAAGTACATTTAATATTAGTCTCCGTTTGGTTTCTTATTCGAAAATTATTTTGAAAAACAAAAACAAACTTTTATTTTTCATTGTATTCGAAAACATGTTTGGTTCTAATTTAAAATTTTGAAATTCGAATTCAAAATTCAAAATTTGCGTTTGGTTGTGAATTTAAAAATGCAATAGTGTATCTCATGTTCACAATTTTTTAAAACAAAATCTAAAAGCAAAAAAACGACAAGATATTGTTTTTTTAAAATGGGCTACTTCGAGTTTTGTTTTTAGAAATAGTTTTTTAAAAACATGTATACCCAACATGTTTTAATTATTTTCGTTGTATGTTTTGTTTTTGAAAACTTAAAAACAAAAACAAATCACAACCCAAATAGGGTTTTAGTTCCGAAGAGAGATAATGCATTTAATATGATTGTTTATTTGGAGTATATATCCCAAGTATTATGTATCGTTTATGCTTGTAATATATTCTCTTGATGTTCTGATACGTCAATAGACATTGGAACATTGTCTTAAATGTTTGCAAATATTTCAATCAATAAATGAAATATTATGTAAGATTGGTTGCACGTTCAACATAAATCACAGTATATATCATAAATTTCACTCCGAAGTAGCCATAAATCCCAATAAATCAAATCTTAACATATCACTTGTGGTTGTAATATATTCTCCGACATTCTAAATGTATATTAATATACCTTGGAACATTGTTTTTGCAAAAATTGTAACCAATATAGAAAATATACTAATAAGGTTGACTCAAGCGTTCAACATAAATCACAATATATATAACAAATTTTATGCAGAGAGCTAGAAATCCCAAAATTAGCATAAGCTTCATAACTGAAAATTGTCAATTCTCATTTAATTAGACAACTTAAATTCATCTGCAAACCTCAAAAATAAGCAAAGCTATACACCCTGATATATATATCATAGATGAACTCGATGTTCGAAACATATTTATCTTCATTTCTATATTTGGATTTCCTATTTCATTATATATACACTTATATACATAGAGACATATTTATATTCATTTCTATATTTGGATTTCCTATTTCATTATATATACACTTATATACATAGAGACATATTTATATTCATTTCTA
>JBBPDJ010000004.1:5477021-5487501 GCA_037974625.1 Cucumis cinereus
CGACGCGAGGCGGATGGTGCCGCCGGTGGAGAACACCTCGTCGTCGGGATGGGCGTGGAAGCACACGAGAACGCTCACCGGGCAAGCGTAGTCAGCGCGCCCTCCCCTCACTTCTGCCCTGCGGCTGCCCTCTGCCTCCCTCATTTTCTTCACCTTCATCCCCCTCCCCTCATTTTCTGCCCTCTGCCTCCAATTTCTTCTCTCCCTCACCCATTTCACTCATTATCTTCCTCTTCATCCTCCACCCATTTCCTCCTCATTCCATTTTTCCTCCAATTTCTTCTCTCCCTCACCCGTTTCACTCATTGTCTTCATCCCCCACCCATTTCTTCCTCACCATCTTTGTGTAAGTTTAATCTTGTATTCTTTTTCTTCTTAATGTTAACAATTCAAACCGAGAGACTTTAAATTTAAGCTCTTTGGGGGGGGGGGGGGAGAAGGGGGATGTAGAAATTTGAATATACTTGAATTCTCTATGATGGTAATGTAAGGTTGTGGTTCAAAGAGGAAAATTCTTGTGGGGCTTTGACTTGGTACTGTGTTTTGACTTGGGTTGGAGTTCTTTTAGGAGTGGAATTCAAAATAGGTCATAGAATGTGGAATCAATGTCACTATTGGACACATTCCAAGTACGAACCCTTTGATTCTATTATTCTATTAGCTTTTGTTCTCAATTTTTGCTCGTATTGCTTTTTGAACCTCGTTTGTTGTGTGTAATGCAATTCATGTTTTGTTGGAAAGCATTTATGTTTAATTTTGTTGGTGGGTTTTGATTTCTTGAATTTGGTTTTTTTTTATTAAGTCGTGTTTGAGGTCTTTTAATTCAATTGCTACAATGTAATGCTACCGTCTTAATGTATTTTGTGCTCTTTCTATATATGATATGCATTGGAAGTATAGGATCCTTGTAGTTCGAAAATTTATGTAAAGAAATATATTTACTACAAGAATTCTTCTCTCTTTTTGAATTTTTTTAAACAAACAAGCATTTTCATTAATTATGCAAGTGAGACTGATGCTCAAAGTACAAGATATACAAATAGCATAAAAAAAAAAGACATAAGGATTGATAGGCGCACACAGACATCTCAATTAGGTTGACACCTCCTTAGCGCCCTCGTCATTTTCGAGAAAACTAAAATTAAAGGAGTAAAACTAAGGCGTATACACAACCCAAACAACACATACAACTAATGAAAGAGCATATACAAGAAATTCAAATAATTAGTACCATTAAATACAATACAATAGAATTTAGGTGTGAAAACAAAGGCTTGCCAAATTCAAACATAAATCTTGGATGGAATAGTCTTCAAACGACTTAGAAAGGATGCACTAAGATGAGACGTTTCTCCAAGCAACTTCAAACTTATTTATCCTAGTAAAAGGTTTACCATAACAAATTCTTTGATTTCTCTCGAACCAAAAATTAGCCAAGAAAGCCATGTTAGATTGTTCCTTATCGATCAGGCCTTTTTGTTTACTTGTGGACAAATCAAAAGTTCTAACACATTACTTTTAAACTCGTTACTGAAAACCCAAGAATATTTTATTGGAAAAAAGTTTCTACCATCACTTAGATGAGTAGGGGCAAGTGAAAAAGAGATGTTGTAGGTCTTCATCATGCTGATTACATTGAGGGAACATGAAGGGGAACAAACAACTAGAAGACATCTTTCGTTGTAAAATCGTAAAGACGTTAAATAATTCGAAGATCATTATCCACAAAAGAATGTTTACCTTTCTTGGGCAATATGACTTCCATAACACCTTGTAAAGCAACTTGTTCATTAAAGAGGAAGGAGAGAGAAAACACAATCCACAAAATATGAAAGAGAGGCACGCCAACCCAAATGTCAAGCCAAAACACAATCCAATTTTCGTTTTCGAGTTTAAAAGTTGCCAAAGCATCCACTTTCCACCATATTCCAGAGATATTTATCCATGTGCTTCTCAAACTTCTTCTGAAGCTTTTGGGTGAAGGCAAATTTAATATAATATCTAACACTCCCTTTCACTTGTGGGTCTGTCCAACAAGTGAAAATCAATATTAGATGGGGGAGAAAATAACATTGTAGAGGCTTGAACATATAACCTCATTGAACCACTTGCTTTGATACCATCTCAAATCACCAATTCAACCCAAAAGCTAAAGCTCATGGGTGATCACAAATTTAATATAATATCTAACACTAACAACCTTACACCAAAGAAAATTTTCTTCCTTCATATATCTCCACCCCCACTTCGACAAGAGAGCCTAATTTTTTGTCTTGAAACCTCCCAAATCGAGGCCTCCATCTGCTTGGGGTCTTGTGAGACTCTCCCATTTTACAAGGTTACTAATTTTACTGCCATTATACTCTTGATTCTTTTAAATTTCATGATGACTGGTTCATGCATTAAAAGTGTTGACATGTAATAAGTAGGAAGGTTTGATAAGACAGATTAACATAAGGTTGCCCTCTCTCCTCTAGACAAACTATAGTGCTTCCAGTTGTCTAGTTTTGCCAGGATTCTATCAATTACTGGCTACCAAAAAGAACTTGTTTTGAGTACCCACTTGAAAGAAGTCCAAGATAGAGGAAAGGGTAGTTCATTCTCTTCTACATTCACCCCATAAAGTGCAGATTTTTCCCAATTGACCTTTTGTCGTGAGAACCATTCAAACAACTTGATAGATTACTTTAATTTTGCTAACATGGTGTTGTCAAACTTGCAAAACAGTAAAGTGTCATATGCAAACTGGAGAATGGATACATGAATCTTTTCCTTTCCCACTGCAAACCCTTCAAAAAGTCCATTGTGATATAACTTATCCACTATGGCCCCCAATACTTCAATAACTAAAAGAAAAAGGAAAAGAGAGAGCAGATCATCTTGCTTAATTCCTCTTGTGGCAAAAATTCTTCCTCTTGGTCTACCGTTGATGAAGATCGAATATCTAGGGTTTTTAACACAACCCATAATCCATAATATCCATTTAGGATCAAACTTTTTGCTCATCAAAAATTTCTCTAGAAATTTCCAATTAATATGGTCGAACGCTTTTTCAAGATCTAAATGTTGAGAAAAACTATTTAAAGAGTTTAACCTATCTTGGACTTTTGGAGCATACATTAGAGAAAATGTGGGACTTTATTAAGATGTTTCAGATTGAATAAAGAAGCTATACTACTATGGAAAAATGCAGTGAAAGCTATTTTGGCAGAAATTTGGTTCAAAAGGAACCAAATAGTCTTTCATCATAAATCAATAGGCTATTTTGATCATTTTGATATAGCACAAAGAAATGCCCCCTCCTAGTGCACCCTCTCAACTCTTTTTGGAAGCTACAAAATCCAAGATATCAACTTAAAATTAGAGAGCTTTTATTTTTCCAACATAATTCTGCTGCTGCTTTTTTGTTATGTATTTATTAACAAAGAGATCCATTTCGAGGAGGAAGGTACAACCCCTGTAGAGGAGGAAAAATCACCCTATGTAAATCAGCGTTGTCGAATCTCTCCACATATTATATGTCCACAATCATCATGTGTGCCTCATTATCCAACTCTCTGGCAAGAATTCTGAGGAATTTTTTTGGGATCAAGGTAATAAAGGGAAGCTAAATCACTTGGTCAAATGGAATAAAGACACTAAGACACAAAGAGATTGAGGCCTAGGTTTGAGTAACCTAAAAATAAGAAATTTGGCTCTCTTATCAAAATGGAGATGACGTTTTATGGTAGAACAGAACTCTTTATGGTGTCAAATGGTGAAGAGTATACATGGAAGCAACCCTTAATCGAGATCCATCTATTTTTTTTTTCAATATCGGTTATCTACATAGTTTACCAACTATTTGTTTTAATATTTGATAGTGTAACTTTTAAATTTAAAAAAGATAAAAAAATTAGTTAAGATTTGAAAAAACAATGTGAATCTCGATTCTCATGGTTGGCAAGATTCACTGAGATAGCAAAAAAGAATCGATAATTTTAGATAAAGTTAAAAAAAAATTAATTTTTATACAAAATCTTTCGATCTCGAACGAGAAACACCGAGAAAGCTAGTTCAACAACTTTCCAAAAATGGTGTTATTTTGATAATGTGAAAACTTTAATAGATTGGTTTGGACAATTTTCTAATAAGATACCCCCACTCGCATGTAACAGAACAAGTGTAATCAATAAAACTAGTTTACTTGGTTTGGTTTCGGTTGACATTATTAATGATGGTTTTGTCTCTCCAAAGGCAAGCCCATGAAGGGATATACAAAGCAAGTCAAGCCCATTACATATTCTTGTATCGAGACAAGGCAAGTAAACAAATTTTGGGCATTTGGGTGTTAAACATATTCAAAACAAAAGGTTTGTGTTGACTTTTGCTCATACTCGCACGTTAGGGTAATTAATTGAGACGCGTTGCCACCAGAGCCACCTCTCTACATTATTGAAACAATTGATTTTTAATACACATAAAGTTATTTGGTCGGCTCGATTACATCATTCCTATTCAATACCAAACACAAAATCAACCCGTTTTAATCAGTTTTTGAAATGTGAAACATGAACATTTGAACCGAACGAGTAATAAATCGAGCCAACAACAGTTTCTGCCGATTTGATCAGTTTTTTTGGTATTTTTTTGTTTTTCCTTGCACCCTAGTAACACTTATAAGATTTGTAATAATTACAAAGTGAGTCGTATTTTTATGGTGTTGTCAGGATAAGACACTCAATCTTAATCCACATACTACAACTCTGTAAGTTTTTACTTTAAAAATGATCCACATGTATGTCTATTACATACTGTTCAAGTCTCATGAAATAACCGAAGTTTCTTTCCATAATGGACAATTGATTATTTCAAAATAATCAATTATTGTATCAAATAATTAATTAATTATGAGGCTTTATAGCTTAAATCCCAAAAATTACATGCCACGACTTATGAAAAATTGGTACACAACATTTCCAAGAGGGGGAGAAAATACATTGTATTCTTAAAGAAATATTAGATTATATTAATATGTATGCTTCTTTCTTCACTAGGATTTCCATTGAGGTTTTTCCAAATAAGTTTTAACGAGACATATTTCATATGCAAAATTGGCGTTATAAGCATTATAAAATATAGATGCATATGCTTTGTGTCCCAAGACCAAGTATCATTCTCTCATTACCCAATGTGTTGACTACCCATGCTTAGTGTCCAAATATGTCACATCTAAGTTGCCAAAATTTCTATAAATAATGGTCATTTGTGAATTTATTGGGAAGATGTACATTGGTAAAAAAAAATTAAAAGAAAGTATTGGAGAATGTTTAGAAAATTTTGAATTTTCATAAATTTCCATAAACTTCTATATTTATATATTTTGTTACTTTTGTTATTTTAATTATTTAGTTATTATATTATAATTTATCAATTTTTGTGATGTGGTGAGTCGTTTTGCTCCTCAATTTTACAATATGAAAATAATTTTTCTATCTCCAATCTAAACCAATTATGTGTTTTCTTAATTTTGATCTTAGCATGAATAACTTTAATTTTTTAAACAACTTCAAAATAAAAATTTAAATTGCGGAAAAATATTCAAAAGATTAATTTGTTTAAAAAATGAAATTATTTTTTATTTTTTCAATATATGTAACATCCCAAATTTTAAGGTAATTTGTAAATTTTTATTTATCAATTATCTTACTTTTGGTTGGTTAATTTTAATTTGGGATGTTTGTAATGAGTTTAATTTTGATTTAAAGTGTGGAAATTATAATTGTTGTGTGTTTTATTTTTTTGGAAAGAGGAAAGAGAAATTGTTGGAAGAAAGAGGAAAATGTGGGTTTTAAAGAAGAGAGAGAAATTTGGAATTAAATGAGGGAAGAGAATGGGTATTAATTAGGAGAGAGGATTTTGGATTTATTTTTGGAAGAAAAAAAAGGGAAAATAATGATATTTTATTATATTATTATTATTCCTTTCCCCCTTTTAAAATAATGAAGAATAGGGTTTTGTATCTTCCTCATCTTCACCATCAAAACCCTAGCCGCCGCCCTCACGCCGCTGCTGCCGCCCTCACGCTGACGCCGCCGCACTTCTTTTTTCCTTCATCGTCGCTTGCCGCCCAGACCGAGCCGTTTCTCCGCACCCAACCGCGCCAACCATCTCTTCTTCGAGCCGAGGAAGCCGAGCAGCCGCACCGTGTCTCCCTCCCCGTCAGATGCTGCCGCACAACCCCACGCCCCAAGCCGCAACCCAAGCCACGCCGTCCGCTAGTCGATCTCCATCTGCGCTGCCAATATCTGTCAGCTGCACCGTCGGACCTCACCCAACCGCCCGTGTGCGCCAGCTGAATCCAGATCTCAAGTCGCCTCCACCCGCGCGTGCCGGATCTGCTTCCCTAGTCTCACGCCGCGCCATATCTGTAACCCACGAGCAGCCGCACCGTCCGTCTCCTTCCCACGCGCCAGCTACACGCATCTGCAAGCTGCACCGATTTTTCCCACTCGTCCACACGCCCAAACTCGCCCCGCCACGTGGGGATTCGCTCAGCCGTCAGCCCACTTCGCGCGTCGGTTGCAGATCTCATCCCGAGCCGAGCCGCAGAGCCAAGCCAAGCCGAGTCGCCAAGCTGCCAAGTCGAGCCGAGTTGTGTTCTATCACTTCTTGTCTCTGCTGCCACTGCTTGTTGTTGGTTTGTTGGTAAGACTTGGAAAGAAATCAAGTTGAGTTTTAAAGTGCCAATTGAGATTTAACTAAGGATTTTACTTGAATTAATTCGTTGTCTTTATTAATGAAGGATCAACTTGGAGGTTTAATCGAAGTTGTTTGTGGCACAACCGCCTTAGTTTCATCTTCGTTGGGTCGATTGGAGGCTAACTCGATTAGAAGAATCTCTGTAATTTGATGTAAGGAATACTTCTACCGAATCTATACCTTTGGCGTATAACGTGTGAAAGTTGGTTTCTATGTCTGCTTAGGGTGTTGGCTTCGGGTTTATCTGGTTTATAAATCTGTTTAGATTATGCATGATTTGTTTTACCGTTTACCTGTGTTATTTGCTGCATGAGGTATGTCTGGTTATTGTGATCACAATGCTTATATTGGATTTAATTGGATACAGTTTCTGTTAACTTACCTAATGATTTTGTACTTGGTGGGATACGATAGGTCAGTTTTCAAGTCGTACGACGACTTGATTCTGACTAGCCAGTGACCAACCTGTGTGGCGTATCGTCGACTAGCCTGTGTGGCGTATTGCCGACCAGCCTGTGTGGCGTATCGTCGACTAGCCTGTGTGGCGTATTGTCGACCATCCTGTGTGGAATATCGTCACTGAAGGTCGTGAAGGGGGTCTGTACGAGGCCTGTTCCGACGTTCGTTCTAAGGGCAAGCCCATGTGGCGATTTGCTTTGACAGGGTCGTGAAGGGGGTTTGTACGAGGTCTGTTCTGATATATTTGTCAGTACTCAACCACCTGACTGTGTGTCGTAAAGTACGAGCCATTAGGGGAAGTTAATGGTCACCCAGTGGAGTCTGTAGTGGTTTTCCTTACTGGGTATTTTTATACTCACTCCTTTCTATGTTTTATTTCAGGCAAAGGTAAGAATGGACTGACGAGGGGCAAGTAGAACCAGTGACCATATCAGGAGGGACCAGGAGACCTATTTTGCTTCCGCTTACGGTTATTTGGCATTTGTTTTTTTTATGATTAAACTTTTTGTTGGTTTTTATTGTAATGCTTTTGGTTTAGAAAACTATTTTAGAGATCCCGTCTAGGTTCTTTTCTTATCTTTTTCCATTATTTGTTTGATTAAACGTTTGAAAACCCTTTATTATTTTTTTTTGGATTAAATTAAAGTATTTGTTTTGTTTAATCTTCGTCTTTTAAAATGGATTTAATGATTTTTACTTAAGTAACGACCTTGGGTTAAGGTTGAAAACCCGAGGCGTTACAATATATTTATTTTGTTGTTATTTTTGTTATTTTTTGTGATTAATATTGTATTATCAATATGAAATTTTAAAAAAATCAAGACAAGTATATAATTTAATAATCATGTATACCAAATGAAAAAATATTGCAAAATATTTTTTTTTCATTTCAGTTTTAACAATATATATAAAGCTAAAAAAATTCATCAAAATTTATTTTGTTGTTTTAAAAAAATGTAAAGCAAAAAGATAATATGCTTATAGTTTTTCAATATTTACAAAATCAAAAAGTAAAAACAATTACTAAACATGCTCTTTGTTTTTTGTTATATAAAACAGAAAACAAAAACAATTACCAAACATTTGTGGTTTTTGTTATAAAAAACTTAAAACAAAAAACAAATTTTAAAAAAACTAAAATCTAAATGGTAACATACCCTTACAAATTTAATGTTGATGTCAAGTTTTGATCAAGTAAGATGTACCTAATCTCCCAGGGCAACAACGGTAAATTTGTATTTAGGAGAAAAGAGCTTGCTTCCGAGCAAACCAAAACTTGGACATCGGTGTGGTGTAAGCCACTTTGATGCAAAGTTAGAAGGTTGAAAAGAAAATAGAGTATTTGATACTGGTTGAAGAAATTATCCCTTATGCTTTCCTTTCCTCTTATTTGTAACTTTTAGTCATTATTCCCTTTTCGAATTCTTTTCTGCTTCTTACTAATCAAATTATAATTTCTACTGAGTTTGCTCAAATTTGACATGGATCGAGTTGAGGTCAAACAGTTCAATTCGATTTATTGAACTCTATTTAAGCCATATTAGTTGATACAAGCCTCTGATGGTAGACTTGACCTCAGGTGGGCCAAGGCCGACCAAGTCTATCAACCTGTTTGACCCATTCTCGCTTTTCCTCTTATGCTCTTTCTTTGTCATTTCATTTTTATCCTTGATTCAACATTAACCCTCATTTCCAATTTAAGGCTTGTGGTTTTTCATAGCTATTAATCGGGGAAAAAATCCTTAAAACCTTATCTTGGGAGTACTACCGTCCCTTCAATTCCTACAATACCATATCACAAATCTTGACCGGACGTTTTAGTGGTCTTTGAGCTTATTGAGCCAAACCCTTTTGAGATCCAACTGAAATACCAACGTTCTTGTCCTTCGTTTCAAGCCCACCCCTAGGATAGGCCTGACAACGAGTTATTGCTCTTTTGACCCAGCGTAGGCCTCAAGTCATGAACGAATCTGGAATATTATTGGACCGAACTTGTTAAGACAAGACCAACTTCCTAATATCCATCCCTGCCCTTAGAGCGAAATTATAATTACTTCACCCATCATTTCGCTCAATGGGTCAATGCTTTGCTTAGTCTACCATTCATGTTTTTCATGTAGCTTTGTACTCTTTTTCTTCGTGGACCTTCATCCATCGCACCTTCTTTGGTTGGCCTTGAAATCGAGTCGACCACTCTTTTCTATCAAAGGTACTTATTCGACATTTAGACAACATTAATTCAATTCAATAAACTAAGATCCAAGATTATATGATGTTACATGAACAATATATAGTTAAGATACAAATGGTTCATGTTGAAGTTATAATCTAAAAGGTTTGCAGTAAATGGATAGAGGTTGAGTGTTTTATCCTGGTAACACTACATATACGACCCACTTAATTGAGATGAAAATGTTACAAACAATATAAACCATATTGTTCATGTGAAGACATATGAGTAGGAATATCATGTATAAATGAGTTTACACATAGGCCAGACAACGAAATAATTGGTTTCTCTTTACAACCCAATTTGAAGAACTTCTCTTTCTTAGACAAACAAGAAATACGAAATTTTTCATTTTCTTTTTGAGATCTTTGAGTTATCAGAGATTTTTTGAAAGAACCTCCACAGGACTTTGGAGGCCCGGAGAGAGAGTTTCCTAATCTTCTATCAAAATGCTTCACTACAAGAATGAATTGTTCAGAAAGCAAAGGCGGATTGATTCTACAAGAGCCTCGTCAGAGTTTTGTGAACATTCATAGGCATCATCACAAATAGATTGGAGGGAAATTCTCGTATTATTTTTATCATGTTTTTCTTCAAATGACAATTCAAAAGTTAAGAGTAACTCAATTAGTTCATCTACTTTTATAGATGAGATGCTTGAGCTTCCTCGATTGCAGTGACTTTCATGTCAAAGTGTTTTGGCAAGGAACGTAAAACTGTCCTGACAAGCTTTTGTTTAGACATCTTTTGTCCAAGAGAAAAGAACTCATTCGCTAGGTCAAGTAACCTCACATTGAACTCAGAAATAGTTTCATCCTCTTACATCTGAAGGTTCTCAAACTTTATAGATAGCAACTGAAGTCTAAAATGTTTAACTTTGGATGTTCCTGTTGGGGAAATTTTAAATATATTATGAACTGAATACACTAGAGAAGATGAAACAACATCTTAATTTGATGGTTTCAAACAAATAAATTTAATCACACAATTAAATCCAATCTTAAGTTTCAAAATAAACCAAAGTTTCACTTTCTTTCACTATTAATATCC
>JBBPDJ010000004.1:5496482-5523946 GCA_037974625.1 Cucumis cinereus
GTAAAAGAAAATTTCAAGCTACCAACCGCAAGAAATTGAGGGATTTTACCATTTTCGAATCGATAAGCCAAGAGAATGAAGAAGACGGTCGCGAATCAGAAAACAAGGTCAAGTAAAGTATATTTTGTAGTAGTGATTATTAAATAGTAGTGATTTAACTTACTATATAAATAAATTAGGTTAAATAACTTCAATTACACTTTTGATCTTCTAAGTGTATAGATTATATCTATTTGACCACTAAAGTTCAAAGGTAAACATTTCAATCTTCTGAAATTTGAAAATAAACATTTCAATCTTCTGAAATTTGAAAATCAAGTATAAATAGTACAAGTCATTAGTTGATTTAAGGAGAAGCTTGTGTGGCTGTTAATGAAGGGTGAATTTTAAGACCATTGGACTGTGTGGCCATCCCCTCTTCTTTTCCTTAGTTCATGGACATGCAAAAAAGGCCCCATTCTCCTGTCT
Source organism: Cucumis cinereus (assembly GCA_037974625.1). NCBI lineage: Eukaryota > Viridiplantae > Streptophyta > Magnoliopsida > Cucurbitales > Cucurbitaceae > Cucumis > Cucumis cinereus. The sequence continues at coordinate 5,496,951 of JBBPDJ010000004.1, forward strand.
TCTCTTCTCTGCAATCAAAGTTTCTTGTTCTTCATGATTACCACGTCTATAATTATATTTACAATATCTTTTTCCATAGATTTACACTGCAAAAGAGGTTTATATATAAAATAAAAATATATTGATTTAAATACTTTCCAATACCTAACCGTTGAGGGTTTTGCAATATATGCATTTATTCAAGATAGTTGGATCCAACTTTAAAGGTTTCATTCAACTTATCATTATTTTGAGTCATTTAGTACTTTCCCACACATCAGGTACATTTCTATGTTAATTAGGGTTCTTAGCTTATATACACAACACACACCGAAGCACATTTACTTGGCATGTACCATTCGAGACTGAGTTAGTTGGTTAGTTGTTATTTAAAAACCAAAATTTGGAGAATGGGTAATTTTGTCGTATACAAACTAACAAATTCTACTAAAATGCATGTTTAGGCATTTTTAATCTTTCTTATAGGTATTTTTGAAATGCAATTTGGGTTGTGGGTTGGGTTGGTGGATTTTTTTTACCAACCCAAAAATTTAGGTTGGTCGAGTTAGCAACTCGAATGACCTGAACTGGTTCTTCAAACCAACCCAATCCAACCATTAAAATTCGGTTTGGGTTATCCAATTTTTTTCTTCTTTTTTAGTAAATTTTTTTATTAACTTATAATACACAAATTTGTCTACAACACATACTAATATCTAACATTTTTATTATTGCATACTTCAAACAAACATTATAACGATGTATAAGAATTATAATGTGTGTGTATATTTATATAAAATTAGAAATTCAGGTTGGGTAGGTTCAGCTCAAAATTAGAAAATTGTAACGGAAAATCCAACTCGACACGAATTATATTAAGGAGCCATTTGGATTGAGAGAATTGGGAAGGAAACAAGGGTGAGAATGGTAAGGAATAAACATGCTTTTGTTTGGTGTAAGGTTTTGTAACTTATACACGAGAACAAGCTATGGCGATGTATCATTGATGACCATAAACTATACCCATCCAAAATGATGAGTTTGCTTCATGTCCACCATCTTTTCTCTTTTAATATATCTTTTTATTATTTTATTTTATATATTATTAAAATTAATTACATGAAAATTAAATTTGTGCTTTATAAAATTATATTAAAATTTTAATTATAGTGTATGAATTTAACTACTCCAATTTAATAAATTAATATATATATATATATATATATATATATATATTAAACAATTTATTATATATTTACTTTTTATTTTAATTTAATAAATCAGTTTCACATATATACTCATACTTATTTTTAAATTGCGGTAAAAGAACTGATGCAATAAAACTATCCATCAAGTTTGTAATAACTTAATGATAATAATGATTAATATAATTTCAATTTATTTCTTAATGATTAGAGTTAGATTATCATTGATTAATTAGAACTTATTAATAATTTTATTGATTAATACATTATAATTATATAAATTCATCAAATTACTCATTGTAACCATTCTTGGAATTAATAATTTAATTAATATTATTATTTGATTGTTAAATAATTAATTTTTCTTAAAATTTTTAATTGAGTTTATTGTTTATCAATTAATATATTAAAATTTTATAGAGTTTTTAGGATTAATTTTACAAATGAAATACAAAGAATTTGTTCCATACATTTTTAATAACATCCTCATGCAGAACCAAATACAGACATCCTTAATTTTCACCAATCTTATTTTCATCTCAATTCCATCCACCGAAATGATCCCTAAAGTTCAAACAAACTCAACAAACAATTAAAATTAACCCAATCCAACCTTTATAATTTGAATTGAGTAGCCTAGATTATCAAAGTCATTTCAACATCCCTAAATGTAATCAAGTGAAAGTATTATTGTGCTCTTCCAAAAAAAATTAATAATAAAGACTAAATTTAAAATTTATTATAATAAATGGGCTAAAATTAAACAAATATAAAAGTATAGGTTAGAAAATGTTATATAACCTATTTATGGTTAGAGAAAGATAGTTCAAACGAGACTCAAATTAAGGCGGGTCAAAAAGATATTCCTATATCTCTCACAGGAAGATGAAAGATGAAAGAAATAAAAACGAAAAAAAAAAGGTTTAGATTGGAAGAAAGTGAGTGAAATTATGAACCTCTGATCTTCGAGCACCATCTATGTAAATCCCAAAGATCTGATCCATACAAGGACGACAAAGAACAGCACAAAAACCCTTTTGGTTTGGGCTTCCATACCATTTGTATTTACCAAATCTTTACTCTTTAAGTTTTTGATTCACATAAATTAGCCAAAATAGGAAGCTGCGTTTCCAAGCCCGCTCCTTCACGGGGAGCCTCGTCGGTGGTGCAGAGGCTCTCTCAAAATCAACATCACTTACACCAATCTCAATCTCAATCTCAATCCCAACCACCACCATCACCACCCCCCGCCGCCGCCGTATCCTTATTGGAGTCCCAGAATTCCGCCAAGATGAAGAGCCTCTTCAAGCCCAAGCCACGGACTCCCGTCGATGTTGTTCGTCAGACTCGCGATCTTCTTATATATACAGACCGGAACCCTGATACTAAGGAGACCAAACGGGAGGAAAAGGTCTGATCCCCTTTTTCCTTTTTTTTTCTTTTTGTTACTTCTCACTTGGGATTCTTACTTTTGGGATCGTATCGAATTTTTGTTATTTTTTTGTCCTTTTTGGCTTCTGGGTTTCTTTTTCATTCAGACGAGAGATTGGTGAATTGTTGAATTTTTGTTTGTTTGTGGAGGGTCAAGGGCAATCGATTTAATTTTTGGTGTTCCTAGTGACAGATACATTTAACGATGGTTTCATTTTGTTTTACTTGTAGTCTTTAGCCATTTCTTTTATAGATGTATAAAATGATTCGGTGGTTTTGTTATAATGGAGTGTCTTGATTAAAGATATCGAACGATTTTTGTAGCTTGATTTCTTCCCTTCATTTAAGATTAAATAGTGGTTTACAGTAAAATGAAAGGTGTTTCCATTGGTGAAACATTGTAAGTACATGTATTCTGGACGGATCTCATTTTGGGTTCATGGGGTGAGTAAGCTTTTGGAAGTACTGCCTCGTGGAAGATAGCTTGATTTCCTGAGAGGGGAGGGTGACTTTTCTCTTGATGTTTTCCTTTATTTTCCCATGGCGGGGGATCGGTTCTCATTTGTGGAAGCGGGTGGGACTGTTGGTGATTGTCTGTATGTTTAGATTGACTTTGCAAGTGTTTAAGCAAGTGTTTATAAGTGCAAAAAATATTTATAATGGCTTAGAAAGTGAGTCCAAATGGGCCATTAGCCATGGGTTGGGGTTTGGATAAGCTTTCGTCTTCATAAATAGTTGTTGTTTCTTTTGTTTAGGACTTCCTGTCCTCAAGGTTTTCGTGACTAAGACTAAAGGCTATCCTAGAAATCCATCTCTCATTACCTACGATTTTTCTTTTAGAAAAAAAAAAATTTTAAAAAATCTGAACTTTACGTCTTTTCTTTGAATTATGGGGTCTGTATTTGATTTAAAATGATGTATCTTTTTAAACTCTCATTGGATCTGTTTTTCAGTTTGTTTGTGAATGCTTGATTTATTGGATTTTTTTTTTTTTTTGCTTCAGTCATTTTATGATTTTTTCATTCTTTCCTACCTTGACAGCTATTTAATCATCTGGATGCATCATACATGGGAGTGTTGTCATTGAAACTTAATTCTACTTCAATGCTAAATATCAAATTAACCTTTGTGGGCTTGATTTTCTCTCAATTAAATAAAATCAAATTTAAACTGAAGCGTATGCTGTCTGCTATCTAGCGTACCGTGGAACTTTGTTTTTTTGTACATTGCTGGGATAGTCTTTGTTACTTTAGTGGTTCCTCTACAATTTAATCACTTTGTATGTGTATATATATTTCTTTTGAAATCAAAACATCACTTTATATATTTTATTCTTCAAATTTGATATTTTCTAACTGTATCTGTCGACTGTGCATTTTTTCAGCAGATGTTAGAATTAAGTAAAAACGTTAGGGAGTTGAAATCAATACTTTATGGAAACAGTGAATCTGAACCAGTTGCAGAAGCATGTGCACAGCTGACCCAGGAGTTTTTCAGAGAGAATACGCTTCGGCTTCTCATTAAATGCCTTCCTAAATTGAACTTGGAGGTATGTGGTATGGAGACTTTTGCTTCTTTAGGCTTTCCATGCCGAAATTATCAGTTGAATTCTTTTGCTTGTTTTACTTTTGTGGTCTTTTGTTGACACTCTTCTGAGATTCCTCATTGATGTACTTGGAGGTGAGCCGGATGGGAGCCTAAAAGAAAATAGCTTATTTAGGTTTCCATATGAAATTACCATTTGAACATTTTGTATGTTTTATGATTGTAGTTCCTTGTTCTACCATTTTGAGTTTGCACTTGTTACTTCTTGTGACATGTGTAACATTTTGTAGACACGGAAAGATGCTACTCAAGTAGTTGCAAATCTACAGAGGCAACAGGTTCAGTCCAGATTGATTGCATCTGATTATTTGGAAGCAAACATTGATCTGATGGATACCTTAGTAGCAGGGTAACCAACTCATGCTATATTTTTTTTCCTGTCATGATTCTTTATTATGGGGCGGAATCTTTCTTTTCCCTCTCTACTGCTTTTCTTGACTTAGTTTTGATCATGACTTACGCGAGAAATTTGAACTTGACAATGACTGCTGCCATTCATGCGTATCTGCTTTTAATTTGGTTTTATCCCAAACCCATGGCTTTACCATGTAGAAAAGGCTCTCTCTCTCACTCTCACGTGAAATGAATTTACCCAAAAGTTTATGTGAAGGTACGTTCAGCTAGATTTATATGAACATGGCAACCTTTGTTTTACGGTGCCTTGATGGTGCCTTGCTCTATTGAGCAGAATGCCTTAGTTCAGGCGCACTCTGCAGCCCTTGTCAATATTTTGTCTTAAAACTTTGATTATTTTATTTGAATTTTTTAAAGAAGAAAGAAAGTTTCCTGAAAGACTATACCTTTTTAACTTTTTCTGTTTGTTTTGGTCTCATTAGTCATTAAATGTTACATATTACAGCTTTGAGTTTTCACTGGTTTACTGATTGTACTCCAAGAGTTGCTCATAGATGTGTTATAACTTGAAACTTGAAAGAGATCTTGACTTCCATTATTCTGGTGCCTAATTGAATTGGTGGATTGCTTTTTTTGTTTTGTTTTTTGCTATACATTTATTATTCAAAACCATATGTGGGTACCTTGATTGTTTTTTTTCTCCCTGTTTTCTTCTCTTATCGTTGATGATCGTAGATATGTTTAGTTGTCTTCTGGTTGATTATCTTAGTTTATCTGCACTGCAATCCAAGAAATACATGATTATCAAGAACCCTTGAATACTTTTATCGTTTGAATGAGATAATTCTGTGAGAATGTTGAGATTTGTAAATATTACATTCTCTTCCATTTTGAACAGACTCTTGAAAATATTTTTTCCCTCTCTATCAAATGATAGCATGTTTAGAGGCCCTTTTTGCATCATTCATTGCGAAACTTTGTGTGTATTTTCCTATGTTAATTTATTTTTGCTCCTCTATTTTTACTTTTACAGATTTCATGAAGTAATTTCTGTATTATGTATTATCTCATAATGGTCTCTCCCTCTTTTTCTTTTTACTTTTTATAGCTATGAAAATACAGAGATGGCTTTACACTATGGTGCCATGCTGCGGGAATGCATACGTCACCAAAGTGTTGCCAAGTAAGTTCACTTGTTACTATTGATCAATTTGAGTACTCTTCTGCCAGGACATTCTATTATCATTGACTTGTTTTACTATTTGTCTGTTATGGTTATGAACTGATGAATGATCTTTGTTATCATAGAAATTGCGTACGTGGTTGGTTCGTGTATAGAGTAATCTTAAATCACCAATTGACTAAAAACTTAAGCTGATAGGTGAAGGCAAATTTAATATAATATCTAACACCCCCTCACTCGTGGGTTTGAAACATCAAGAAAGACCCAACTAGTAAATCAATATTAAATAGAGAGGAAATAACGTTGTAGGGGTTTGAACACAGAACCTTCCTGGACCATCTGCTCTGATATTATCTTAAATCACCAATCGACTCAAAAGCTTAAACTGATAGGTGAAAGCAAATTTAATATAATATCTAACAAATAATTAAAATGAAATGTGAGGTTTGTATCAGTTACCCCGCGTCATAGAAGATACTCAGTAGTTAGTCTCAAATCAGCCTTTGCTCTCTAGAACCAACATGCTGTAGTTTATATAGCCTTTGAAACTTTGTGAATGGACCAATCATATTGATCAGAAGTATGCAATATCATGATTGTTATATGTACTTATATACCGATCATCCTACAGTCTACTATCAATGATAATTTGTTAGAACTTGGAGGTTCTGTCATTTAAGACTTCAGAAGTACATTTTCAAGTTTCCTCATATTTTCGTTAATGTAATGTCAATTTATTTCTAAAAGATTTTTTTTGTTTCATTTTCATATGAGCTATTAATTTGGATTGTCCACAAGTTATAACAGGTTTTCTGATTCTTTGTAGGTATGTTTTGGAATCGCAGCACATGAAAAAGTTTTTTGATTATATTCAACTACCAAATTTTGACATTGCTGCAGATGCTGCCGCAACCTTTAAGGTCAAGATTTCTCTTTTCATGCTTCCCCTTTCATCTCACTCTTGGTGCCCGTATGTCCTTTTTTCTTTTAATGTTTTTTTTATAGAGTCCCTCCATGGCAAAGATAAAGAAATGGAATAGTATAATCATACATTAAAAAATTAAATAAATGATGTAAAAAAGAGTAAGAGGGCAAAAGTAGAGTGTGTACTCAATTGATACATGTCGGCTGGCAATAAAAGAATTGATTCTTTATCTCAAGGAAACAGGTCATGGTCAAGCTTAAGTATTATTTATTTGTAATGCATTCTTAGGTGTGTTGCATCTCTGCGAGAAATGATATAGTGATGCTATATTATACTTCATTGCAGGAATTGTTGACAAGGCATAAATCTACGGTAGCTGAATTTCTTTCCAATAATTATGACTGGGTAATGTGTCTTCTTTTCGTTTTCTTTTATTGAAACAACTGCTTTCATTGAAGCTCATCAGACGTCACTCTTCTGCTCCAGTCATTCTGTTTCCATTTATGGTCGTTTAATGGGTTGAGATTTAAAATCTATATCACCGTTTTCCTTCACTGTATTTTTTTGGTCATGGGTATTCAGTGCTGCTTAATTTTTCTCTAGAATTTGGCACTAGGTTATGTCATCTTTTGCTTTAGTATATTCTGGATGTTTGTGCTTTCTTTCTTTATAAGCTACAGTCCCCACATCTTATACATCGGGTGCCACTAATGTTTAATATTTTTCCTCGGCATGTCTTTTTCACTGGTTCAGTTTTTTGCGGAGTACAATTCCAAGTTACTGGAGTCAACTAATTACATTACAAGACGGCAGGCAGTGAAGGTATGGTTACTTAGAACTCTAAACTCCTTCTGACTGCAACAATGATATTGAAATGGGGATATCTATGAAAGAAATGTATATATATATCTGTAAGCAAGCGATTAATTGAGTTTAATGCCACTTGTTATAATACTTCTTTCAATTTGTTAAAATTATTGCCTTGTTCGTGCTCTCTCTTGCATATCTGCCCTATAGTGCTTATCATCTCTTTCCCATCTCAACATGGTTTTCCAATTGGTGATGTGTATTATTTTGGATTTATTTCAGTCTAGACTTTAGAAAGCCATAATGTAAATCATGTAACGCACAGTTATCATGTATGTATTAGACCGGCCACAATTTTTGTTTTGAACCTACACATTTCATAATTTTCAGCACATATCAACTTCCATGTGAAGGTTGTGTTTTACCACTTCTATCTTTGTTGAACTACGTGCAACCCTTATAACCACAGTTGTTTCTCAATTAAATTTGTACATTTGTTCAGCTGTTGGGAGATATACTTCTGGATAGGTCAAATTCAGCTGTGATGACACGTTATGTGAGTTCTAGGGAAAATTTGAGAATCCTCATGAATCTTCTCAGGGTATGTTCTTAGTCATAGACTGTTCTAAAACGGAATTTCAATGATACATTGGAAATTTGCTTATTATGTTCTTAAATTACCTGTTTGCAGGAGTCGAGCAAGAGCATACAGCTAGAAGCATTTCATGTTTTTAAGGTAATGGTCTCATCTTGGTCTCTCAAATTAAGCATATGGTGATTTAGGGTTTTTTTTTTCATTTGAATCGTGTTTAAATCAACAGCTTTTCGTTGCAAATCAAAACAAGCCCGCCGACATAGTTGGCATTCTCGTTGCAAACCGAAGCAAGCTTCTAAGGCTGTTTGCTGATTTCAAAACTGATAAAGGTACAACACAATCTTTGCATCAGTTCCATTAATTATCTTGGCTTTCTTCTTTCTTCTACAACTTTAGTTTGGTTTTATGACAGAGGATGAACAGTTCGAGGCTGACAAAGCTCATGTTGTTAGAGAAATTGCTGCCCTTGAACCCAAAGGACCATGAATTCTTATATGAATGGCGTTGTATTTTTTGTACTCTCCACTTTTTCTGTCCAATTTGGATGTCAATTATATAGCTCAGTCAGCTCTCCAGATAATGACTTTGATTAAATGCTTTATAACGCTAATAATGGGCTTTTTTTATATATATATTTTTGCCTTTTCCATGTATTCTAATGGTTTCAACTTGTATATTAAAGACACATGGTTGTGCACGGTATATAAATAAAGTTTTATTGTTTTAGCATGCCATCTTCGTTCGAGCATGCCATATACTTTGGCCAAATTCGTACTTACGTTTCAAAATGAAATACCCTTGAAATAAACTTTCAAGAGAAAAATACTTTTATTATTTTCTTTATTGATTTAAAAATAAGTATGATATTTGGAAGATTCCTTAATGTCTTTGATTCTTGTTTTATTTTTGCTTTACCTATTACCAAGTTTGCACGATCCGATCTACGGTTATAAGTTTCAATGATTCAAGCTTAATTAATACAATATTTTATTTTAAAAAATAGTAAATTTTTTTAAAAATTTTAAAATTACAAATTACAAATTAATGATTGACCTAAGTACCTTTAACTAATTCAAACCATTTAAGATTCAAATCTTGACAACTAAGATTTTACTACTACTAAAAATCAAATATTTTTAAATTCTACTATTTCTAAAATTCAAATTTTAACTATCAAATCTGAACTATATTTCTAAACAATTATTATTAAAAAATCTACTAACTAATATTTTCAAAATAAAACTTAATTACGTTTAAAAAAGTCATACACTTAGATCCACAAATACCACTATTAGTCTTAAACTTAAGACCCACAAATACCTTAAATAGAAAAGAAAAAAAGAAATATTAGTCATAGACTTAAAAGACATACAAATACCTTATATTGTATTATTAAAATATGATGTATTTGAAAGAAACAAAAGTTGGACAAATTAAGAGGTAGACACATCATTTGATTGATTTTAAAAATCTAAAATACAAAACCTGAAAAAACTGTGTATATATCGACTAAACAAATACCTTGTATTTGCATTTAAGTAAAAAAAATATGTGTATATCGACTAAACAAATACCTATTTGCATCTGAGTAAAAAATAGTGAGCATATCAACTAAACAAATACCCTGTATTTACATACCTTGTATTTGTTCATAGAACACACACATACCTTGTATTTGTTCCCCACAACATCACTATCTCTGTCACTTTACACTATTCATAGAACACACACATACAAACTTCACAATTTTATTAATGGCCAAAATAATAAGTCACCATTTTTCCTCCATCTTCTTCCTCACATTCCTTAATCTACTCTATTTCTCTTCACCAAAACTTCATGTCTCAACGCGGCTGCTATTGCCAATCCTCCACTCATTTCATTCTCCCAATTGAAATGGCAACAAAGAGAAGTAAACCTTAGCCATATAGTTTACAGGATGGTAGGCCAAGCGATGACGGGTATTGCCAATCCTCCACTCACTTTAGAAATGCGTGCCATGGAGGATCATTTCCGTGTCGTCACAATTAACGGGTTTCCCTATGCCGACGTGTCAAGAGGGGCATAATGGGAAGATATCTTGAAATGCTGCGTTTCAAGTTACAGATTAGCTCCCAATTGTCATGGATGGATTACCTTAGCTTAACCGTCGGCGGTACACTGTCCAACGCTGGCATTAGTGGCCAGGCTTTTCGGTACGACCCACAAATTTCCAATGTGGCTGAATTGGAAGTCGTTGCTGGAAAAGGCGATGCTTTAATTTGTTTAGAAACCCCAATTGTTTCGGAGACCTAGGGCTCGAACTCAAATCCTTCATCCATCTCCTTCAATATCAATCCAAAGATCCTTTTTGGCTCACGGTTCCCATTCTCTTTTCGTCCTGATACACAAGGTCAGTATAATGGATTAACAATATTCACTTCTTTTTCTCTTCTTGTGTACTGATTCATGTGTTGGAGTAGAGTCGAGTAGTTGTAGAAAGAGAAGGAAGGTGGAGGAAGGAAGAAAGAATGGATTACAGAGAGAGGTTGGTGAATTGAATCCAAGAATTGAAAGAATGGATTATAGTGAAAGGTTGTGTTTCTGTTTTTTGTTTTTGCCTATATAGAAAGAGGAGCAAAGTAGAGAAAGGAAGAAAGAATAAATTTAAATATAGAAAGAATTTTTCTTTTAAAAAACACATCTATAACTATTTTTTCGACAAATATGAAAATACAATTTAACAAATTGGAAATGAAATATTATATTTGAGGGTATTTTCGGAATAATCATAACACCCTACACGTGAAAATTTAGTGATTTTCCATCCTTAAACTTTTTAATTAAATTACTTAGATCTCGTTTGATAATCATTTTGTTTTGTTTTGTTTTTAAACTTAAGTCTATAAACATTACTTTGACCTCTAACTTTTTTCCTTTGTTATCCACATTCTACGAATGGTTTAAAAATCAAGTCAAATTTTGAAAACTACAAAAATACCTTACAAAAAGTAGTTTTTGTTTTTTAAATTTGGTTAAGAATTCAACTATTGTATTTAAAAACGATGCAAATCATTGTTAGACAGGGAAAAAAATAGACTTAATTTTAAAAAACAAAAACACAAAACCAAATAGTTATCAAATGAGACTTTAATTTTTTTTTTTTTTAAATTTATCTATGACCAATCTACTAAAGACTAATAATTGCATTTTTTTGAAATGCATGTCCATTGATTTAACTATTAAAAGTGAATTGATCATTCACAAGTGTTTGCAAGTACACCTAGGTCAAATTACCAAATTATCTTTGTAATTATCTCTTATTAAGTACAATTGATTCTCTAATGAACAAAATTCTACTTGGGCCAATGAGACAGAGGGACCCCATTGTTTAAGATCTGAAGTCAACACTTAAGGGTGCCATCTACGTTCTCTAAAGGTGGGAATGAGTAAATTCTATCTTATGTAGCTATGTTTCTACGTCCCCTTCGTCCTCAAAATGATAGATATATTGAGTCGGCGACTCGAGTCACTCTCACTCATACAAACCAGGGAACAATTTCTTCTAGGTAGGAGTCTATAACTAACTCAGAGTTGAGATTGAGTTACATATGAACATTATTTGAAATATTGGTATCTTCAGTTAACACTCTTCAAAAGAGAGATCAAATATTTAGTGGTTCAATCTTATACTAACCCATTATATAGGATATTCTCACTCACATGTCTTTAAATGAACGATTTGGATCAAATCGTTCGTAATATTTACAAAGTGGATAGTATTCATAGTGTTACAAGGATAAGGTATCCAACCTTATCCGTATACTAGAGACCTTTTAGGTTATTACTTGAACAAGATTCATTTGTATGTCAATAAAATACAATTACATTAAATAACCTTGGGATTTATGTTTATTGGATTGCATTACATAAATTGAAGTTAGAAATAAATAACACCTATTTATGTAAATAAATAATTTTTTTACAAAGAACAAACAACGATTTTAGAGCATAAACCCCAACAATTAATACCTCTATATGATATTAATTGTATCTAATTTAATAAATACATTTTTCCTCAATTTAACTCACTAGTTTAAACATTCAAATTTTCTTTCGATACTAGTTGATCCCTGTTTGTCCATTCTGAGCTAGGAAGAGGACATTAACTTATATATTATAAGCTCTAATGATGCAAAATTAATTAAATAAACTATAGGCCATTACTGTACTTTAATTTTGTGGATTGTAGGATAAGTGTCATAGGATAAGACACCCAACATTATCCATGTACTATTGACTCTTTAGATTATTTCATAAACTTGATCTGCCAATATGTCAACTACGTAGAGGCCAAGAGTACATCGAATTTGTAACAATAACAAACTAATTACGAAGCTTTAAAACATACATCTCAAGAATGGCACGATGCCATAGCATTGTGTCGTTGTGCCAAGGGCTTTCTTGATATTTCCACATCCCTTCTTGGTCTAGTTGCTTTTATAGAGCTCCAAATGATCTGTTTTAATTCCACTTTCACCCTAATTGTCAATTCTAACTTTTAAGTGGTCAAAACCTACAAAATTATCATCAATTAACACATTAAACAACATAAAAAAAAAACTATTGAATAAGTGTTACTTATTATTTGCATAACTCAAATCCAATAAACTAAGATCCATTGTTATTTAATGAAACTTGAACAGTATGTGGTTGACATACAAGTGTATTGCGTTCTAGCAATAACCTAAATGGTCTATAATGTATATGAATAAGATTGAGTGTCTTATCCTGGTAATAGTACGAATACGACCCACTTTGCAATCTTTACAAATAGTTTGATCCAAATTGTTCATATAGAGACATGCAAGGGAGTGATATGAAAACCCTAGGATTTGAAATTACGAACCCAATTAGTGAACCCTTAGTAACAAATTCTAAAACCCTCAAATCAATTTGACAACAACCCAAGAGAATGAATTAGATTTTGATTACCTTTTGATCGAAGACCAAAAGATAAGAAGAACTAGTTCCTCACTCCAAGTTCGAATACTCCACAAGCAAGGTGATCAAACTTACTTGAATGTTCTTGGCATGCAACTCTAAATCAAGAATTGCAAAAAATGGCAATGAGACACTATCATCTACCAACGAATTTTCATTTATAGAAAACCTTACAACTTCAAATATAAAAAATCGCTTAAAAAATCTAAAGGCAACACTTAAATAGTCTCCCAATAAAACTCTAATTCATTGTAAAAAGATTAAATTAACCTACTTAAATGTTATTAAAAAGAAAAAAATTGAAAAATATTAAAAATACATAATTTGATGGTTGGTAGGCATATATTGAGTCGGCAAATAGACCACTTCCACCCATACAAATCCAAAAACAATCACTTTTGAATAGAAGTCCATAATGTACTTAGGATTAAGACTAAGTTATCTGGATTATCCTATTGAAATATAAACCAAACTAGTCAATTGAATTACATCTAGTGGTTACTATTTCGCGGCCCTATCTTATGCAAACTCATTGCATAGAATACCCCACACTCCTTGAATGTCACCTACACGAAAGTGTTGGACCTTTGCGTTTGTATCAAATACAAAGTGGGTCGTATTCAAGGTGTCACTAGGATAAGGACCTAACCTTATCCTTATACTATCGACCGTTTAGGTTGGTCACCAGGATAAGTACCTACCTTATCCCTATAATATCGATCGTTTAGGTTGTATTTTGAATATTTATCCTCGTATGTTTCCACATACTGTTCAAGACCCATAAGATAGTCTAACATGTTAGTTTATTGGATTTAGATTTATTATGACAAAACTAATACAATACAATCCATAACTCTTATTGAAAGAGCATGGATAACTTTTTTATTCATGACGATAAATTATTTACATTTACCATATACGAAGGACATAAAACCCAACATATCTTTGTTGATGAACGTGTTGCAACAAAGTTTCCTTAAAATTATTCCTTCTTTTGAATCAACCACCACGGGGTCTTCCTCGATATAATTTGACAAGGATCTAACTTGTGAGAGTCTCTTTTTGAAAGAATGAAGGAAATAGAGAAAAGTTAAAATATAACATTAGTGCACTATTAATAGTGTAATAATGCTGCAAGCCCAAAATTTGGACTAGGATTTGAGATATGAATTTGGAACCTAAGATATTATAGATTGTATCCAAGTAAAACATCTCCAAGTAAAACGTGGCTTGAGAATATAACCCAGCAAAAGCTGGTGGACTTATAAGAGAGATCTAAAGAGTATGAAAGTATGGTTAAGAAGGAATTTAAATGAATTGAAACTCACTATTGGGTTAATCAATTGTCTGGGGTCATCCGGTTTTTTTTAACATCCATAACATAAACAAAAAAAAAAGTTTTTTCTTTTCTTTTCCTCTTTTTTTTTTTTTTTAAATTAAGAAATCTCATATTACCTATTTTGTTTGCACAATTACTCCATTTCCTATTAAAAACAATTTATGTCTCATAAATTAGATGGATCTCAGAGTGAAATCATGCATGCACCTACCATGATTATTAACATATTGAGAAATATTTTGATTTCTATAGAAAATGTGATATTATAACAATAATTCCAAGAAAAATGAGGATTTCCTTTTTATTTTCCAACAAGACGCAGGAGGAAACTTTTTCAATTTTTCTTTAATATATTCAATTTTAATTTCAATTATCTAATGAATGGTTTCATCATTTAAAATTTTAATTAATTGCATGCATATTTTATTTAACTTATTCTATTTTAATGGCCACACATTTTATGGCTTACATGAAAGTTTATGAAATTAATTCTATTTGTACTAGTGACATTAATTATTTGATATTTTATTATACGTTAATACGCTTTTATATGACAAAGAAATTTATTTTATTTACCAATACAACTTTGCTTGAACAACATATTTTATTTTATTTTATTTTATTATATAATCAATGAAATTTTCATTCACATTAGACTATATTTTAAAACATGAAAAAACACACATAATAACACTAATAAATTTAAAAAATACTCATAAATTCCTTCTCTATCAGTCAATAAACAAGTTATCTATTAATCTTTTTATTCAATGAGCATTCGTCTTTTTTAGTACAATAAACCTAAAACTAGAACAAATCCCAACAATGTTAAATATTAAAAAAAGACATTTTTGTGGCTCCATTTTCTATGGAAAAAAAAACTTTATTTAAGATCACACATTTTTGGATGGGAGAATTTGAAACATTGACCTGGATTGGGTGCGTATGCAACATGTCTTATCCATTTGACTTTTACCATTAGTTTTAACTTCAAGTAAGATATATTAGTTACATGTAACGGAGAGTGAAACCATATGCAGAGTCCTTACCACCATTGTTATTATTTATTCAATAAACAAAGGAAAAAGATCAATAAACATGGACATTCCAAACATTCAAATAACATTAAAAAGAAAATGAAAGAAAGAGAAGTTGTAGAACATAGTTATTGATGTGATGCAAAAGAAAGCTTAGTTAGTGATGCCATAGAAGTTGATAAGGTGGTTTTCCTTCTTCAGATCAGTGAATACAAGGGTCCCATAAGTTTTGCTAACGGTTCCCTCGAGCGCCGTTAATTGTAGATCATAGTTGGTCCCAGCAACAATCTGAAATTTTCCACTGATCACTTTTTGGAATTTCAGTTCAGTTTTGGCTTGCTTATTGTGTTCATTCACTGCGAACTCCCCTAAGCTTTGGATCTTTGGATCACCTATGTCCTTTATTGGTTCATAGCCACCTAGCAGCAACCGTGACCTTGTTGCTGTGACCGACGACATCGATACGACGAAGAGGAGAAGAGAAGCGATGAAAATAAGAGACCCAGCCATTGTAATCAAGTTTGAAGCTGATGAAGAGTTATTTGATGGGTTTATGGAGGAGAAGGTTGGTGGGTATTTATAGGAATGGATAAATGCACATGAATGGGTGGAGATTACAAGTTTGTCCCTACAATAGGATTGTAAATGTGGGGATAGACACACATGATCAGCAATTAGGTTATTTGTGTGCTAAGTTGGCAGTAAATCATGAAAATTTAAATGATGTAAAGTTGGAAATTAAGAAAATTGCCGTTTTTATAAAGTATCGTTGAAGAGATAAGATTAAATGCCAATTATGTAATTCTCTCTTAAAGAAACGATTTTAACTGAGATGTGAATCTCTATAAAAAATTCATCTTTTTCAAACGTTAAAACTATATATATATATATATTTTATTAAGATGCACGCATAAAATCTCGTAATTAATGTCTGATTTAGCAATTGTGTAGTGATTTTATTTGCTAATTATATTCCTGTATAAATATATAGTAAAGATCTAAGGTTATTAGGATAAGCTTGAATAGTATGAATTGATATACCATGGATAATTATATTCAAGAAACAAACTAAAAGGTCTGAAGTATGAATAAAGATTATGTTTTATATCAATGACACTATAGATATAACCAATTTTTAGAATTGTTACCATTAGGGTCACTTTTGGACCCAGAGCCACAAGCTCATGAAGGAAAGTCGTTAAGGGTAAGATTGAAATAATGACAATCACTGAAGGCAAAAGAAGTGTAAGAAATTACGAGTCAATGGACCAATGGAGGAAGAAACTAGGGATAAGAGAGACGTCGAACCAAAAAACCCAATTTGGTCATTTTGGCCGAGGCTGAGGTGAGAGGCTTTATTTGGCCAAATGAACCACTTGCCCACCTTAGCCTCAAAGAATGAAGACGAGGTGACTCTCTTTTCATCCCTAAAGGCTCGTTTCTCATGGACAATAATCCACAATGACCAAACAGGTGACTCTCTTTTCATCCGTAAAGGCTCGTTTCTCATGGACAATAATCCACAACGACCAACTTGAACTTGTATTCTCTAATCCCTCTTAGATTTGAAACCCTAAGTCCATCCCAATATAAATAAGGGATCATTAGCAACATCCAATATAAGTCCTTCCTACCTCAAGCTTGCTCTGAACCTTTGCTAATTATTGACTTAAGCATCAGAGGTTTTGTGACAAATAGCGTATTGATATTTTCTTTCTTTGTTTTGTAGATCGTCTTTCTTCCCAAAATTACAAATTTACTGTTGAAAACACATGAAGGTTAGGTGAGTATTCTTATCTAGATTTTGCCATCAACAATTACAAATAATTTGATTTAAATTCTTCATGTGGAAACATGAATGTGGGATATTTTATACGGTGATTTTGTATAAGATTGAACCACAAAATACTTAATCAATCTTTATAATGAGGGAACATATATATTGTATTTTATATATTTAAATATTAAATAAAATGGTATATATGAAATTTGAATGAGATTCCAATAAGAAAATATATATTAGCCAAAGTGAGCATACTTCTGACACACTCCTTCCTGATTTACCAACTCAAACCGAGAGAGAATGCAACGAGAGAAATGCCAATATCCCCAGTTGGAGTGCACTCGACGCCAAATGAAACCTCCCACCAATCATACCACTCAATCTTCTTGACAATTTGAAGAGTTGATGTTAACCTTAGTCTAAGACACTATTTGCAATGAGTTCTAGTGTTGCAGTATAAAATATAATCAATATGATAAATACCAAACACTTAGCTTTATTAAGCTTCACACTTAACGTAGTTGACAGACTCAGACTCCACTTACAATGTAGATCATGAGTTTTACTACATGTCTTTTGACAGATTGGCTATGAATGTTTACACAGACAAGCTAGCAGCTTCCAAACTATGCGATGAGATGGTTCTGAGACTTCAAAAATTGAATTCAATTCGATGACTACTTTGAACATTTTTTCTAACCTTGTTTCGACTATAACCTTTTTGTTTGAACTCCGATTTGGACAATTCAAATTGCGTTGGATTCATAATTTCGAGTCATACACAATAGACTCACAAAAACACTCAAATTGTTAATAAATTAATTCGAGTTTGTTATCATCGAAATATTGATTAATTAATTAATTAAAATTAGCTGATTTAAGATTAAGGACCAAAAACCAACAAAATTAACGGTGAATTTTCCAATTACGTCGAGATATTTCCAATTTAATAGGAGACCAACAGTCCATGACTATTTATTTCACTCGATTGAAGATGTTATGGCATGAGTTGGCCTGTTATCGCCCCTCATGCACCTGCAACAAGTGCACTCGTGGAGGAGTAAAAACTTAATTGATTTTTATCAAACTGAATATGTGATGTGTTTTCTCTTGGGATTGAATGACTCTTTTGCTCAAGTTCGTACTCAACTATTATTGATGGAGCCCCGAACCATCGATTAGTGAAGCATTTGCACTTGGTACTCAAGTAGTTGAACAACGCTCTGTTCCTACCTCCTTTCATATGTCTTAAATTCATGTAGCCTTTGCTGTTAAGAGTACATCATCTCCCTCAAACACTCTGTATTCAAAGCCACAAAACTCCACTAGACAGAATAAACGTTGAGATCGTTCGATATGCACATATTGTAACATTCCAGAGCATATTGCAAACAAGTGTTATAAACTCTATGGATATCCGTTTGGTTACCATGAACATAATAATCAGTGTTCTATGTTTTCATCATCTTCAAAACAGGTTGAATCCTCTGCAACCACAACTAAGACTTGTTCTTCCGTTTCAGTAGACCCTATGGCTTCCCTCAGTAATGAACAACATCAAAACCTTTTGTTCATGTTGTAAACTCATTTGACCAAAGCGGCGCCCTCAGAATCTGATCATAGCACACCTAATGTTGCAGCCAATATATGCTCATCTGTTTTCCTCTTTGAATTTATGACTGACAACTGGATTTTTGATTCAGGTGCATCGAGCCATATTTGTCGATCTCGCAAATATTTCCATAATCTGAGGGCTGTTTCAGGGAGGTCTGTTTTATTGCCTAATTCCTCTTCATGATATATTTCTAAGTTCACACATTATACCGTCTGATGCCTTGTACATTTCCACTCTTGTCTACAATCTTATTATATCCATTAGTGCTTTAACTCCTCAGTTGCCTCTTGTCGTTTTCTGTGTTATTTAGGACAAGTCTTCTTCGATAGCGATTGGCAGGGCTACCATTGCTTGTGGATTGTATTTTTTGGAAACTCATCCCCAGCCGGTGGGTGCTGATTCTACTTCGTATGTGTTGCATTTTATGTTCTAAAACTCGTAGATGGTAAGAAATAATTGATCATTATCATTAAAATTATTGTTATGTTTTTCAATAAGAGTTATTCATTATTTAGTATTAATCTTGCCTTAATAACCCTAAACCATAAATTCAATAAACTTACCTTCTAGATTGTCTAATGAGCCTTGAATGGTATGTAAAAACATAAGAACATTAATGTTCAAGATATAGTCTAAAGGGTCTATAGTATGGGATAAAGTTGGGCAATCGGTAACACTATGATACAATATTTGATACAAACACAATGATCCAACGCATTCGAGTAGGTGACATGCGAGTAAGGGTGTCATATGCAATGAATTTTCATAAAACCAAACCACGAAATAGTAACCACTAGATGTAACTCTATTGACTAATTAAGTTTCTATTTCAATAGGATGACCTAGACAACTTAGATTTAATCTTGAGTGTATTATGAATTTCTGTTCATGAGGAATTATCCTTTGATTTGTATGATTGAGAGTGGTCAATTCGCAGACTTAATAAGTCTATTATTTTGGGGACATGATCGAGTGATGAACTGAAAACATAATAATACAAGATGGAATTCACTCCTTATCTTTAAGGTAAGTAGATGAGTGATTCATGGTAGGAATGCATGAATTTATATGTGATTGCGGTTACCTTTTTTTTTCATATCTATATCCTCTGCTGAAAAATAAAGACTAAGACAGGAGTTTCGTGGAAAATAGAGCACCTTTATTGGATTAGAACCGATGACTTACGCCTATTTCTTAGGGCGTTTAAAGAGCGTGACTCTACTGCTTAGTGAAAAAAAGGGCCCATTTGATTCAATTCATGAATTAGTCCACTATGAGTTTACTGCATCCATAATCATCGATATATTGATATATATCTTTCTTATTCAAATGATTTTTCTCATTAGCATTCGTGTCTCTGTTACAACACGGCGAAACCAAATGGTTCGAATGAAATCCAATAAGAAAAAATCTTGCCGTGCAGCCCTATGAGAGCATTCAGAATCTATACGAGGATCCGCAGGTAGTTCGAGATATGCAAACCACTTTGGGAGAGATATTTCTATATTCTTTTTAGAGACATGGACAACCGGAGGAGTATGAGTTCGAAGAGCTAGAAGAGATCGATATTCACTCACTTATTTATCAAAATCTTCCGCCCTAGCCCAACCAAACTATTAAATAAAATGAAAGCACTGTGATTATGACATTTTGTTTTGGTCTTGACGTGCTATGAAAAACATAGAGATATGATTTGCACTAGAAACGTCGAAGTCAGCTGTGCCTTATAAATAGGAAGATGAGGAGATATGTTAAAATGGCCCATGGAACTATTATTTACAACTTTTTGTTCTCTGTTGATCTACAAAAGCGAAGGGATGTCATAAAAAATAAATCAAAAGGGTTAAAGATCTCTCAATCACAACCAACAAATATAATTTGTAGTCAAAACTTACTTATTAAAGATGCTAACAAAAGGATAGTAAGGTGAAAGTAAGGGTGTCAAATCCCAAGGAAATTTTGTTAAGGTAACACAAATTTCCAATCAAGAGTAAAAAATTCTAACATGTGAAGGGGGGGTTTTGTGATCAAGGAAAGAAAAGTAAAAGAAGTTTTTGGAATTTTTATAAACTTTAGGGCACAAAAGATACACTGGGTTTTCTCTCGATCAATAAAGTGAAAATGAGAATTTCTAGCCATCTTTCTATCATTGAACAAACATTAATATTGCAACAATTTAAATCCACAACTAATTAGTTCAAGAAACTAATTAACCTTAATGATTGAACAAGAATTACATCAAAGATTCATATTAAACTCATTGAATACATTTCCATCTTACAGGTTTTAATGCATTCTTTAAGTTTGCATTAAGATTCTAGGTTTCAATGTTGTGATCTTCAAAAGTAAGGAAACCTCTCTATCTTAAGAATGGTTAATTAATTCAATTCAAATTGAGAAATTCAAGAAAAGATCAAAAGAAAATATATGCTTGAGATCAAATCAACAATTCCCAATCATTCTTGTTTCAAAATTCATGCTTAGAGCCATTAAAGATTAAATAAAGTTCATGCTATCAAGGGTGATCAATTCAATCAAACAAAAACTCATGCAAAAATAAGATTGAATTCAATTAAACATTAAAATTATAATGCAAGTAAGACATAATTCACAAGAAAGATTAACTATAAAACCCATTCCCAAGAAAGTACCTTTCTTCATGATCCATGAAGAAGCTTCAAGAAGAATTTGGAACAAAAGAGACATTCTTGATGGATTGAAAGAGAGAATTTTATTATTAAATTTGAGAGAGAATTACAAGAATTGAGTGTAGTACTAAAGTGTAATTGAAGTGGAAGATAAGTTATGACTAATGAATACTGAAGTGATTATGAAGTTATGCCAAAATACAAAGGAAAAAGGGGTTTAATAGGCAAAATGGGAGGCTGGGTGCAAACAAGCGCACACCTTGCACACGTTTACGGACTTGAAAACTTCGTATCATTGCAACGCTACGGTCGGGCTCACTTTTGCAGCTCCTAGGTCTTCAACATCGCGGCTTTGCTGGTGGCGCCGGTGTGCAAAAGTTTACTAGTTTGCCACTCCATCTTCTTTTGATCCATTTTTGCTCATTTTAGCTTAGAATTGAATCATTTTTGTTATGTTGGACTCCTTGACTTCTCTACATCATTATTTTTGACAATATAAGGGAATTGATGCATAAGTATGGCTATCTCAAGAGTTTTATCATAGAAAACATAGCACATTTATTATGCTATCATTCTCATTCGTCTTTATTTTAATTGGTTTGTACTTTTGGAATTATGAGATGTTAGTCGACGGCTTTAAGGTTGAAATTGTACTTAATTTGTTGTTTTTAACATGACCGCAAGAAGCTTGTTTTCGTAGTAGTACTTGAAGCCAAGGAAAGATTTTTTAGAACCTATTTTCTATTCGAGTTGTTCCAAAATCCATGCTAGAAGATGTTGAGTGGTTCCAAGTCTTTCTGAGAGGTTAAAGCCATGATAATCGACCTTTTTCAAATCATTTCTGATGGCCTATGCTTTTTTAGTTTTGCGGAGTCACAAAAGAAGGCGAACGAAAAAGAGATTAGAAGAACTTCTCAAAAAGAAAAGATCAGATAGTGAATGCGTTTCAAGTTCTCCATTCTTGGAACTTCTAAAGAGAGACCACTTCAAAAGCTGGAAATTCCTCTGAGGTGGCATTTCCTTAGGTTATAGAGATTATCATCAGCAAAAGAGATCTTACCTAGGGGCGAATTTAAAGTAAAGAGGATCTTTGTCCTGGAATTACTTTCTAAGTTGCACTTCATTGCTTTATTTTAATAAACAATGATTATTGATTTTCCAAAAGAATGGTTGTTAATTATGAGTTAATTTTGTTAAGTTTGATTAGGGTTTGGTACTGTGGATACTTCTTTTGCTGCAACATAGCAAACTGTGTACATTGCACAACATAATTCATTGTCTACTTCTTTGTCGACTAAAAGAATTATAAAACAAATACTAAGTTGACCTAACCATTTAGTTTAGCATCATGGTGGAATCTTAGTGTTGAGAAGGCTAACATACACACCATGTCATCACAAAGCATGACACTTATAGCCTACGAATAGGAAAAGTCAACTCGCTTTAGGGATAAAGGAGTACCGTAGAGCAAAAGAATTTCTCATTAAAAATGCATGAATTAGTTAACTGTGGGAATACTAGTAGCTAAGTCAAATGCTTCAAGGGTTGTTATATAGTCTAACAAAAGTTACATTCTGCCCAAGTTCTATTAGTCAGGATTGTTGTGAGCATTACTAGCCCTTAGTTATTTAATGCTCTTTGTTTGGTTGCTAAGACTTCATTTCGCAATTTTATTGACTAAATTACATGATTGTGTTATCCGTGAAATTCACTTGACACCAAAATTGTGTGTTGAAAATTAATTTTGAATTAGCCCTCGTAGGTTCGACACTTGGAATGCTCCAGGAATTATTATTTCTTGACAGTGTATGCTTGAAGTTAGACCTAGCTCACTCATACTTTTCTCATCCATACACATTTGGTCAATCAATGAGTGTTTCTTTAAATAGTAACTCAAGACTTGAACAAAGGGTCTACCCTCTCACTGGCCTGAGAGGGGTTTATGTTTAATGGTTGGACCATAAACATGTTGTTTAGTAGAGGAGTACTGATATTTAAGAATTTAGAAGTAATCTAGGGGTAAAATGATAATTTGATCCAGCTGGTGTTACAAACAATTGTGAAAGACTAACTTGTTGTTATTGGTCTATATCGTGGTCATAGAAATATATCTGCAATGAAAAAATGGTAGCTGTGAATCTTTAGTGGAGTGTACACACAGTTAACAAATACTGATTGATGTGGTTAATGAGTTTAACTAATTAGTCTCATATCGTTGGAGGTTTTGAATTATAGGTTTATTAGGTCATCTTTCTAGCTCGTAAAGGGTATTTAGGTTATTATGCTTTATGGAATTTGAAATGTTCAAATTTACTTAAGGAAATAATATAATATATAGTGATATATTATAATATAAAGTTTATATTTTAATTATTATATTAATTTAATTTCAGATATGATTCACAATTAATTTATGAGATAATTAAATATGTGAAGTAGTTTTAATATTGATTTAATGTGAATTGGATTCATATTAAAACTATAGGTTAAAATCAACGTGTATTAGATACACATTAAGACTATAAATTATGAGAGAAATACAATTGAATATGATTCAACACTTTGTTAAATTAAATTAAGTATGTGATTTGGTAATTGTTTTATTGGAGAATTAATTAATTATTTTATGTAATTTGATTTGATTAAATTTGGTATAATTAAATTAGTTGAATTAAAACTATAGGTTATGTAAGAGATGTTCATTTAAATATGATTTAAATCAAATTGTTAATTAAATTAGATTTAATTAATTATTAATCTAATTTAATTATTAATTAGTAAACTAATTTATTAATTATTAATTTAATTTAATTGTTAAATTAAATTAAAGTAACTATCGTACATGGGTGTTATTTGAGACGTGGGATTCTCCCCATGCTGCTATCCCTTTTTTTATACTTGCAATACAAAGAAAAAATGGAAGAGTTTAGTACCTATTCTTGATTAACACAAAAAGATTATGTAGTACTCTCTCTTCCTTCTCTCATCTTTTTTTTTTCAAAAAAAAAAAAATCTAAATTCAAGATTGGTTCCCACAAACGAATTAATCTTCATTTCAGAGAATAGGGAGGTTTTCTGTTGGTAGTATTCTAGTTCGTGATCCCAATTCAAAGGGGTTTAGAAGATTCTGAGTTGCCAACGAAAGTAAGTTTCATTCTTTTTAAATCTATATTAAAAAGCATGCTTAACACATTAATTTATACAGTAGGTTAATTTTGATTTCAAAATTAGTTATGTATAATTTTTGGCCAATGTATTGGTATTTCAAAATTCCAATTAATTTTGTATTTGGTCCTCTATTTTCTTTTGTTGCGTTAGGGATTTCGACCCTTCAGTATGTCACTTGTCTTATTGTTACTTTTGATACTTGACATTTGTTGGGTTTTATGTTCTAAGCTCATGGTTTGTAAATGCTAAACATACTCTATCAGTGTCTATTATTGATAGAATCCGAAGTTTTGCTATATTTTGTAAATATTTTCAATTATTTTTTCATTTATAAATAATTCTCCATTAGTAGTTAAAACATCATTAAAAATATTTTTTTAAAATAGGTAACATGTTTGCTTTTAATTAATGGAAAACACAAATGACCTAAACTAAACTCTAACGGTTAAAGTGTATTTTTGTCAACTAAAAGATTGTAAGTTTAACTTTGATCACTTATTTTGTTAGCATAATGGCTCCATTTCATATAACAAGTTGTTTTGGTCACATAAATTAGTCTGGTCGTTATGGATAATTTCTAGGCTTTGTAGAAGTGACAACAAAGAAGAAAAATATATAGATAGTAAATGTAAACCGTTGATCGTTATTAATAAACAATTACTATTTCAATAAATAGTAATTGATTATTTTTGTCTAATTAACCCAAATCCAATAAACTAACATCCTAAGCTGTTTTATGAGTCTTGAATAGTATGTGGAGACATACATGGATCAATGTTCGAGATACAACTTAAAATGTGTATAGTATAACACTACTACAAAATTGAGTTTACTTGACACTTTTTATTTTACATTACTTGACGGTTTATATAAAACTGTCAAGTAATGTTAAAAAGCGTCAAGAATAAATAGGAAGTTTAAAATTGAAGAAATTTTTAGAATTATTTTAACATACTTGACGGATTTTACCTGTCAAGTATTATTTTATTTTACTTGACGGAATTTACCCGTCAAGAATATGAATTAATTAAAAGTTTCTTATTTACACCCGTCCTAATTATAGGAATTAATTGTTTCACCCGCGTGTGTTGTTTGCCCTAAAGAATTAGTTTTCCCTCATCTCTGCGCGCGGCTCGTGTTTCATCGTCTTCATCGCGCATTTTCCTCATTTCTCATCCTCTTCATCGCGCATTTCCCTCATTTCTCATTGTCTTCAACACAAAAGAAGTTTTCTCGCAGTTCCCTAATTTGCTCTAATTTGCTTCGTCGTGTTCATTGTCTTCTCGTGTCTCATCGTCTTCATCTTCAACACATAATTTTTTTTCCTTTCCTTTACGTTATAACACCACCCTGCCCCTTTTTCACTTAGCGCGCAAAACAACAGACCATGCTACTGCATCTTTCATCTTCTCCAACCCTACCATTAGAGCAGCTCCACTGTTCGCAACCCACCGTTCGAGCAGCTGCTATATATATATAGAGAGAGAATTCCAGAAAATGGTCTTTCCAGTACAACTATGGTCTTTCCCGACCATTCGATTCAACCAGCTGTTTGCAAGTCCACTGTTCAAGCAGCTGCATCTTTCATCTTCTCCAGAAGGGTAATGAACTAACACCTTCGTTCTTCTTTTTTGTTTTTGTTTGTCAGTATAGCTTTTGGTTTTTTAAATTTCTTCTAAATTCCATCTTGAAGTTGATGTTTAAATACTTAAAGAGGTCAGAACGAATTCACAAAATGTTGTTTAATTAATAAGATAATTGTTTGTTTATTCATTCTCAATTAGTGAATAGACTTTTTTCTCGGGCTATTTTTTAGTTTTTATTCCATTTCATGTACGAAAAATTTTCATTTTTTTTTTCATAATTCATTGAGTTCTTGACCTTATTCATATTTCCCCTTTCAGGTGAGGGTTTTCTTTTGTGCATTTTGGGATAGAAGTGCAAGATTAGTTTGTTTTCTGGGATGTAATTGTTTTGATATTTTTGAAGTAGACCCTTACATTCCTAGATCGACTGTTATTATTACTATTATTATTTTTTTTTAATTGAGTTGCTTTTACTAAATATATGTAAATATTGATTCTAAGTTTACATCTTCCCTATAGTGGGCTGCTTATGAGTTCTTTCTAAACAATTTCACTTTTGTTTCTTGCGTTTTATAAATTTTGAAGTCTTATTGATATGGGTACTGGTTTTTCTTTAAGTTCAAACTCATTTACATTGTGAACTCATTTACATTTATGAACTCATATTTTATTTCTGTCATTGTGAACTCATTTACATTGTTTACTGTTATGTTTTGTTTGTTAAAGCAAATTTCAAATTGTTTATATGCTTTT
>JBBPDJ010000004.1:5540706-5557943 GCA_037974625.1 Cucumis cinereus
TCTTAATTATTTGTTAGGGATTGTTTTACTTGGGCAGAGTGTAATTAGTGTGGTTGGGGAGTGTGTAACAATGATGGATATTTTAAATTTGGGTGGGATTGTATTTTGTTTAGGCTTTTATCATTTAGAATAGGGTAATGTTGTCCATTTAATTTATTTAATTTAGTTAACTTCCACGTTTTTGCCTTTTTTATAAATAAAAATATTTTTTGCCATTTATCAAAAACTTAAAAAACTGCTATATATCTGGTCAGCCCAAATCTTAATTATGTTTCAATTGATTGCGGGCTCTGGAATTGCATTGATGATTGTACACTTTGATTTTTGTTGACGAATAAGGTGAGAGCAGAAAACTTGGCAACTTAACAAACAAAGTTTTCTGGAATTTTGTGCTACAACTTACTCAGGACGATCAAGTATAAAATTGGAGCAGTGTTTAATTGATAGATTTATAGGTGTTCGGCGTACAAGGAGTAATCGAAAAGTTCGGGCAAAATGGTGCTAATTGGAGCCAATTTGAAGCTAAAACGAGCTAAGCAAGAAAAGAGGAAGTAAACTACGAAAATGCTCTTGAGAGCACATAGCGAAGAGCCTCAGCACCTACCTGACGCAAAAACCCAACCAATCTAGACGAAGTGAAACAGTGCCAGCCCGATCTGTTTTCCAGAGATATCCACATCAAATGAAGCACAGCAGCGCTCCCTTGCGTTGCCATGACCTCCGAACTTGGTCGGATGGGTATCACGCTAGAAGCACAACAATGCATCTCTAGGCAAACTACCGCTCTTTGTGAATGTAACACTACCAATTGAGTTATACTCATTTTAGCATTATTTATGAAGACTATTAAACCATAGGAACTAAATTCTAATTATAAACAATAAAAACTAAATTCTAATAATAAACTATGAAACTAAATTCCAAATTAAAAAAAAAATCAAATTAGAGGTGAGAGAAGAAATAAGACGAGAATGAACCAGATAGAGTGAGAAACTCATGGCCAGCGGAGATTAAACTTCCCAATCAATTTCCGGATAACCTCAGAAGGAAATAATTTTGGAAAGAATCCGAATATGAGAATCAAATAGCTCAATCATTTTCCCATGTTCCAAAACAGTAACTCAATTCATCATCTGAGATAAACCTAAAAAATGATACGTTCCGTTTGTTAAAATCAGCAGGGTTGTACAAGAAAATGACTTCAGTCATCAGTGCCAGTTGCAATCGATCAACTCAGCATTCTACGGAGTACCGAAGTTCAAAATAATTTCGGTTTACGTGCACCTCAACCAATCTCAATCAACAACCAGCTGGCTATCGGGAACTATGGAGCTCAAAACTATCAAATCAAACACAAATCAAAGCCCCCCAAACCCAATATCGAAAGAAAATGTTATAATAATAAGGTGCAAAAAGAAATGAAAGAATCAGAATCTAGTATCGGACGACATCCTGGAGGCAGTCAAAAAAGTGAGAGATCTTAATCTTCTGTGAACCAGAATAGATCGCTTCTGCTGCTCCACCACGTTCACCTTGAGCAGCCATCTCAATTAACATGTACAGCTTCTTGATGGGCATCTAATGCAAATGTAAAATCACACGTTTAAAAAGGTGTCATAAAATGCTGAATTCTTCTACCACAAAATATACCAAAATTATTGCCAATTTCAAAAGATCGAACAATTCAATTGAAATAAGTATACCAATTCAATTACTTGCAATATTCAAATGAGATCTATTTTACGTTGATTACCGAATTAATGAGTGGGTTGAGAGGAAGGGTGTGAAGTATTTTGTGGGATTTCCAAAATCTCGAAAGACTGGGGATTACATTGTTATTTTTCTTATGAGATTATAGCATATTTCAATACATTTTCAGATACTTCCATATTTGATTCTTCTTGAGTTCATTACGTGTTCTTTGAGGTATTTCTTGGTAGGACTTAGGAGGAATCCTAACACAAGTCCCACATTTAGTCAAATGCTGTGTTAAATCACCATGGGGCGCAGCTCATTACCATTTTTTGATACTTGAATCAATGATTTGAGTAAAATTAATACAATAACAATTTAGTATTTTATTAATAGTCTGTTTTCCCACTTCTAAGATATTTTTAAAAGTAACAAAAAATAAAGATTTTGTTGGGGTTTTTGAGAAATTATTCTTTTTATTGTCTTTTCTTTGTCCTAGGCAAATTTTAAAAACAAAAAGTAGTTGCCAAGGAAACTATACACATTGTTGGGAAGCTATCTAAATTTTTAAGAACTACGAAAGAAATCACTATCAAACAGACCTTGTTCTCGAGCAAAATAAAACCAAAATTGAACTAAAAACTTCTATTATTATCTAGGCAGTTAATCATGTGAGCTGTGAATAAGGTCGAACTTAGTACATCTAGTTTTGGTATTTAACAAAACTCAATAAGGGAAGGATGATATAAAATAAAAACATGACTGCAGAAAAGGTTAAAGAAAGATGAACGTACATCACTGACAGCCTCGGCAGCAGCATCCACATCATCTTCGGCAAAAACATTCAGTTGTTGCATCACCTAAAAAAATGAAACAAAGAGCATTGTATTCTTACATGTTTTCATGTTTTTTCAATGTAGTTAAAAAAATGAAACAGAGGGCATTAACAGTTCAATGCAAGTCTAAATAAGTTGATCCATAGAAGGGATCTGCGTATAACTTTTTTTTTTTTTTTTTGAGTAAAATTACATTATAATTTTCTAAAATTATAAAACCAAGTATCACTATACTAAGATTTGTCTAATAGGTGCAGAATAAGAAATTTTCACTCTTGTCTCGGCACAATTTTCTATGACTATAGGTAAGAAGTTTCTGAGACCAAAAGTAAACCAGAAAATAGCAATTCATGCCACATGGTACAACACCCAGCCCATTTAATAGCAAATGACTGCAGTTAAGATCTGAAAAGAAACGAGAAGGGTGGCAAGAGTACTCAGTACTTACCTTCTTTGCATCATCCGTTTTCAACGTTGGAACATGGTAAGTGACTGAGAAAGCATCACAAATACCAACTGAATCTAAAAAGCCCACTTCACTAGTTGTTCCAATTACCAGAAGCTTTTTACCCTAGACATGCAATTCAAATGATAAATAGTTTAGTAACTATCAGTTAGATAACTATATTATAGAAGAGGGCCACGGTTGAAAAGCAAAAACATGAAAGCATGATTAGTACTTTCGTATTCCCATGGAATATAAACTTGACCCACAGTTTCAGGTGGCTATGTAAATCAATATAGTGTTCTAATGAGAACAAAATAGGTGTGAATTAAGAACTTCAGTGTCAGAAAATTACAGAAACCTTGGGAGGAAGTCGTTTGAGAAGAACCATCAGTGCTTGAGACATCAAATTTGAAAAACGAGGACCAATGGCAACATATTCCAGTAATCTGCAATAGAGCACTTTAATAAAAAGAGGCTCATGGCGAGAATACTAATAAGTTAATAACTAGGATGATTGTTGGAATTAGCAACAGTTACCTTTCAATGTCATCGAGAATGATAATGCTCAATGGAGACTTGTATGCATCCTCAAAAACCTATCAAACAGTGACACGTCATATAAGTCCCTTCAAATAGATTCCATGGGCCATTAGCCAAAAACTTAAAATAACTCTCATAGAACTTTCTGCAGACATAATTATCTAGCAGACATAAATTTGCTTCAATATAAGCTTTGTTTAACATTGAGGTGAGTGACACCTAGCAGCCCTAGAAACAAAGACAAACCTTGACAATCTGTGCGCATTTCGTGCTCTCAAGAAGACCAATCATTGATTCTGCTGATATCTAACCAACAAGAAAGGGAAAAAAAAAAAAAAGGATTAACCAACTGAAAACCAGGTAATGAGACAGTAGAGAAGGATGTAATGCATGGACAGGGAACAAAAATCTAAACAAAAAATTATATTAACTTACAATTTTGACATATGGAAACTCACTGTCGATACCAACAGTAGCCGCCATTGCAGTTTTGCCACTGTAGATGGGTGACGTCTTAGCAAAAACTAACTAATTGAACTCGTGTATAATAATAGTTGCGTTTAAAAAAAAAAGACTTGAAGAAGCATACCTGCCACTTGGGCCTTCGAGAAGACAAGTAACAAGTGGACTTCCCTTGCTGACTTTAACTTGCTCTACAAGTAACATTGCTCTTTCATAAATGTGCTTATGTCGTCCACCACAATCCACCATACCATTAAGCCTACAAAGAACATAATAAATTACATTGATTTGAAAGAACATAATAACAAAAGATAGTTTGTAAAATAACCTGCATCTTTCAAGGTCATCTGTTGAAGCACCAAAAGCAGGAACAATTTCTTGGACTGCGTTCAGAAAGTCATCCATTGTAACCTTAATGTTCTCTTCATCAACCGGCTTCGTAAGATCATCAAGACTTAATTGTCTATTTAAGGCATATGATACTGCACTTTTTACAACCCCTTCAATTTCAGCACCACTGTAGTTCTTTGTACGGGCAGCTGTCAAAATAAATTTTAATAACTCAGAAACCTTCAAAAT
Organism: Cucumis cinereus; assembly: GCA_037974625.1. NCBI lineage: Eukaryota > Viridiplantae > Streptophyta > Magnoliopsida > Cucurbitales > Cucurbitaceae > Cucumis > Cucumis cinereus. The sequence goes on from JBBPDJ010000004.1 coordinate 5,545,264, forward strand.
TATGTTCCTCAACAGCGTACATCATGAGGTCAAACAGGACAGAAGAGGAACATCAGCAAAGCTTTAACATGATTGCCCCCCTTGGCCCTTGCCATTGTCACCTCCTACCTCATTGTTCACAAAAAGGAAATCCACTCAAATTTCAATGTTCAAGATTCAATAACTTCTCTTACAGAGTTTTCTTTATTTCAACAACTATGGGAGGATCAAACTATCGACCTTTGACATGATAATTGTTGCCCTAAAACTTTCAACTTTATAGTGAAAGTATCGATTTTTCCACTAACTACTCAATAATGTCTTAAAAAATAATGACGTGATAGGTAAAAAAAAAATTCCTATTATTTGGCACCTTTTGAAGGTTAAATATAATATCTCTAACTCTAACTGATTAAAGATTCCAGCCCGATCCTATCCGATTTTTTAAAATGGGTAGGATAAGATGCTACTTAACATTTAAAAATTGCTTCATCGTTAAAGAAATAATGCCTTACCATTCCTTTTTTTCAATTCAACTATTGAGTAGAAATTGGAAACTTTCCATTCCAGCCACACCACCATGGAAACCACCGTGCAACCCCATCATAAACCTATCCTACTTGATCGGAAAATATTCACATTGCAATGTGACAAAGCAACAAACAGCCAATCAGTAATCATCACAGAACAAAACAGATCATCCTCCCAGTCCTTACATATCTCTCGACAAGCTCTAGACTGGTTGGCTTCATCATTTAATTCCCTTCAAAGAATCCCTAGTAACTTCAAATTCTTTAAGAAGTTTGCGAATGTTGATGCACACTCTGGCTAGAAAAACACAAGACGAATTGCTACTATGCTGAACTTACCCACCTCTACCACACTGGCCGGCGAACAAAATTTTCATACCTTACGAAGAACACAAACAGGTTCTCTTTCTTCTCCTCAATCTCCAACTACAAGACAGCACCCACCACTCAAACCATCAACCCACCGACTTAAAAATCAACTGTACAAACAAAACCCATCCATCAAATGCCACCAAAGCCACAACCTCTTTCCAAACCCCCAATCCCATCTATTCTAACTTTGTCTTCCCCAAGATGACCGGCATTCTATGGTTGTAGTGCAGCGAAGAAAATTTACCGATTCATGGTTGAAAATTGGGACAATTATTCAGACATCCTTGAAGCCTCGATGCACTATCAGCCCCTTCCTCAATGCTTACACGTTTATGATCCAAATGTGGCCTCGGCACTCCAAAATAATTCAGAATGGATTTCTATTGGAAATATCAATCTCAAGTTCTTAGATGCAACCTTGTTAACATTATATCAACAAAATTTCTCAGCATCATTTGGTGGTTGGATAAACGTCTTCAAACTTCCTCCCCCACTTTGGACTGATGCAATCTTCAAATTCATTGGAGATCAGCGAGGTGGTTTTTACGGTATTTATAGCCAATCGGAGAGGGTCATCAACTTTAGGGTTGCACGACTAAAGATAAAGAGGAATACTGAAGGTTTCATCCCTGCACAACTTCTACCCTTCGATCTAGTTGGAATGGAGTGGACTGTGTATCTTCAAGGTATCCCAAAAAGAAATAGAGACCCATCACACATCACAGTGATGCCGACAACAACACAGCCATCGACCCCCTTGGACAACATTGTGAAGCCGACAACAATCCAGCCACCGATACCCCCCTAATGAAGGCAAGGTTGACCAGCTGCTGACAACCTCAGCTGATGAAAATTCAGCAGCCGGCTAGTTCAAATTTGTCGGTGACCGAAAATCTTCAGGTGCCATTAACTCCACCAATTCTGACATTAAGTGGGCCCCAGTCAACAACAAACATGGACCCATCAAAAGTAGAAAAAGGTAAAAGACCAACAGTGGATAACTAGCTTCCGGCTGATTCATCATTTTTGTAGAAAATGCAGCCTTACCCATTAGCTGATGGTTTCTCTTTCTGGTGCTCTTCGGTATATGGTCCCACTGACGGTTCTTTTCATCTGGATTTTTGGAATGAACTTCATGATGTGGCCTTGGGAGGAGAAAACTGGATTATTGATGGGGACTTCAATGTTATTCGCTGGTCATGGGAAAACTCTTGTGATCAGTCCATCTCAACTAGTATGCGTGAATTCAACCATTGGATAAATACCAATCAATTGCGTGATATCATTTACTTGGTCGAGTGGCAGACCTACCCAATATTCATCTTTGATTGATTGTTTTCTTCTCACAGATGCTTGTATTGCAAAATTGGGGACCGTTAAAGTACAACGATTAGACCGTATAACATCAGACCATTTTCCTTTGTCTCTTGTTTCAGGTGATATTGTTTTGGGCCCATGCCCCTTCCACTTCGAAAACTCTTAGCTACTGGAACAACCGTTTCACCCACTAATTGAATCTTGGTAGACTATAATCCTGTGGGGGCAGGCCTGGGCATAGTTTGATCTTGAAACTGAAGCGTTTGAAATTCTTTCTCCGTTCTTGGGCCCAAGCCAAATGCCAGTCTGACACTTCCTTATCAGCACTCATTGCCCAACTAAAGGATCTAGACAAATTGGTGGATGTTGGTCAATTTACGAATGAACAACGTTCTTCCTGCCTACAGAACAAATTGAAACCATGACGGCCCAGGAACATCTATTATGGCGACAGGGATGTAAACTTAAATAGCTTGCTGAAGGGGATCAAAACACTAGATTCTTCCATCGTGTTGTGGTGGGCCAAAAAAGAACATACTCTAGGGGATAGTATTGAAACTCAATTTTGTGACTTCTTCTCTCAATTGTTCACCAAAAGACAGGATCGGCGTTTTCTCCAAATAAATGTTGAGTGGAGCCCCATTAGCAACATACAATCTACAAACTTGGAGCTTGCTTTTACCGAGGAAGAAGTTTACAAAGTTGTCTCATCCCTGGGAGGGAATAAATCTCCTGATCCTGATGGCTTCACCGTGGAATTCTTCAAGTTTTTCTGACCTTCGTTGAATCATGATATTATGAGCATGGTACATGATTTCTTCTCTAATGGTATTGTTAATGCTTCCTTGAATTGCCTAAATACAAAGAAAATCGATGCAAAGTTTGTCTGATTACCGCCCCATTAGCCTCATCTCATGTGCCTACAAGATCATTGCTCGGGTATTATCCAACAAGCTTAAGGCGATTTTACCCTCCACCATTTTGCCCAACCAGCTTGCTTTCGTCGAGAACAAACAGATTTTGGATGCTTCTCTTATGGAAATGAATTGATTGCACAGTGGTCTCAAAATAAAAAGAAAGGAGTGGTGCTTAAACTTGATCTAGAAAAAGCCTTTGACAGAGTAGATTGGGATTTTCTTGACGCAATTCTTCACATTAAAAGCTTCGGCCCCTTGTGTCATATTTGGATTCGTGATTAAATCTCTAGTGCAAATTTTTCAGTCATTGTTAATGGTCGGCCATGGGGCAAGATTATTCTCTCTCGTGGAATCAGACAAGGCAATCCTCTTTCTCCTTTTTGATTTATCTTGGTAGTTGAGTGTCTCAGCCATCTCATGGATTATAGTCATTCGAAGGGGTTTATCAATTCTTATCCCATCGGTGTTTTTGATTTTGCTTTGACTCATCTCTAATTTGCTGATGACACTCTGCTTTTCTCCTCTGTTGACCGCTCAGCCTTAAAACACCTATTTGAGATTATTTAAATTTTTGAGCATGCTTCCGGTCTTTCTATTAACCTATCCAAAAGTGAGCTTATGGGGATCAACATTGCATATCCTCGCTTAGAATAGATGATTGAAACTTTTGGTTGTAAATAGGGTCGTTGGCCTACCACTTACCTCGGCTTGCCTTTGGGTGGGAACTATCTCTCAAATAGTTTCTGCCACCCATTGTTAAACGGATTCAGCAGAAACTTCATAATTGGAAGTATGCTTTCATCTCTAAAAGGAGGCGGAACTCTTATTTAGGCTTCTCTATCTAGCCTGCCCATTTATTACTTATCCCTTTATCACACCCCTATGGATATCATTAGGACTCTGGAAAAATTGATTCGTGTCTTCTTCTGGGAAGGGACTCACGGCGAGGATGAGATGCATAATGTGAACTAGGAGATCACACAACAGCCTAAACTGATGAGTGGTATTGGTGTTAGGAACCTTCGACACCGTCATTTAGCCTCTTAGCTAAATGGATTTGGCGTTTTCTGCATGAAAAAGATGCTTTATGGCGTAGGCTCATCGTGGCTAAATATTATTCCACCACTTGCATATGGCTAACAGTTGTTCGTGGTCACCTTAAATCCCCATGGCAATTCATTTGTCGGACTACTGATCTGGTGGTCAATCGTACCCGTATCCAAATTGGATTTGGTAGGACAATTTCTTTTTGGAAGGATTTGTAGCTCTCTTTGTGGCGCTATTCGTACGACTATTCCACGACTATTCAAACTTACTCGCTCCCCTAATATCACAGTTGTAGATGCATGGATTAAGAATTTTGCAACTTGGGATTTGCAACTTCGTTGAAATCTTAATGACTTGGAATCTAATGAGTGGGCTTCATTATCTCATCTACTATCCGTCCCCGCCTTTCACCTGATTCTTAAATCTGGACTCTAGACTCTTCCTCCATGTTTAGTGTTAAATCTCTTATGGATGATTTGATGGGATAATATAACCCCAATACCAAGGAGGTTTATTTTGCTATTTGAATGGATCATTTCCCAAAGAAAATTAAAACTTTCCTTTTGGGAACTCAGTCTGGGTGCGATTATCAATGCTAATCATATCCGACGACGCATGCACTTTATGTACATCTCCCTTTCTTGGTGCCACGTGTCATAAATATACAGAATCGGCTGCACATCTCTTTGTGCATTGTCCTTTTAACTTGCAGTTTTGGCATACCACATTGCAAGCCTTTGGTTGGTCGACTGTCTTTTCATATAAAATGCTTGACAAAATCGCTTCCTTGTTGGCTGGTCATCCTTTTCATGGAACAAAGAAGACTATCTGGTTAGCTATAGTTCGTGCTTTTTTCTGGACCTTAGGGGGAGAACGTAATAAACGTCTTTTCAGATGATCCATCAAGTTTTGACCTATTTTTAGATTATTATACTCTTTCTACTGCTTTGTATTGGTGCAAAACCAGGGTACCTTTAGGTTCTTGGGAATTTCCCCTTTTTACTTTGCAATAAAATGTTTCTTATCTACAAAAATATTGGGTAGAAATTGGAATAATTTAATTAATTTTTTTACAACTTGATGATCCATTTGAAACCTTTGGGATATTAGAAATAATTTTCTTATATGAAATTAGAAATAAAATTTAAAAGTGGTGTACGCTTTGAGAACCAAATTGTATATTTACCTTAAAAGAGGAAAAAAAAGGTTATCAAACTTACCAATTTCTTGGAGGTTCACGTCAGGAGCAATAAAAGAATTTTCTTTCATTTTGTTAGTATGAATTTGAAGAATCTGTAAACGGCCATTCTCGTCTGGAAGGCTGATTTCAACCTGAACTTCCAAGCGACCTGGTCTGTAGAAGTTCATGTGCTTAATTATAGAATCATTAACAAAATGCTTCATGGGGAAAGAAGAAAAGCAGTAGAAAGAAACCTTAAAAGGGCTTCATCAAGTAAGTCCTTTCTGTTAGTCATGCCAATAAGTAGCACATTGTTTAATGATTCTACACCATCTATCTGCAAAGAAATGATGCCTCTTAGACATAATATCATCATTGTGATAGAAGAAATAAGTATAAAAGAAGGTCCACCAAATGTAGTACCAATACTACTTTGCAACACAAAAATTTACACAAACCTTCGTGAGTAACTGGTTGACAATGCTGTCATGAACTCCTGTTCCATCTCTAGTTGATCCCCTTGCCTGAAGGCATGAAGCAAAAAAGTGAAATGAGCAACTTTTGGCTCAAAACCTTATAATGTATAAACAAATACTAAAATGAAAGAGAAACAGGATTGACAAATGGGTGAAATCCTGATTACAGTGTGTTCATTTACTATCTTATGGATCTAATTTGATTTATTCTTAGTTTCATCTTGAAAATAAAATTCAGAATAAAATTTGAATCAATAATAGCCAACATCATGAGCCAGATCTTCAGTTTAGCCAACTTAGCTTTTTACAACTATGAGAAGAGTTAAGAAGATCTAATGACTTTCACTTCGGACATTAATTTCTTTGTGAATCTTCAAAATAAAAGAAACAAAGCTACAATATACTGAAAGAAACCACATACCTTACAAATAGCATCAATTTCATCAAAAATTATAACATGCAACTCACTTTGGTCTCCTGTCTTGAGAAAAAGCCATCTTGGAATTAACAAAATTGAAATACTTGTGTTAAAATATCATAATATCTATATCACCCCAATTACCGTGGGTCCTTTGATCATTCTCAGCATCAGCAAAAAGATCTCTCACATTCTTTTCGGTTTCACCAACGAACTTGCTCAACACTTCAGGGCCATTGACAATCTAACAAGGTGGAGAAAAACATGTGGGAGAGAGCACGAGAGCAAACAAAGTTTGGCCAGACCTCAATATGAATTATGGTAATTCGGAGAGACTATGTAGAAGAAGTAGCATTCAGAGATCACAAAAGATTGACAATGTAAAGGTGTAATTATTACTGACAATTCCAGATGCAGGAAGAAAATTGCACGTGCAAAATCAAGAATAAATATGGCTGAAAACATTTGGCCATAATGCCTCAAAGGTCTTAGTTCTTATAATCTGTTGCTTTTTATTTTGTCAAACCAACAACAGTCAACTTCAACAAATAAGTCAGCTTTTCATCCCCGAAGTACTAAAATTCAAAAGATCTTATGCATCTAAAGTGGAAATTGAAAAAGATTGTAAAAGAGAAAATAATTTGGATGCTAAACATAGATGATGATATGAGCCTATGATGCAAAAAATTCATCAAACATATTGAAAGGTAGAGTTATATACTAACCTTTGGTTCTCTCCCATTCAACATTTTTCCAATTTGACGGGCAATAAGAGTTTTGCCAGTTCCAGGTGGCCCATAAAGCAGCATTCCTTTTACATGTTTAATGCCCAACCTATCGCAGGTATCTCATTAGAAAGCATGATAACAACAATAAAATGATTAACTATCATTATTAGATTCTTACTTGCTGGTCACATGAGGAGGAAAAACACGAGAGGCAAAAGCTCTTCGAAATATATCAGCAAACTCCTCACTTAATCCTCCAATGCCAAGTGCTTGAAGATTAAATTCTTTTTGCCTAAAAATGTTACTACTAGCAGCTTCACGTTGATTAACGATCTGCAAAGTGCAAGCATATGCATGTGATTAAAAAATTACTCATCCAACAATACTGCACTCTATAGAGAATGATTATAGACTACTATCACATCAACGTCATTAGGATTCTTCCTTCACAGACAATAGTAAGCAAAAAGGAAATAGAAAATAAATGTGAGGGAAGCATGGAAAATTTCATTGTGAGAGCATTTAAGCCAACACATCAAAAGCAAGCACCAAGAAAGGTCCAGCCTACTACAATACATTCGACCTGTAATCAGTAAAAACTATTGCAATCAAATGTATCCATAATGAGGTTAGTCTAAGGTAGTTTTTAAACTAGACTTGTCATGATGTCACGTCACACCGAAAGAAACTACTAATATTCATATTTACATTTCTAGACTACAATCTAGGATTGTCTTGTTGGGTTAGAAAGAATTACTAAGCCTGCACATAAACTCCCATAAAATACAAAAATCCAGGATTGAAAACTTGAAGCCGCTTCATGGCTCTAAATGTAGCTACATTTAAAGAAAGCTACAAGTGTTGGTTGATTAACTAGCAAAGGGTAAGGGATGAGAAGAAGAAGACGATAAGCTTACAAGGAAATGGGTGCAATATTCTGGAAAAAAAAAATACAAGGAAATGGATGAAATTTCCAGGTATCTAACCTTTATTCCACTTCCATTTGATGTTTCAAACACAAAATAGGTATCATTTGAAATCATCCCTCTTTCAACACTATTGGATGTATCTTGCCCTTCCACAACAGCTTGATTAACTGTGAAGATATAGTTAGTACCATGGTACTCGAAAGAAGCTCTTTGCCCTGTCGTCATTATCTGCATGCAAGCATAACCAGAAGGTATCATATAACCAGCAACCTTTGTCTAGAAGGTATCATAAATAACTAAACACCAAATGAGGAACCAAAGAAAACCTACATTCTAGTTAATCAATATTGCTGTGGGAGATAAGATATCTGTTAACAAAGTACAAACATTTTCAAAATAACAGATTCATCAAGTATGTATATATATATATATATATATATATATATATAACGATCACTTAACAAGGGATGTTTCACATAACGTCTGGAATGATCTGCCATAAACATAGCACTGTAACAAAATAATGAAGTGTAATATTGGGGCTAGGGTAAAGTTTACACAATCTAAAAAACAAAAACAAAAACAAAAAAAAAACAAGGAAACAGGCAAACAATTGGAAATACGGCCACCAGGAAGAATACCAACAAGAGCATGCATCTCAAGTAAGTTAGGCCTCAAAATTCTACCTGGTTGATAAACTTCTTCCTCAATTGATTAGCTAAGAGAACAGCATCAACCTACAAAAATATTAAAAAGGAATAAAACCTTGATAATTAATTCCTTGATGATACGCTTGGAAATTATCCTAAGACAGTCATGAATAGTTCAACTTTGACTTCATTCTGCATACCTGTTCACTTTTGGATCCCTTTTTAACAAACTCCAAGTCCAATCTAAGTAGCGCCAGGTTGAAATCATCTGGCGGGATAAATCTAGGAAAAGATCATTTAAGCATTATGATTACTGAAATAGATGCAAATAAAAAGAGTACGGTATAGACAAAGACCTTGCCACAGATATCTTGTCACCAGTTGAAACTCTAGCATGACGACGTTGAATAGCATTTAAGGCAATATAGCCACTGCTTATGCTTCCATGAGGAGTAGTTCTCAGTTAAGCCCACAAAAAAAAGGGGAAAAAGAAATTGATAGATAACGCACAAACGTTCACTTTTAACATAATATTATTGGAATCACCAGTCGCCAATTTCCAGTAACATCCCTATATAACATAATTGAGCAGATGACAAAAGCCTTTACGAACAACATTGAACCAGCAGTACCACAGCAATGTGGAAGTATTCATACAGAATCAAGTGGTTTGCTCTATGAATAATTAAAAATCCCTAATAATATGGAAGTAGGATAATTCATGGTCTCATACACTAAAACTAGCCAAAAATTACCCTCGCGACGAACTTGAAACCACCTCCCCAAGCTAAGGATTATGCTCATCGAAAAAATGATGCAAAAATGGGTAATTAGAAATAAAGAAAACGTAAACTACAGCTAGGTAGGAGAAAAAGAAAAGAATGAAAATCCGAAAATTGGACATGAATGAGGTAAAAGTAAAGTAATGAAAAGGATATGAGAGGGAGAGGACAAAGGAATCGCCAACCAAGGCAAGGAAGAGCTTAGTGCCAGGGACGGCATAATTTTGAAGATCAGAAGCGGAGCAGTAAGCAAGATTAGTGACGGCAAGGTCCTGGGCCGGTGTATTAGTAACGATCATGGTGGTGGAAGCAGTTGACGATTGACCGAACCGACCCGCCATTATTGCCGCAAGGTGTTTAGATCTCTGCGATCAGCGTGGAAGAGAGATCCGTCAATCCGTGGATTCCAAATTCTGGTATCGTAAATTTGAAGTAGTGCAAGAAAGAAATGAGAATTTGTAAGACAAAGCAGAAATGGAAGAGAGAAACGAGATCTGGAATGCTTACCGAATTGGAATTCGAAGGTCTGATGGTCTGGATGATGAAGATACGTTGCGATGGAGAGAAATGGGTAGAGGTTGAAGATGGAATAAGTCTGGGAGAGAAGAAGGAGAGATGGAAGATCTTGCAATGCAACAAAATATGTAAAGAATTAGAGACCAAAGCTTAGTGCTTAAGGCTTCGTTTGGAAATTACCTGAACAAAACTTCCTAAATTTTTAGTTTTCTCTTTTTTATCTCTTGAAAAAAGTTTTAATCTATGTTGGTTTGAAATATGGATCCACGGAAATATGGAAATTACCAAAACCCTCATTTCTCACCCCTTTGGTTGATCCACCATTAGTGGTTGACTATGTACATGTCCCCAATCCATTCACTAACCACTGTCCTCTTGATGATCTCACTTCAACTCAAGAAGAAACGGAAGATCTTGATGGGTCCGTTCCTATTGATATATCGTCACGAGACGAGGATAACCCTAGGTCATCAGTTCATACTATACTTGAATCAAAGGATGAGGTAGATATTATTGTCCCTCTACTGCTTGTGGTTTATTGTTAACAAATTAAATTTAATTATTTGTTGTTTCAGCCTATCGAGTTCGATAGAGAGGTAATATCGTCGTTTCAAGAGCCAATTGTGGTACCTAAGGAAAGGACCACGCAAAAAGTAGGGGCCCATGAAAGCTACAGACTCTAATTATCGAACAAGCAGCTTCCTGAGCCCTCCACGCCCTCTCGTAAGTAATATCCACTCCTTACTCCTTACGAAAGTCTTGAATGATTTCTTTGGGCCTATAACCACGACTAACATCTTGGTACTTTGACTTAATCAGTTCAGCTATAACCCAGCTCTTAGCTTGCCTATGATCTTGTTTTCGTAAAATCTTCTAGCATGCGTACTTAGAAACTTTAAACATATCACAATCTTTCACTCTAATAGCTCTAACTTTTCACATGCAGCTCGAATCTACACATTTTAGAACATACAACTTCTTAGTCAATCTGTCAACCCGACATTGGATTTTTTTCCTAATGACGAAGACATAAGTTTCTTAGCAAATTCCTTTTTGCTTAAAAATAAATTATCAGCCTGGTTATTTTCTATGGTAGACTTAGATGAGACTACGAAGGTGCGTGCCATTAATTTTCAATACTCTTTCCCTTCTTACAACTGACACATGGTTCGTCAATTTCCTCCAAATCCTCCAAGATCATCAATATTCGCCAGGTTACTTTCACCCACAGGTCCTCTGTCATACCTTGACTCTACATTCAACGTTGAATCTACCTTAGTGGTTATCGAGTTATTGTTGGATTTTATGTTCTAAAGCTCGTAGATAGTAAATGTAAACCGTTGACCATTATTAATAAACAGTTATTATTTCAATTTTAATGACTAGAAATTGATTATTTTTATCTAATTAACCCAAATCCAATAAACTAACATCCTAAGCTGTTTTATGAGTCTTGAATAGTATGTGGAGACATACAAGAATCAATGTTTGAGATACAGCTTAAAGGGTCTATCCTTTATCCTGGTAACACTATGGATACGGTTCACTTTGTATTTGATACAAACACAATGATCTAATGTGTTCGTGTAGGTGACACGCACGTGAGGGTATCCTATGCAATGAGTTTGCATAAAACTGGACCACGAAATAGTAACCACTAGATGTAACCCCGTTGACTAGTTAGGTTTCTATTTCAAATAGGATGACCTAGGCAACTTAGTCATAATCTTGAGTATATTATGAACTCTTGTTCACGAGATATTGTCCTTTAACTTGTATGAGTGAGAGTGACCTGATTGCCGACTCAATAAGTCTACCATTTTGGGAACAAGACCGAGTGGGGAGCTAGGAACATAATCACACAAGATGGAATTCACTCCTTCCCGACTTTAGGGTAAGTAGATGAGTGTTCCCGTAATTGGTGTCTCCGGGACTTGAACAAAGGGTCCTACCCTCTCTATGACACGAGAGGAATTTCTGCTTATTGGTTGGATAAGCATGTTGTTCATTAGAGGAGCATTGGTATTTAAGGACCAAGAAGTAACCCAAGAGTAAAACGGTAATTTGACCCAGCTGGAGTTACGAACACTTGTGAAGGACTAACTTGTTATTGGTCTACATCCGTGGACACAGAAATATATCTACAGTGAGAAGAGTTCAGCTATGAGTCTTTAGTGGAGTGTACACACAGTTAACGAATATTGATTAATGTGGTTAATGAGCTTAGCCAATTTATCTTATATCGTTGTAGCTACTGATCTGTAGGTCCATGAGACCCTCTTAACTAGTTTATATGAGAGATATTCATTTAAATATGATTTAAATGAAATATTAATTAAACATGATTTAATTAATTTTAATTAAATTAAATTAATTAATTTGTTAATTAATTAATTAAGTAATTTTAATTTAATTAAAATTAAATAACTCCCTTATGGGAGTTTTTTGTTTTGGAACGTGGGATGCTCCCACGTTTTTCCGAGGAAGGGGAATAGTAGAACGGTTATGCGTTAACGTGTTTTCGGAAAAACCTGCGAATTGTAGAAGGTCTGCAGAAAAAGAAAAATCTCTCTATTTTTTCGTAAAAAAATCCCAAAGAAAAATACAAATTGGTTCCCACAAGCCAAACCTCAATTATTTAGAGGATAGGAGAGACTCACTACTACAAAAACAGGTTTACTTGACAGTGAAAAACTGTCAAGTAAGGGTTTACTTAACGGTTTTCAATCTGTCAAGTAAACCAGTGTCAAGAATAAGGTTTATTTTCTTGACAGTGCAAAACTGTCAAGAATAAGAGTTTACTTGACAGTGAAAAACTGTCAAGAATAAAGCTTTACTT
>JBBPDJ010000004.1:5558043-5569198 GCA_037974625.1 Cucumis cinereus
AGATAATAGGAAATTCCTATTTATAGATCTTCAATAAATATTTCCTATTTTTATAAAGAATCTAAAAATAGCCATTTGATCTTTTTTGAAAAGAAATATTATTTTAGCCAAATAATACCAACACTAAGAACTAATTGGGTTTAAAAAGGTATATTTTTTAAAACTAGAGAACTAAAAAGGCATATTTTTTAAAACTGAAGAACCAAACACACATATTCCTCAAAACTTAGAGACTAAAAATATAGCTTTTCCTAGTTTAAAGTATTAGATAGTAATTCGAGAGCAATCAAATCACAATCAGTATCATTGATTGTTATAGTCAAACAACAATTTGTGTCAATGGCAATTTTACAATCATTATCATATAGCAACTTGCATCATTGACAACAAATATTATATTGCAATCAAAGAAAAATCAGGTAGCAATTGATCTTATTAGAACAAACAATATCAAATAGCAATTAAACAACCATTAAATAGCAAATTAGTATAAGCTAACAATCAATATCAAATATCAATCAAACAATCAAACAATCATTAAATAGCAAATTAGTATAAGATAAGAATCAATATCAAATAGCAATCACGCAGTAATTAGAGAAAAACCAATATCAAATAACAATGAAATAGTAATTAAACAACAATTAAAAAACAATCGATATCATTAGTCAGAAGATAATCAAATGACTATGAGAAGATCAACTAATTGAAAAAAAAAAAAGAAGGCTAACTAGCCACACATTTTGCTATTTTTGCACAAAGTTATATATATTTTTTTTTTTGGTCATGGATCTAAATTTTTTCAAATTGTTTTGAGAATGAGGCCACTGCCCCAAAATGATATTCTGTATGTACGTCCAAATATAATATATGTTCTACTTTATCCCTATAACAACTTGTTTTTGGTTAATTCCGTACAATTCTAGAATTATTGTTAAACCACATCTTGAAGCAGAAACATAAGAAAGAAGGTAGAACCTCCAACAAACATTAGCTTTCAGTATCCGAAACTTTGAGATTAGAAAAAAAAAAAAAATTAAGAAAATCCAATAACTTACAATTTGATTAAGAAAACTATAAAGGGAATAATACACAACGAACAGATAGAAGAATCCATTAGAGGCAAGATGTGAAACTGTAATTACATGACCTTACTCCCTAAAACTTGGAGCTTGAATCGCCTGTTATACTTAACAAAACTAAGAAAAGAAAAAAATTAGAGTACGATCATCTAACAGTTGAAGCAACAGCATGAGCCCACCATTTGAGATTAACTTTCATATGAATTTGATTACAAGGAAACTTCTTCCATTTCATCATCAATGGCTTCTTCAATTCCACCTTAATTTCTTCTTCTTCCTCCTCCATAGCCTCCCAAGCTTCTGAAAGATAAGGCCTACAAATTTCACCACACAACTTTCCTTCTCCTTCTTCTTCTTCCCTTTTCCCTAGCCAATTCAATCCAGGAACTATGGACGCCAAGATCGAATCTTTATCCTCCTCCGAGAAAACAAATCCCAAATCCATAAACCCTTTTAGCTCCTCAAATTCCAGCTCCAATTGGCTCCTATTTTCCGACCCCCTCATTCTTCTTCCTCTAGGTTTCCTCCTCGACTCGGCTCCAGCCATTTCTTTGCTAGGAAAGGGGTGCTTGTCCAAGATTTTACCCTTGAACCAAAAGGAATCGAAGAGATCCAAAACTTGCTCAAAGTCCATCAATTAGAGATCTCTGTTGTGTTGTGTTGTGTTTTGTTTGTTGGTTAATTTTGGTCTTGACAAACTAATGTCCTTTCAGTGTGTAAGGGGTTTTAAAATGTTGACTTGTCACCAAAATTGGGCTTGAAATGGTCAACATTTTCATGAAATAAAAATATGCAGCTCTTTTCTTTTTGAGTTGCATTGTTTTTTCTAGGAAAGTTGGAGGAAAATGGCGCTCGCCCCAGACCAGACGTGTGGATTCTTTTTCTTCTTCTTATTTTTTATTTTATCTTAAATTTATATTTGAAAGGTGTAGGGCAAGGGTTGCCAAAGGTATGTGTGTCTGCTAGCCGTGGATCAAGGACAACTAAGGATTGGATCGCAAGGTGGTTCTTGCCGGTCACCCATCCAATCCTGCCTGCATCTTTGCGGGTCTGCTCGGTGGCCGTTTTGAGGATCTCGACATCAGTGTTGATCTTGGTCTTGCTACATGAATAATATCATAAAAAGAAATCAGAAAATAAAAAACACGAATTCACATGGTCTCATTAAGACAATTTTACTCAATTGAGTATCGAAATTTTATAAGTAATTGACTCTTAGAATATAATAGGTGTAATATCTCATCCACAATCCACAAGATCCAACGATTATACTTTATAGAAATAAACCGAACTTGAACAAGTTTACAAAAATGGAGAAAAATTTTATAAGGAAAAATAATATTGAAAATGTTCTTTGAAACAATTTGAAGAAGATGTGTATTTATAGACTATTCGTGGTCATTCAGATAGTCTCGTCTCTTCTTCAAGTTAGTTATTTTCTAAAAGACACGTTCACTTATCAAACAATGGAATTCTACACGAATGGTCACATACCATTTTTCCCACAATCCTCCCATAAATGGTAAGTTGACAATTTCAGATAAAAAGAATAAAGAAAAAAAACATTCAGTATTTTTCAATGAAAAATCTTCATCGAGATAAGTAGTAAACACTTTGAACTTTACCTAGTGAACATCAATCGAGTTTACTTAGCTAATCATTGGACTTGATGCCTTGAATTGTCAACCATTATAGAGTAAACTAAGACAATTGAAGTCACACAGTTTCTCGTTATGACAAAGTTTGTTCTCATTGTTGTGTTCATTTTAGTCTTGAAAATCGTCTGGACTCATGAGTATTTAAGAGAATTCGCCTTAAAATTCTCATAGAAGTGGCCCCTCCACACTCACAATGGTGATTTCTATAAAGAGCATCATATATGCTCTTTTCATAAATAATAATTAAACCAATTATAGAAACCATTAAATCATAGTGTTTACCCTAACACCACATTTGCACTACCTCATCACCGTAGAATGGTAAGAAATTAAAATTTCAACGTAGTGCTCACTAAGTTATCCAGATGTTGGTTTGCCCATTGAACCTAGATCTTGGGATCTCAAGTTAGGTTGGGTTGCCTCTCTAGTTAACTTTTAAAATTCAGGTCTTTAATCTCAATCTCCTTGATGAACTTTATTTCAACCAACTCTCGAGTTAGGCTTTTTATAAGCAGATCCACAATATTATATTTGGCTTTACAAAGTCAATTATGATAATTAATTATTCCACTAGAAAGTAGTTGTCTGATTGTATTACGCCTTTGTCATATATGTTGAGGCTTTTTATTACTTGCTAAAGAGGTATACGTTGTGTTTACCACTTAGGACTACCATACAAAAAATTTGTAGCCAACGCAAACATATCTCAAAAAGTTGTTATCTAATACTCTAAAACTTATATAGTGTGTTATCTCAAGTACCCACAATAACATAAAATTTTGAAGGTTTCAACCTCTCCATAATTCACAAGAAATTTCCTATAGGAAATTTTCATACAAAATATAACTAACCTTCAAGTAAAGAGAATATATTCACAAAATGAGAATCTGGAATAATGCATTTTAAAGATAAAAAAAAAATTCAATCATAAACTTCATTGTTCGACATCTTCTCTCGTATATATATTATTTTTGCTAATAATTCCCATAAATTTTAACAAATCTACGACTATAATCATTATATAGTGTGTTATCTCGTCCACTCCAAGTGTCTCTTGAATACATATTTTGCAAATATTTATGTGCCTCAAGTTCAAGCAACTTTGCTTTGTTTGCTTCACCTTAAACATTGCAATAGCACGATCTTCCAATATTTGCCTAAAGCCAAAGAGTAACATTTCTTATGGCCATCAATTAAAATCATTCTCATTAAATTTCTCATAAACTTCTCCGTGATTTCCACCAACTATATGTGGTACAACAATCTGAAATTGTTGATAACATTTACGTAAAATTAATCATCAAACATTTGTGAAATAAAGTAAATAATTTTACTGAACAAGTTCTCACAACATAAAATCAAATAAGGTAATAAATAAAACTTGAGACATTGTTCATTAGACTTGAAATGTAAAACGACAAGAACATCAACATCGTGCTTGATACCCGTTATGCATAATGGTAAAAGTTTGCAATTTTAGGATGAAAAACAAAAGCACATATAAGAAAAGAATTTTGGATCACTACGAAAGAGAGTATCCCAAGATGTCACTCTTCCAACACATTGATTGACCAAGTAATATATACATAACAAAATCCCATTGAAAATCAAAATGAAATATAAAGTTGGAATAACTTGAAAACACTTCATGCAAATATCATTTGAGCAAAAGTAAACAATTTCCGTACGGAATTTGTATTCCACCAAAATTTGTTCCTTTACCAACAAAAAAAAAAATCAAATAAAACACTAGATCATAGAACCACTTTTTTAAGACAATATATACTTGTCTTCCATCTTTCAACGTTCAACACGGCTAAAAGTACTTTCTTTTGCAAACGTTGGTTATTACAAGTTTTGACAATATCAAGTATAACTTAACAAAATTTAATTTCAAAACAAGTACAAAACAACATCTTTTGCAGTTGCATATGATGCATAAATAATTCTAAAACAGATTTGGAATAGTTAAGAGCCTAACAAATAGTTCAAATGATATTTAAATAAGTAAAGGAAAAATATCCATTAGATCGTTGGGTTCTTAAAAATAGATGTGTTTGGTTCATGATGTTTTAAATTAACCATTTTAGTTCATGAGTATTTAAAAATAGGTTTGAAAAGCTCTTCAATTGATAAATATATTAAATTTTGATATATAAACAATTAAAAACATAATATGGCAATATGACATGGAAAAAATATATCTTTTAATACTTTTCACTTCTCTCTCATCTTTCTTCTTCTCTCTCCTCTCTTAGTCCTCTATTCTCCATGTCCTATCTTGTTGCGAGTAAAAAACCAAATAACAAAAGTAAAAGGAAAAATTTCAATAGCTTTCATGGCTTATAAAAAATCAATCAATAGAGAAGCATGCAATTTTATAAAAGGAAAGTACAAAAGTCTCAATTGGTTCTCTTTTCTTTTTCTCTCTCATTTATTTAAATTAGATTTTGTCTTTGTGCTTGTGGGAGAGTTGCAGGCAACAGCGACTTGAGCTTTTCCGATGAGGAGAAAATTTGTGGAGATATCTGTATGGGAGAGATGATCACTCGATGTATGGATGAAGAATGAATATGGAACCGGGAGGACATTGAGAAGAGAAAACAGAGAAGTGAAAAGTATTAAAGAACATAAATTTTTTCCTTGTCGTATTGCTACATCATATTTTTAATTAATTATTTTTATTATTTAAATTTAATATACTTATTAGTCGAAGGATATTTTAAACTTAGCTTATTCTTAAAAAAACTGTTGCAATAAAATGACTAATTTACGCACCTATTTCTAAAATCTCAAAGACCAAAATGATATTTGTTTGGATGTGTATATATATTTTGAAAATGTTAAATCTTGTCCTGGCTTCATCCATGACTTTGGTTGTTCAAGTCAAACGTAATAAAAGAAATTAATTTTAACTTTGAAAAAAATGTCCGCAAACATGTTGTCATATACATCCATTCTAATACTTTTCTCCCTACCTTCTCAAATCATTAATCGAAGTTGCTCTTTCTACCCATTCACAAATATATATATATATATATACACACACATCAACCTGTAGAGAATACTTTAAAATTACAACATGGTTGAATTTGCAAGGGCTGCAAATTGTCATTTGTTTCGATAGGAGCAAACATCATCAGCAGCTCTACCAATAATCTTAAATTCATAAAAAAAAAATACTTTGCATTAAAAGTTGCTTTTGAGATTCAAGAAAGAGGACGAAGATCCTTCAAACCGTCTCTCGTCCTGGGATCTTGAAGAAGATTGTTGCAAATGGGTTGTCATAACTCGACTGGCCATGTCAAAGAGCTCAACCTGGCAAATAACTTCTCCACAGGTTAAACAACCACATATTGGATTGAGAACTATCCCAGCTGCAAATGAAACTGTTAGGATTTGGAGCCAAAACTCTAACCCAAATCATTTGCCTTTTTTTATCTTAACCCATAAGAATGTCTATTATTGGCTATTGGTGAGGTGAATTCACGAAGAATAAAGAGTTGACCGTCGAAATAATCTTAACAGCGAAGAAATGAACATTTGTGGCTGAAGTTTATTCTTCAAGACCCATTATTAATTATGGGCGGCGGCAACATCTATATATATGTGTCTACATGAAGAATAAAAAATGTACACACAATTGTGTGCCACGAGGCACGTAGTGACGTCACCCCATTTTCTTTTATTAAAGAAGAAGTACATCCGAGAGCCTTTGTCCGGAAGAGGAGAAGCCGAGAGCTTAGAGTCCTTTTTTGGTGTGTTTGTTTTATGGGGCATTGAGTGAATATTTGAAAAGGTATAATGTGTATTTTTTTTTTTGGTTGGATTAAAGGTTTTCTTATTATTTATTTTAAATTACGTTGCTACTTGTGAATTCAAACAGTTCTTGTTGAACTATTTGAGTTAAAAGATTTGTAAGTGTGCTCGAGTGTTTCTTTTCAATATCTATCATAGTACTACAAGAAAATCAGCTTTTAGTGGCGCATTAAAAACGTCACTAAAAGTCCAAAAAACGTCGCTAAAAGTATTAGCAACACAACCCCCTGCGTCGCTAGAGTTGTCGCTGTATCGCGTAGCTAAAAGTATTAGCAACGCAATCCCCTAAACCCTAAACTCGAAAATGTGTGCAGACTTCTGCAACTGCGTAGTCTGCACAGTTTTACGTAGAACTTGCAGTTGCAGAAGTCTAGACACATTTTCGAGTTTGGGACCAACCAATATATTTTTTTGGTGTCATTTTCTTTTTTCCTACACTTAATTATTTGTTGTGTTTTAATCAATGGCTTATTTGACTCTAACCTATGAAGTGAGAGTTTAAGATATAATGTAGTATATTCCGCGTTTATCTATATTAGCCTCACACGTGTAGGATTTGGCGGATTGATACCTTGTCAACTGGAAAATCTATCAAACTTGAACCACCTTGGTTCACGAGCCACTCCTTCCTTCCAACTGTTGTATAGTGAAAACCTTGAATGGCTTCACGGTTTCAACTCTTTATTGAGCCTAGACTTTAGCTACACAGACCTTAGTAACGCAACTTTTTGCTTACTCGATATCAATCAACTTGCTACTTTGCAAGAATTACATTTGTCGAGTTGTAAACTTGATCATTTTTCTCGAGTTTTGATGGCCCCTTTTCAGAGGTCCATTCAAAATTTGGCCTAAAAATGTGATGTGAATGAAAAATGGTCTTCTGATTACGTCAGCACCCTATGGTTTTACCTTTTTGTCCCTGATTTTAGCACGTTCGTCCCAGGGCTACTCGATGCACGTTACACGTTTACTCGATGTACACTGTTCTTCTACTCGATTGTTCGATCCAAAAGTCAAACAATAAACTCACGATTGACTACTCGATGCATGTTGCACGCCATACACGTTACATGTTACAAGCTATACTCGATGCACGTTATCTAGAAGTTCGTTCTGCGAGTTGATGTTAAGCCGCAATTTTGGCTAAAATTCTGACAATAGGTACAAAATATTTAATGAAAAGTCATTTTGCATAATAAACTAATCATTCTTTTTCTTTTTCAAGACTTGGATTCTCTTTCTACTATAAATAATAGAACGAATGATAATAATGAAAAGTCATTTATGTTCACGGTCTTTCTGATAAAAGACTGTGAACATATGTCATTCGGGCAACTGGAACAAATGTCTCTTCATAATCAATGCCATATTCCTGTGAATAGCCTTTGGTCACCAGTCAGGCTTTGTAACGTTCAATAGATCCATCAGAGTGAGTTTTAGTTTTATAAATCCAGTTGCAACTAATGGGTTTCTTT
Source organism: Cucumis cinereus (assembly GCA_037974625.1). NCBI lineage: Eukaryota > Viridiplantae > Streptophyta > Magnoliopsida > Cucurbitales > Cucurbitaceae > Cucumis > Cucumis cinereus. The sequence continues at coordinate 5,566,078 of JBBPDJ010000004.1, forward strand.
CCAGGAGGTAAGTCGACATAGTCCCAAGTGTGAGTCTTTGCTAAGTCTTGGAGTTCCTCATTCATTACTTGTTTTCATAGAGGATCATATTGGCCTCCTTATAAGAGGAAGGCTCAACCAAAGACATAATAGTAGAAAAACAATGGTAATTCTTGAGATGAGAAGGAATTTGGCTTACCTGGGTTAACCGGCGTACAGGTGAAGGTTCAAGTTCAGCACAAAGGACAGATGGTAGATCCGGAGGTACAGAGAGAGGAATAGATTGAGTGAGCTCAATCACAGGTAGAGGATGAGGTTCAGGGTCATGTGGAGTGTCATTTGGGGGGAATAAATAAGTAAAAGGATTAGTGAAGAATGGAGGAGAACTAGAGAGAAAGGTATAAAAGGAAGAAAGAGTAAAAAACATACGATGTTCTCAGAAGGTGACATGGCGAGATATACATAATCGTTGAGAGATTGGGTCCCAACAACAAAAACCTTTGTGTTTAGTGCCATATCCCAGGAAACAATATAGACAAGCACGAGGTTCAAGTTTGGTATGTTCATGAGGATGTAATAACACAAAACATGGACAACCAAAGACTTTAAGATTTGAGTAAGAGGGGATGGTACCATAGAGTCATTCCAATGGGGAAACATTGCGAATGACTGGAGATGGGAGACGATTGATAAAATTTCTCAAGATAGGATGCAGAGAGAAGTTGAGCACGAACAGATATGTCGGTGTTTTTGTTCTGCTTGACCATTTTACTAAAAGGTATGGCGGCATGAACGTTAGACCAGAGTGCACTGTTGGGCAAGAAAGGAGAGAAGACGGGAGTCCTTATATTCCATTGCTTTATCTGTGCGAAGAATTTTAACTGTGCAGGAAAATTGAGTGTGAATCATATTTGCAAAATCAATATAAGTTTGAGGTAAGGAAGATCGATGTTTAAGAAAGTAAATTCAAGTAAAGCGAGAATAGTCATCAATAAATAGAACAAAATATCGACAACCATTGACAATAGTAGAGGGAGCAGGATCCCAAACGTGAGAATGGACCAGGCCAAAAGGTGTATCGCATAATGATGCAGAATTAGTAAATGACAAAGCAGGTTGTTTTGCAAGTTTACAATTCACACAATCGAAAGGACTAAACTTAGAGACATTGTCTAGAGTACCAGTGGAGACAAGATTACGAAGTTTATTAGAAGATGTGTGACCAAGATGAAGGTGCCACTGATATAAAGAATGGTCAGTGACTGGAGCGGAGATAGATGGAAATAGAGAGTGTTGGAGACATGTGAGCTCAAATAATCTTCCCACTTTTCGACGTACCAATCACATGTCCCGTCTGCGAATCCTGAACCTGAAAACCATGAGAAGAAAAAATAATTGTAAGTCAAGGTCACATAATTGCCAACAGAGACTAGGTTGAAGGTTAAATTAGGAACATGATAAGTTTGGGAGAGATTTATGGTGAGTGTATTGACAGTGCCAATGTGAGAGACATACATGTGATTTCCATCAGCAGAGTGAATTGGGGGAAGGGATTGAACTGAAATTGGGGAAGATTACAAAGAAATATCAGAGGTCATATGATTGCAACAAGCTGAGTCAACGGGCCATGAATTACCTGGGGTGACAGCAAGGGTAGTAGGATTAGAAGATATCACCTGCTTCAGTAAATCATGAAGATCACTTAACTGAAGACTCGAAGGGGTGGTGATATCAGATAGGGTGGCAACAGCAACGACGGGTGAGGAACCCAATTTAGGATAGGACTTGGCTTTATTTGTGTGATGAGGTGGACGAGGTGGTCGAGTAGGACAATTCTCCAGGATATGACCTCGCTTGTGACAATACATGCACTCATTGGTAGGATAGTTAGGCGGCTTATGACCATGAAATTTACAATATTTTCAGAATATAGACTCATTTGCGAATCGAGAGTCAGTGGTTGCAAGTGCAACGTTAGATGTCAGGGAGGAGACAATGCCAAGACTTTTCTCTTCAAACAGAATTTCCTGAATAGCAGCATGACATGGCAAAGGGCTGCAGTGTAGTTGAGCAACACGAATTGATTAATATTTCAGACGGAGTCCCATGAGTACTTTTATAAGGCGTAGATGATCAAGATTGATTTTTGCCTGATCTAACTGAGTCCAAATAGGCTGGAGGGTAGCAAGATATTCATTCACAGATTGCTTGGTTTCCTGGTTGAGGCTAATAAGTCGAGAATGTATTGATAATAGTGAGCAAGACCAATATATTGAAAATGCATAGACAGAAAATCCCAGAGTTCTTTTGCAGTGTCAAAAGCATAAAATTGAGTGTGAATAGCTGGAAGAGAATATTACCCAACCAGGTGATGATTTGATGATTTTTGCTATCTCAGTGCACAAGTCGTTCAATATATGTGGCATGCTCTTCAATAACAAATTCTCAATCATCACTGTTATCCTCTACTCGAATGGTCCTTTAGACTGGTTTGGTGATATCTTCTGTAACAATGCACCATAACTTATGACCGATCAAAAAATTTCTCATTTGGTGGGCCCAGGTGATATAGTTTGTGCCATAAAGAACGCTGCTAATAGGATGCAAAATATCAATTTCCTCCATTGAAAGTGCTTGGATCTAAAACAAGTGCAGAAACCGTGAACAAATGGCGGATTGAGCTAGTCTATGCGACAGATGTGCACTGATTTGGATCTACGACTAGATCTGAGTTCTGCAAAAAAAAAATGTCAAAGGACGGAGTGCGCCGGAGAGCAAGTAGCGATGGTGGTGGTGGACTGATATGGACACGCGACAAAGAGTGAAGAACAGACGTGTGGATCTCTTGGGTACGGTAGACGTGCACAGAGAAAGGACATGTGGGGTGGATCTGCTGGGTAGAGCAGACGTGCACAGAGAGTGTGTCACACCCTCTCCCAGACCCTCTAACCCTAGCTTAGGAGACGACGTGAAGCCAGTGAATGTCGTCCTTACCTTGACGATCCTCACTGACTATTTTAACTTAACTCTGACTTAAACAATTCCAATAATTTAAAAAAAATGCAGAAAAACAAACTTAACACAAAACAACGGAAATTAAACAAACCTTTTCTACATAGTGCAACCCATATTTTTATACAAC
>JBBPDJ010000004.1:5569298-5582449 GCA_037974625.1 Cucumis cinereus
AATGCCCTGCACCATCTATGTTTGCCTAATTCTTCTAATTTAATTCTAATTAAAGGGAAAATATCATCCAACTGTCTTATGTAATATTCATAATCAATAGTTGTGTAGGCCCTGACACAACTATAGAATGGTCCTTCAATTGGAGCTAACTTGTAATTTTTTTAAAGATTCTTAAATATGTAAAAACAACACAATCCATGTTCCACTGAATTATAAATAGCACTTATAGCATTTTGAATACTCTTCTGGTCATCAGACACAATTACAAGATTATTACGCTCACCAAATGCAACATTTAAATTTTGAAAAAAACAACACCATGAATCATCATTATCAGAATCAACGATAGAAAATGCAAGGGGGACAACTTTTGAGTTACCATCGAATGTACACGCAACTAATATAGTACCACAAAATTTGTTCTTCAAGGTTGCACCATCAACTGAAATAATGGTAAAACAGTACTACCATGCATGAATTGAAGCAACAAGAGCCATAAGATAGTACTTGAATATTCCTTCTTCATTGACTTCTTGTGTTGTATATGTACCTATCAAAAGTTAAATACAAAAGTAACCATATGTCAATAAATAGATGATAGGATGTGCTAGTAAATGTAATTATCCTGTAATTAGAAAATAAAACCTACATGGATTCTTTTCAATCAACGCATTGGAGAATGCAGGCAGCAAAGCATATGATGACTATGGAGACCCACGAACTGAATTTAATGCAAGCTCACGACCTCTCCATGCTTTATCATAACTGACATTAACCCCATGTTTCATTTTCATAAAACTTATTACATTACAGAGGCGACATGGATTCATAGAATTCATATTAAAAAATGACTTCATACACTCAGATACTATCCATGAAGTAGCTTGACTATGAGCATCCTTAACAATGTCAATAGCACAATTATGAACATTGTTAAACTTCCGAACAATCCATAAACCACTTTTTTTTTTTTTATAAATAGACGATCTAATAAACCATCTACAAGAAGTGTCTTTGCAAGAAAGTTCAAGAGACGTTCGATTGGAGCGAGCAGTCCTAAACTCAAAACTATGTTTAATAGCAAACAAATACATTGCTTTCTTTAAGGCATCTTTGCTGTTAAATATTGAACCTTCTTTTATGTTGAAGTCTACATCACACGAATCCAAATCTATTAAGTCAATTACATTAGATGTGAAATTGGAACTCCTGGATGAAGAACCCATTTCATTGTTTCTGGACCTAGAATACAGTGAACTAGGAGGATTTGATGAACAAGATCGGACATGGTCGACAACAACAGAAACATCATTGAAGGAGGAACCTGAAATAAAGGACAACAACCATAATTCATTTTTGTCTTCGACTAACCTAATAACATTAGGATTGCTGCAACCATCACGATACAATGTCAATCGAGAATTATAAATTCATAAGAGGGAAAAACAGTATATTGGATTAAATCAACGAAGTGGTTAAAAGATGTGTTCAAAGGAACATAAACTTCAATGTAATGGAAGTTATGGTAATGGTCATTTTCATCCCATCTACCATTGAACAAAATTCTTAAAGGTTTATGATCCACGTCAAATATTGTTGAGTCAAAGAGATGAAGAAAGTAAAATGCGAATTAACAATTCAAATTTGAAAAATAAAATTATATTAGCACAGATCATTTTAATTTTAATTTTTAAATTATTATTAAGACGCAAGATTTAAGGGAATGCATAACAAATTTATGTTTTATTAATATAATAAGTGGTTTTAAAATAAAGAAAAAATAGTAAAATTGTTTCAAGATTTACAATTTATGTTTTAAATCCCAAACTACAAAGAATCAGTTATAATATGGTAGCTGACGATATAACAAATATAAATTAATTACAGTTTCATAAGTGCACCATTCAAATTAATTACACTACATTGACAGTGAGACACGCTTTTTAGCTACTAATTATAGTATCATAATTGCAAATAACGAAATAATTCTTCTAGAATTACATTGAAGGTATTTTCATACTTATAAAATTGTGAACCACGTGATCCACATGTGATTTGCTACAAATCAAAATAAAATTTCAATTTACCATTTATCAAAATGGCCCTACATATAGAGATACATAACTGATTATCCTAAAAGAAAAAGAAAGGAAGGGTTGGAGGATGGTTTGATATTGGGCCATTATCGTGTTGATGGGCCAGAATGTTGCCAGCTTCCATTGAATCCCAAATTGGAAGGCCGAAGTCCCCTTCAGATTTATTACTGTTTCTGCTTCCTCTTCTTCAATTTTCCGTTTCGAACGAATCACGATTCACATTGATTACTGCTCATTGCTGTTCCCTTTCCATTATCCCACCAAACTGATGAGCGTTGACGAAACTGCTTCTTCTTCCTCCTCCTGATTTCCAGCCCTACCTCTCCTTTCAGGTATTTCCAATCCCTTTCTTTCACTTTTTTCTCCTCTTTCACCCTTCACTTGCTCTTCCCTGCTCTGTTCCCTTTCTGATCACTACAAATTTAATTCAAATTTTAGCACAAACTTCCCCCATTGCTTTTTCTCCGCCGGATTCCACCTTCATTACCTCCAAATCTAACGCCCCTTTTCGCCTCCCATTCTCATTTCTCAAGAACCAGTAAGATTGGAGTTTTGGGTTCTTTTAATTTCTTGTTTATTTATTGTTTTCTGACTTTTGCTTTCTGCGAGTCTTGCTTTTGGTTGATGTTGGGAGGGAAAGATTGTTGTTGGTTTCAACTGGAATAATTAATTTGTGGAAATATCTTTTGATTTTGTGCTCGATTTTGGGTGTGAACTTTGTCTCACCTTTAGCGATTGTGCTGTTCTACTCCAACCTTATTATGATTTACGGGTTCCGGTGCCATTCTCAGGACTTCTCCTTGTTTTCTTTTACTTTTTCTGTGTCTCATATATTCTTGAATTCTATTTCTTCATTGTAGATAGGGGAGAGTTGCATCCTTAGGTGGAATTTGACTTCCTGAAGGATCCAAATTTCAGAAGGTATTTTTTAAGCTAGTATGGTTTTATAGAGTTCTGTTGGGGCTTGTCCGATGGCTTTTTATCCAAAGGAGTACTTGAGGATTATCTTTTCAAGACTGTTTTAGTTGGTGGTTTAGTTTGTGGGGTGATTAAATTTTTGTTTGCAAGATTTGCTAGAGACTACTCTACCCTAATTTGAAGTCAACCACCTGAAGTATCTTTTATTAATGTTTAGTTCTTTCAGAAACATTGTTAAACGGACCAAAAGTCTTAGTTCATTGGAGCCTAAGATCATTATTCATTTTGAGAACTCTTGCAAAGCAAGCTTTTTAGCTGGGAATATTGGAGATGGTAGTGGTCCAACCAAGATGAACGTTGAATCAGAACTTGAAACAGAATGGGAGAGTTTACTTAAACCTTTTGATCTCACAAAGCTTAGGAAGTCTCGCATTCTAATTACCCCTGTTCAACTTTGTAAACTGCTTGAGCTTCCACTTGATGTTCCCACATTGTTGGAAATATTTGAACGGGTGGGTGGCCAGAAGGGCTATTGCCATACATTTGATGTATACTATGTGTTTATAAAGAAGCTTGGGACAATTGGAAAGTTCAAGGTTATAGATCAACTGTTAATGCAGATGAAAGAAGAAGGGATTGTTTTTCGAGAGTCCATTTTCATGATAATTATGAAACATTATGGAAAAGCTGGACAACCTGGACAAGCAATTAGATTGCTCCTAGATATGAGGGCTGTCTATTTATGTGAACCAACTTTCAAATCTTATAATGTAGTTTTGGAAATACTTGTGGCCGGTAATTGCCCACAAGTTGCTGCAAATGTTTTCTATGACATGTTGAGTAAGGGTGTCTCTCCCACTGTTTTTACTTTTGGCATTGTGATGAAAGCCCTTTGTATGGTTAATGAGGTTGATTCTGCATGCTCACTCCTTAGAGACATGACAAAGCATGGATGTGTACCCAATTCTATAGTTTATCAGACTTTAATACATGCACTATCTCAAAAAAACCAAGTTAGTGAAGCCTTAAAGCTTTTGGAAGAAATGTTGGTTATGGGATGCATGCCTGATGTTCAAACCTTCAATGATGTTATTCATGGTCTCTGCAAGGTTAATAAACTTCACGATGCAACAAAATTGGTTGATCGAATGCTTCTTCGAGGTTTTAACCCAGATAGTATGACTTATGGTTTTCTGTTGCATGGACTATGTAGGATTGGAAAACTCAATGAGGCAAGAACATTATTGAACAAAATCCCTTGTCCAAACAATGCAATCCTCAATACTTTAATCAATGGGTACGTTATCAGTGGACAGCTTAAGGAAGCTCAAAGTTTTCTTAATGAGACTATGATAAATTTTGGTTTTCAGCCTGATATTTTTACATACAACATCTTGATGCATGGTCTCTGCAAAGAGGGGAGTCTTAGTTTTGCTCGTGATTTGGTTAATGAGATGTATAGGAGGGGTTGTGAACCGAATGTGATCACGTATGCGATACTGGTTGATGGGCTTTGTAAAGCAGGGCTTCTTGAAGAGGCTGGACTTGTTTTACATGAGATGTCAACAAGGGGTTTGACTATAAATTCAGTTATATACAATTGCTTGATATGTGCCCTATGTAGGAATGAGAAGGTGCGTGTTGCTTTAAATCTGTTGAGTGAAATGTCCACAAAAGGGTGCAAGCCTGACTTGTTTACGTATAATTCTCTAATCTATGGATTGTGCAAGGTTGATAGGATTGATGAGGCCTTCAGGTTATTTCATAATATGTTATTGGATGGTGCAGTTGCCAACAATGTGACTTACAATACACTGATTCATGCACTATTAAGGAGGGGTGCATTCCAAAAAGCACTCACACTTGTTAATGATATGTTATTTAGAGGATGCACTCTTGATAAGATTACTTACAATGGTCTGATTAAAGCATTTTGCAAAGTTGGGAATGTTGAAAAAGGATTGGAATTATATGAGCAAATGATAATGGATGGACTTAGTGCTGATACTATATCGTGTAATATTCTGATCAATGGGCTCTGTAAAGTTGGAAAAGTGGACAACGCATTTGAATTTCTAAGAGATGCAATCAATCGAGGTTTTGTGCCTGACATAGTTACTTATAACAGTGTTTTAAATGGACTTTGTAAGGTAGGACGTATCAAGGAAGCTTTAAATCTATTTGATAGATTACAAGTTGAAGGTGTTCGCCCCGATGCTTTTACCTATAACACTTTTATCAGTTGGCACTGTAAAGAAGGCATGGTGAATGATGCTTGTTTATTTTTTTATAGAGGCATAGAAAATGGTTTTGTACCTAGTAATGTGACTTGGAATGTGTTGGTCTATACTTTGGTAAAACAAAGTAGCCAGGAGAATTTGTTTTTTGCGTCAGATGAGTTATGGTGATAAAATGTACTTGTGACATAATTTTTCATGTTAGATGTTATTGTGGTAATTACTCTAATCTTATCATTATTATAGAATATTTTCTGAGATACGTCAGTGAAGCATACATTTTGCAGAAAGTTTAAAAATGTTATTAGTTTAGCCTGGTGGCACCCTTAGAAACATAATGAGAATCATGAGGCTTAATTTCTTATTACTTGCTTGAATAAGTTTTGTGCATGTTCATACCTCAGTTTCTTACTTCACTGTTTTTGTTCATGTGTCAGTTCGTTTGCATATATTATGGTTTGGTAAGTTAATTTCTCTGTTATCTTGGTGTGATTACTTTTGTTTACCTTTTTTCCAAATGCAAGAAACAATAGAAACTTTTCAACACAAAGCTCTTCTGATTGACCCAAAGATTAGAATTGCACCTTGAGCACCAATCATAATAATTTTACATGATCTTATTCTTGAAGAGGATTTGCAACATAGATTCTTCTATTTATTTTCCACTCTAATCACCATAACAAGAAAAAACTATTCTTAAATGATCACAAGATCTTCCCCTCCTTTTAAAAAATGACAATTGAGAACATAAATGATGTGGGTGATACTATTAGTTGGACGAGCTGTTTGAAAGGAAATGGGGATTCTTTTCTCACATGTTGCCATAAAAAACGAGCAAGTAGAGGGAAAAAAATCCAACATTGTGGTTTTGTTTTGTTGTCTTCTTTGCTCAATTGCCTATTGATTCATCATGCGAAATCTCCTTAAAACCCTTGACTCGATGCCACATGAAATTGTGTAAATTAATATCTGAGTTTGCTTGTAAAGAGACTGCAATTGTCACAAGTTGTTGTTTATCATTTATTTTATTTTATTATTATGTTCTTGGGTTTTGTGCATATGGCAACGTTTCACTCGAGCAAGTCATTCTTTGCTGATGTGAAAATCTTTGTTGTTTCGACTCTCTAAAACCACTTTCCAAGTTGATATTGATTATCAAGAGTCAGCCTAGTGCCTTCTATCAACTTAGACAGCAGAATATAGTTCAATTGATTATAATTATAAGGTTTTTCTTATCTATGTTTGGATTATATTTCTTATCTTTTCAGTTTATATTGGTTTATTGGATGATAAAATTGGGTTGGTGGTCCATTGGCCACGTTTAAATGTACCACAGTATTGAATTTGAACTTGCTTGGCGCTAGTATCTTGTATAATACGTAGATTGGTCTATCGGATGATGTGCAATATACCTAGCATCAGCAGAATTTAATTATTTAAAAGTATTGTGATGCAGTTACTCATTTGTCCTAGAAATTGGATGGTTGATACACCTGGCTGCTTAGCATGCCATGATGTTGGTTATTAAGGCATTACTGTTTCTGTGTCTATACTTTTATGAAAATGATTATTTTGACAATTATCATCCTCATCATCGTCTACTTTCATAGTATAATACCTTTCATTATTTTATTACTGTTTGTTATCAAATGTTCAGAGTTGTAATTTGCTTCTGTTAAAATGTTGCAATAATTTACTGTGCATACTTTCTTCTCACGCTATCTTCTGAAAGAAATAGCAGCACCCATCAGAATTGTTTCATCTCCACGTTTTTAGATTATTTGGTTAATTATACTTTGTTTTCTATATAAATTTCTCCGTACATTTGTTTTGGTTCTTGGAATGGCCAGGCTGGGTTCAATATTGAGAAAGCACCAGAATTTTTTACTTGATCTATTGAAGCTAAGGCGGATTGGCACAAGATTATATTCTATTTCCCTTTTTGTTTCCTTCTCTCTTCACCAGCTATTAGCTTCAGAATATTGGTACTCTCAGATTCTTTCCTTACTCCATCAAGTAAGTACTCACACAATAACTCTGGCATATTTTGTACCTTCCCTTCCTTTCAAGTTTCCTCTGTCTCTTATATTCCTGAATTCTATTTCTTTGATTGTGAATAGGGAAGATTTGCATCCTTTGGTGGAATTTGGCTTTCTGAAGGCCCCAGAATTCAGAAGGTATTTTGAAACTATTATGGTTCTATAGAGTTCTGTGAGGCTTGGGCAATGGCTTTTTATTCCGAGGAGGAAAAAACTGAAGATTATCTTTTCAAGATTGTTTTAATTGGTGATTCAGCCGTGGGAAAATCAAATTTGCTCGCTAGATTTGCTAGAGATGAATTTTACCCTAATTCCAAGTCAACCATTGGAGTGGAGTTCCAAACCCAAAAGATGGAAATAAATGGAAAGGAAATCAAAGCTCAGATATGGGATACAGCTGGTCAGGAGCGATTTAGGGCCGTTACGTCTGCATATTATAGAGGAGCTGTTGGAGCTCTCCTGGTATATGACATCAGTAGGCGTCAGACCTTTGACAGCATTGGGAGATGGCTGAATGAACTTCACAGTGAGTATTACCAAGATGTTATCTGATGTTTCTTGATAATAAAATCTCCAATATTAAATTATCATGCCTTTTTATTTGATTCTTTTTCAAGTTCTTGAACTGGTTTACTTCTCATTATTCTACCAGTTTGTATTACCGTATCCTTTTTGGGAATGTGTGGATAGTGTTTTATGATGAAAAAAATTAAGAAACAGTGATTTCCTTTCTGCATGAGTGTTAGAACTTTTAGAAGGCTTTAAAGGTTTTTATTCTATAATTTGCCTTCACCAGATCGTATTCTGGAAATAGTAGAATTTTCATCAAGGAAGAGAGTCTTAAGTAATGAAGGGTCATAAGTTGGATTTTCCTCGAGAGCTGCATCTGAATTGGAAATGTAAAACAAAAGGAGAAAAAATCATTTTGATAAGTTTCTTGGTTGTTACTATATCGTTACAGTGTTGAGTGAACACTCTCAAAGGCTCAAGCATTTCCCAGTTTTTTGTTTGATGTTTCTCTATGTCTAGCTTCTTGGTTTGGTTTGTCCCTTAGTTTCTTAAGGGACTCTCTCTCTAAGTTTCTTGTGCTTCTTAGTTGAACGGTTTCTTTTTTTTGGCCTGTGTTCTTCGGTTGTTGGGTTTGTCTCCTCTTTCTCCTTTTTATTTATTTATTTATTTATTTTATTTATTTGGAGATGTATTTTGGAGCAAGTGTTTCTTTTTATTATATCAATTTTGTTTTGAAAAAAATTACCTTTTTGGTCTTTTAAGTTTTGGATCTAGTTTTCATTTAGTCCCTATATTTCAAAATGTTACGCACTTAGTTCTTAAATTTTCATTTTGTTTTCAATTTAGTCCCTACGTATCAAAACGTTACAATTTGAATCCTAGCCACCTAGGTACAAAATTGAAATCAAATTCAAAACTTAAGGATTAAATGTGTAACATTTTGAAACCTAGGGACTAAATAGAAAGTAAAATCTAAAACTCAGAGACTAAAAAGATTTTTTCCCCAAATTTTTTTTCTTTTTTGTTTTCTTTTAAATTAAGAAGGCTCAAGAAATAGGTTGTATCCGTACCTTTTCTTTATAACCTGAAAGGACTGATTGGGTAAATCCTTTATTGAACAGCTCATTCTGACATGAACGTAGTAACCATACTGGTTGGCAACAAGTCTGATCTCAAGGATGCTAGAGAAGTACCAACTTCTGAAGGCAAGTCTTTGGCAGAAGCTCAGGGTCTGTTTTTTATAGAAACCTCAGCCCTCGATTCTTCGAATGTGACAAACGCATTTCAGACAGTGGTGAAAGAGATCTACAACATTTTGAGCCGAAAAGTAATGATATCTCAAGAACTTAAAAAGCAGGATGTGAGCTGGATGGAGAATGGCAAGACTACTGTAGTTATACAGGGAGAGGACCAAGTAGAAGGAGAACCCAAAAAAGGTGGGTGCTGCTCATCCTAGTAATTTACATATTGGAATCTGTTCTTTCATTTATTCTGCTCATTATATAGCATCATTTGCTTAACAACTTCCACATGTATCTTCTTCTCCATCTTGTTGAGTTTTCTTCAGTCGATGAATCTGCTCTCTCTATGTTTTTTCTTCTGCAATTCTTGGTAACATTGCTTCGATGCGTTCTCGCACGACTGATGGATTAAAGAAACATGGGGGGAATTGAAAATTGTAAATGTGACCTGAAAGGGTTTAATTTCAGATGTAATATTTTACCTCTATTCAGATTTATGCTCACTAAATCCTTAAAATATCCTTCCATCATCATCCTTGTATGATATTCATGTTCCTGAGTTCATTATTATCAAACTTTTATCTTATGTCTTCCTCTGTGAAGAATATTCATTGCAGTACTTGAAAACAAGTACAAGTTATTAAATTGATAGGATTTGGTAAAGGAATCAGGTCTTCCAATGACTACTGTTCTTGTCTAGTTATGAGTTTAGATATCAGTTTAGATTGATATATCAAAATAAATGAATCCATATTTGTGATCATGGTTGGGTTGTGAACTTGTTTATTTACTTTTATGGACACGGTTGGGTTGATGAATGGTACTCTACCATTTGACCCCAACCTTCCTTGTTTCCATCCTCAATGATTTCAATTAATAAATAGTGCAAATTCGGGCTCATTTTATGTTTTCAAATGTACTAAATTATTTAGTTGACAATTCACATTTTATTTTTGAAATCTATTTTTAGATTATGTGATTTGCTAGTTTTGAAATTAATATTTTTATGTTTTTATTGTATTCAGAATTTGAATTTTAAAATTTCAAAGGTAAAATTATATTAAATAAAGATAAAAACATTTAGAAATGTAGTATCATATTATAAATTTAATTTACTTTTCGAAATTTAAATATCTATCATATATGGCTTCATTTGGCATTAGAATTTGAAAAGAAATGATTTCAAATGATAGAATTTTAAATGCAGGAAATGATTTCAAATTATTATTTGCGTTTGAAACATAACTTATTTGACATCATTTAGTTTAAAATTTATTAAGAAATTAAAAGAAAGTATGACATTCAACTTTTTTGCCCTTATATATTGTTGGAAAATATATTAATATTATAAATAACTTTTGATCAAATAATGGTATTAATTACATGAATCCATTTTAAATTAGATTATTTTTAAATATGATAAAATAAATCAAAATATTACGATCTATATGTAATAGATTTTAGATAGACTATTATATATAGTAGTTTACTATATGTGTCTATTTAGATTGATTATGACATTTTTCTATAATTACAAATATTTTCAGAATTTTTATCATTTAAAATAATTTTTCTTTTAAAATTTGCGTTTAAGGCTTATAACAGCTTTGGAAGCATCATTTGTACAATTTATGGCTTTTGGCCTCACATATTGCTCCTGTGATATCCCAAGAAGATACTTATCCATAAATGTTGTCCAGCTATATTTATATATATTTTATCACTCACAGTTTCTATTTCTCTATCGTTGGCCAATATTGAAAACGGTTCACAATTAAAATCAGTTGTACAAACCAAATATAAATAATAAGGAACTTTAAAGAGTTTATATGACCAAAAAGAAAAAAAAACAATAATCATAAAATGCATATGCATCTAAAGAGTAAATAAAAATAACAGTATAAAATCAACCAGATATTTTAGTATGTTCTATTTTTTTTAAGGACCCTACCATAGAAGAATTAACCAAAGCCACGAACCTCACCAACGAAGGTAGAGGAGAGCTAGTTCGAATAACAACGGAAAACTCATCCACCTCTTCATAAATAGAAGAAGAAATAGTGCAAAACAACCCCTCAATTCCAATGTACAAGGACAGCTTGGCCTAAACAGCGAGCCAACCAATTCGCAAAACGCGAGCACCAGAAAAAAGACATGACAAAGCCAAATAGAGTCAGAGCTTGCATATCATCAACAAAGCTCGACAACTCAGACAAATCCAGGTTCTTATGATTTAAAGCACTAATAAGCTCAATATAGTGAGACTCAACAGAGATCGAAGGATAGGACCCAAGAGAAAAATTTAAGCTATTGTTATAAATTTGAATTGGCTAGACAATTTCTTTTCGGACTCCAACGACACTAGTATATCTAATCCATATTTATTATTTATCTTTCTCTACTGACTTAGTTACAAAGTGGTTAAGATATTTGATAATATAATTAGTTTACCAGATTTGGGTGGTTGGCAAGAGAAACTAAGGATCTGTTTTATTGTTAGATGGATTTAAGTATATCTTCACCTTTTTAATCTATATAGCTGCGGCGCGGAGTGGTTGCTAATCAAGAGAGTTTGTGATAGAACTGTTTTCCTTTTTGAAAATGGATCTATGCTCAAGCCTGAATATTTTTCCATATAATTGTTTATGAGTTCATAACATTTTGATGGTGTTTTGTTCTTCTGCCATTCAGAAGTAATTTTATGTTACGGGGAGCCTAACGCTTGTTCAGAATAGAATTTCTTACCAGGGGGAGCCTGTTGATGAATTCTAGGAGATCAATAAAGACAAGAGGTGCAAGAGATAGAATGTATCAAGTATCTATCTATACTCTCTGTGATAGTCAGGGGGAGCCTGCAGTTACAACACAGAGTCATTAAACCTGTATCAATGTGTTTATAGTTATTATCACAAGTTATGATTACTCTTGTGACTTTGTACGCTAGAAGAACTCTTGGTGATAATAATAATATTGATCTTGATCGAGTGAAAACTCTCCATATTTAGGTGATATGTGCAGAACTGGGTTACCAAAGTTTGTGTGCTGTTTTTTTTTTTTAAACTATCCTCTGTCGTATTACATCTTGTGTTATTGCTTAAGTCATTAGCGTAACTGCTGTCAGTATACGATCAGAACATACAGACTATCCATTTTTCAATTGGTATCAGAGCAAGGTTTTCTTGCAATTTCAAGGATGGATGCGCATCAGGAAGGGAGCTCTACTACGAGACCTCCCATTGTAGATGGTACGAACTATGCCTATTGGAAAGCTCGGATGACAGCCTTCCTTAAATCAATTGACAACAAAACCTAGAAAGCGGTAGTGACGGGCTAGGCACCGCCTACGAATACAGGAGTTGATGGTGTGGTGATGATTAAGCCTGAAGATAGTTGGACTGAAGATGAAGACAATGCAGCCCTTGGAAATTCACGGGCTCTAAATGCCACATATTTAATGGCGTGGACAGAAATATTTTCAGACTCATCAACTCTTGTGTGTCAGCTAAAGAAGCCTGGGAAATCCTGGTTGTGGTACACGAAGGTACCTCAGGAGTGAAGAGATAAAGACTGCAAATTCTCACAACCAAGTTTGAGTCCCTAAGAATGCAAGATAAGGAGACTATAGTCGAATACAATGTCAGGGTGTTGGACATTGCCAATGAGTCACATGCTCTGGGTGAAAATTTATCTGAAGAGAAACTGGTAAGGTAAGTTTTACGTTCACTACCTCGAAGGTTCGATATGAAAATTACTGCAATAGAAGAAGCAAACGACATTTGTACTATGAAATTGGAGGAATTTTTGGCTTATTGCGAACCTATGAATTATCCCTTCTTGATTATGAAGATAAAAAGAAGAAGAGTCTAGCACTCTAGACCGTAGTCAGTGATAAATAAATCACAAAGAAAGACCGAGTAATCGAAGAAAATTTGGGAAAATCAATTGCACTCTTGTCTAAACAGTTTTCTAAGTTCACCAGATTATGAAGATAAAAAGAAGAAGAGTCTAGCACTCTAGACCGTAGTCAGTGATGAATAAATCACAAAGAAAGACCGAGTAATCGAAGAAAATTTGGGAAAATCAATTGCACTCTTGTCTAAACAGTTTTCT
>JBBPDJ010000004.1:5582549-5592692 GCA_037974625.1 Cucumis cinereus
AAGTTCACCAGATTCTCGGTACAAAGTCAAAACAATGGGAACTTACCCAAATTCTCGAATTCTTCCATAAAGAAGAAAGAGGTTGAAGGAAGCAGCAACAATTCTTTCTAGAGAAATGATCGTAATTTTTGGTGTAGAGAGTGCGAAGGTTTTGTGCATTATCAAGTCGAGTGTCCTACCTTTCTCAAAAGACAGAAGAAGAGATTTTCCGTAACGCTATCTGATGACTCAGGGTTTTGATAGTGAGAAGGATGTTCAAGCATTGTTGGCATGAACATCAGTGATATTCTCAATGATGGGAGTGAGTATGAATGGTCGGAGAAAAGATAGCGCAATGACTATTGATGATTCTACAGTTCCTGAAGGTGAGATAGAAGATGTGTGTGCCTTAGAACAATAGAAGGTTAGAATTCAAAGTTTAATAAAAGAAAACCATCGATTATTGACTATCATATTAGAATTGAGGAAGGTGTGACGGAAACGCGTCTCGAGAGGGATAACCTTTCTAAGTCAGTGCAGATGATGAATTCAAAAATAGAGAATTTAAACAAACTCCTAAGTCTGGGACGAGTGGCAGGCAACAAAAGAGGAATAGGCTACAATCAGGAAGAAGGAATGATAGAATCCCTGAATGGTCTTCCTCTGATTCAATCTAAGAAGGCTATCAACCATGAATGAGCACCTGTTGCTAATACGGTAAAAGTCAAACGTAGATGGACATGTCATTTTTGTGGGAAGCCAGGACATATTCGTCTTTTTTGTCATGATCTAAACCAAAGAGCCCGACAAGAATGGGGACCAAAAACTGCAAGTCAAAGAATAAAGCGAATTCGACAATTGTGGAGAGTTAAAGGAAGTCCTAGGCCAACATCAGATGTTTGTACTAAGAAAGACAGGTGTAACGTGGCCCTCACCATGGTTCACAAGATGACCAATGAAGACTGATACTTTGACAGTGGATGCTCCCAACACATGACAGGTAACCAAGCATTCTTCTTTGATATAAAAGATTGCAGTGCAGGCTATGTAACGTTTGGAGATGGAGTAAAAGCTTATATAGAGGCATGATAGAAAGTCTACTCTGCTGAATAGCTGATCGTTCGGACATCTCCTATGTTGTTAAGTATTGTGATGCAGATTGGACTGATTGCTATGAGGATAGAACAAGTACTTATGGTGGATGCTTCTTTATTAAAAGTTATCGTATTTTTTGGTTCAGTAAGGAACAAAACAATGTGCCTTTGTACACTGCTATAACTGAGTATATTGCTGCTGGAAGTAGTTGTGGTCAACTACTATGGATGAAACAAATCCTAAAAGAATATGAAGTTGATCAGAAAATTATGACTTTCTATTGTGACCATATGAGCATCATCAATGCTTTAAAGAATCCTATTCAACATAGTCGAATCAAGCACATTGACATTAGACACCACCTCATACGTGTTCATGTTCAAAGTAAAGTCATTCTTCTCGAATACGTCAGAACTACAACTCAACTTGGAGGCATTTTAACAAAGCCTCCAGATGCTGAAACTTATGAATTTTTCAGGGTAAGATTGGGCATGTGTATTGTACGTTCATAGCAATTACCCTTTATGCTTCACACATGTATTGTCTTTGGGCCGTTTTGGAATGATTTACAAAAGCCCATTTTGGGTCGATTTTCATCTACTACGTTTATTGCTCGTTTTATTCCTTATTGAGAGGTGGTTATAGAATTCAAATCACTACTCTCTACTTTTGTATCCCTACTTTGGACATTTGTTTGGGTTTGTTTTGACCTTGTTTGAAGAAGAAATTCCAGTGGTGTGGCATCTTAAGTTTCAACGAAGTGGTTGCTAATCAAGAGAGTTTGTGATAGAACTGTTTTCCTTTTCGAAAAGGGATGTATGCTCAGGCCTGAATATTTTTCCATATAATTGTTTATGAGTTCATAACATTTTGATGGTGTTGTTCTTTTGTCATTCAGAAGTAAATTTATGTTAAGGGGAGCCTAACGCTTGTTGAGAATAGACGTTCTTATCCAGGAGGAGCCTGTGGATGAATTCTAGGAGATCAATAGAGACAAGAGGTGCAAGAGATAGAATGTATCAATTATCTATCTATACTCTCTGTGATAGTTAGGGAAAGCTTGCAGCTGCAACACAAAGTCATTAAACTTGTATTTGTGTGTTTATAGTTATTATAACAAGTTATGATTATTCTTGTGACTTTGTACGCTGGAAGAACTCTTGGTGATGATAATAATATTGATCTTGATCTGGTGAAAACCCCCCAGATGTAGGCGGTATCTGCCGAACTGGGTTGCCAACGCTTGTGTGCTGTTTTTTCTAATTGTCCCCTATCGCATTGCATCTTGTGTTATTACTTAAGTCATTAGTGTAACTGCTGATAGTATACGATCGAAACATACAGACTAATCCATTTTTCAAAGCTATATGTAGAACCTAATCTGCATGTAAATAAATTGCCACATATGAGTTGCGATTAAGTCTCGATTTGTTCACATCCATCTCCCTCCTCAGTCAAATTTACTGATGCTATAGTGTCAATGTCTATTTCAATATCTTGAATTTAATTATCAACGTTTGAAATTAATCACTCATTTGGATCAAAACTTATAAGAAAATTAGGTACAATGCAACAAGCTATGACTGTTTGTGTCTCAAAGTTGTAATATGGTTCGGTTTCACTAGCTATAATTGAAACCTTGTCTTCAATGTTGTGAATAGAGATTGTGATCGAATAGAGTAAGCTTGCAACTAAAGTAGATTGAGAATAATAATAATGATGAAGAAAAAGGAAGAGAATAGAACACAAAGATTTTACGTGAAAAGACTCTAAACAAATTAGATAAAATCCACAGGCAATGATAGAAAAATTCACTGTATAAAATAGGAGTTACAAACTTTCTTTCTTATTAAAAAATAAAAAACTCTCTTATAAGAAGAAACTCTCTCTATTTTATACCACACTTACTTGTTGGAGATTTTGGGATGGTTTGACAACCATGGGTTCTAACCTATTTATAGCCAAAAGATACTTGGTCAACAAGCAAATCCAATGACTCTAATTTGTCCTTGATAGATGTGTATGATCCAACGACTCCAAATGTTCTAGAGAAATGTGAAAGATCCAATGACCATAAATTAATCTTAGACAAAGTGTGAGATTCAATGAACCAAAAGTGTCTTAAAGAAGCTTTTTAAATAATCATGAAGATTCATGATAATTGTCCAACATTTAATACTCTAAAAGCATTTTCAATTGCATTTTGTAAAGTGATGCATGTCTATGGTTAAATAATTCTTTTGGAGATTGCAGAGCACATGCCGAATACTCCTTTAAATGATATCCTGTCCCACAATAAGGTGTAACAAACCCATATGGTAACATAAAACCAACATCACCAAGGTAATATTTTCTGAGAAAAAATAGTCATATAAATATATTGAGCATTATATATGATTCAATTGTTTCTTTTACAAAACTCTTGGAGAACTTTTATACGTATACATAAAGGAATTTTTATATTATCTTCTCTCATTAATTCATTGAATAGAGTTCGAGAACCTGAAGCGGACCATTCCCATCCCGATAACACTTAAGTGAACCTTAAGTTATATGTGCATGTGCTAAAACGTTTTGTGTGGGAAAATCTTTTTTTCCTCTAAATCTCGATACTTTCATCCTGCAAATGCATGTTCCATCAATTGCCCAAACACAATCCTAATTATTATCATATAGCCAATATGTTTTATAATTGTCAAAAGTTTAATGTAGAGTTTTTACTTTAAAATATGGAAAATATCTTGTGTTATTTTGAATTTCTGTTGAGGTGTTTTAGACCCATTTGGATGAACTAAATATTCGTCCTCCAACGAGATGATTGCTTTTAAGACTTGATGAAAATTTCGTCTCATTGTTTCACTCGATCGACTAAAAAGAATTCAATTATTTTGTTTGTCACATTATTGTTGGGAATGACCCACATAGTCCAAGGCCCACTAAAGGCATATGAGAAAACACATTTTCCTTGTCTCTTGCCACACATTGAAGATTTAGGAGTGAGAATGTAGTATATATAAAGAACTACTTCTGGAGACTTGAAGTGTGTTGGTGGTGATAGAATAACCATCACACCACATGCATGCCGTCGCAATCCGTCTGTCGGGCATCACATCTTTTTGTCTTTTTGTTTACAAAATGTTAATTAATTTCTTAAATAAAACGTTTCGAAATTAATGTGCAATTAATTTTTTGAGATCGAAATTGATTTCTAAACGTTCTTTTCGTTCAACTTCTTTTTCCTCCTTTGCGAAAACTAGAGATCATATTTGAAAAAATTATCATTCGAATGTTCTCTCTACTAAACTTCTTTTGTGATTATGAGCCAACATTTCTCTCATTTGATTTCAACCGTTCGTTCGAGGAGTGCACTTCTGAAGGGGAAAATTGTGGCAACCGTTAGGAGTAATCAAACATCAACAACCGTTAGGAGTAATCAGACATCAACAATTCATACCACGGTGGTGATGAAATTACTCTAAAGGCAGTAGCATCCACGACACAAAAACTTCTTTCCAGATCTTATCACGAAAAACAATTTGAAGGAAATTTTGTATCATGTGAATCAAAGTCAGAAAAGTTCTTCGAGATGTGTCCAACTCGGCCACTCGATTGAGCGAGTTATCATTTCTGGTCCCAGAAGCTCTTGATCTTCTTCAAACAGTTTGAAGTGGATTATGTTCTCACCCTGGAAAAGCCTGTTGGTTCCAGCGAAGCTCCTGCCGTGACCGATTTGAACTCTTCCAAGGATGATGCTATACACTCACTCATCTAGCGACCTCCAAGGACACCGTTGCTGTTCCATCTTGTACCGTTGGTGTTGACAAGTTCGAGAAGGACAACAAACGTCCGTGGCCATCTTCTCAACCACATGGCAGACTCTCTATTCTATTTGTTTGTCGTCCAAAAATTTGCGAAAGTTGTATGGACTACACTGGAATTCAGATATGGTGACGATGATGCAGTTAGGAGAAAGTATGTGGTTGGGAAATGGCTTCAGTTCCAGATGATGGACAATAAACCAGTGATGGAGAAAGTTCACTATTACGAAAACCCCTAGTAGCCAATGTACTTTCTGAAGGCATGAAGATGTGTGAGATCCTTCAAGAAAATGTGCTTCTTAAAAAATTTCCACCATCTTGGAGTGATTACTGTAACCACCTGAAGCACAAAAAGAAATATTTGATGTTGCAGAAGCTGATTAGTCACATACACATTGAAGAGGAAAATAAACAAAAAGATAAGCTGAATTCACTTTCTGTTAATTTCTTTAACGTTAATCTTGTTGAACCTTCAAATGTGAAAGATAAAATAAAAACAAAGGAAAGCAAATAGGAAAGACATCGTAGAAAAGGGGACAATTTAAGGCCACTGGTGGATGAATTGAAAATTCCAAGGTGATCTGTTATGTGTGCGGGAAATCTGAACACAAAACCTATCAATGGAATAAAGAAAAGGGAAGGCTAGACCAAAATTCAGCTGTTGTCAAACCTACTCCACAAGCCAATGTAGTTGAAGAGGACATCATTGTTGCAGTGGTGGTGGAGGCAAATTTAGTGAGAACAAGTCTGATTGGATCCTGGACACTGGCGCATCAAAGCATTTATGCTAAAATGGGAAACTTTTCCACGACTTCTAGGAAATTGACAATGGCGAATGTGTTTTTACGGAAAACTTAGCAACTGCTGGCGTTCTTGGAAAAATGGAAGATTTTACTTAAACTTACTTCTAGAAAAATCTATCCCTTTGTGATGTACTGTATGTTCCTTCTTCGCGAAGGAATTCGGTGTCGGAGAGTCTGTTAAACAAAGTGAAACTTAGGATTTTGTTTGAGGCTGACAATGTCATTATCACAAAAAATAGTGTCTTTGTTTGATGATCTATTTGTTCTGAATGTTGTTTTTTATCCTAATTCCATGAATGAAAATGCCCGTTTTGCTTATATGGTTCATGAATCACTACTACAGAAAATGGTTTACTTGACAGTGAAAAACTGTCAAGTAAGGGATTACTTGACGATTTTAAATCCGTCAAGTAATCCCTTACTTGACGGTTTTAGGGTTTAGGGTTGTCAAGTAATCCAGTGTCAAGAATAATCCAGTGAAAAACTGTCAAGTAAGTGCAGAACTGTCAAGAATAAAAGTTTACTTGACAGCTATCCACTGTCAAGAATAACACTTACACTGTCAAGTAATCCAGTGTCAAGAATAAGGAAAAATTAAATTTTGACGGTTTTCTACCGACAAGAATTTGCTACTCTTGACGGTTTATCACTGTCAAGTTTTAAACTATACTTGATAGTGTTTCATCGTCAAGTTAATTTTGTAATTTTTTTTAAAAAAACAATTTAAAAATAATATTTATTGTATTTGCACCTGTATTTGCAGTCCTAAAACCGTATATATACAATGTAAAGATAATAACCAAGAGCATACATTCATTGCACTTTATATATCCAACGCTTGAATAAAATTGAGAAAGTAATAACCACATAACTAAACTTTAATTTCAGACATAGTACTCTACTACACATAGGAGCAAATGTAATCTACAACACATAACCAAAATCTATCCTAACAATGAACATATACCTACAAAAATCATATCCAATATATAAATGAACAAAAGAATTGCCTAGCCCCAAACACAGATCATATCAACAACCTATTTCATAAGAGATTGATTCCATAGAGGAAACTAAAAATCCAACCTAAAATGTACAACATGTAGCACCGTATCACATGTGGCCACCCATAAAATCACCTAGCTTTATACGCACTTCATCCAATTGGAATTGACTGCAAGTCAGCATGTCTCGAGCATTGAGGAGCTGACCAAATTGCATTCAAAGAAATAGATTCCTTGGTGAAACAAAATCTAAAAGAAAACAAAATGTTCAAACGATTAACAAAATAACTTTGTAGTTAAATGCAAGTTGGTTAGAATTAGAGAAGAAAATCCTACCATGTTCTAAACAATTATAGAAAGAAATGCCTACCAGACCAGTTGTTAAATTTTAAGATTAATAACATTCTTAGCAATGTAGCCAAGGCATACTATATTGCAGAAAATACTTTATATCCATTCATCAATCAACAAACAAACAACATATAAACCTAAGACTATATTTGAATCCAAAGCTACAACATATAAACAACATTACCAGCTTGGTTAAAAAAATACATGAAAGAACTAAGAAAACATTATTCAAAGGTCGAATGCTGCAGATAATTTTACTTAGATTGTCAGTTCATAATTTTTTTTTAGTGAGTCAAGAACCAATATTATTCAAAGAAACAATTCGATCCAATATAGCTTGAGGAAAACTAGAAAATGGTGTAATTGTGGAAGAGATAAAAGGAGCAACAAAAGCAGCAAATGCCCACAATTTCATATCTTCATTACTTGGAGGCTACGAAATTTCAGTAGGAGAAAGGGGAGTTCAACTATCAGGAGGCCATAAACAGAGGATACTTTAAAAGCTGCACAAATTAGTTGATTAATTTAGACAAGTCATATAGTATTTTTTTTCCTTAAAACTTGCCACAATCTACTAAAACAAATAAATTAATAGAGGAGCAAATTTCTCTTCGTGATAAAAAATCTATAGACTAATTACCTTGCCAGCCTACTTTTTGTGTTCTGAGAAATCAAGCGCTATATTTCTAACGGGTTAAAATAGAACTACTTACAATCAAAGATATTCGAAAGAGAGAAATTTTGCATCTGTACCAGGAATACTCGTTTGCATCCATTAGCCAGAGGAACAAACATTGCCAATTCCACCTGTATCAAGCAAGTCATAAAAGAAAATGAAGGAAAAGCATTGCCAATTCCATCTGGAGGGCATTCATATTCATGACTTTTCTTATTGCTATTGACGTCCATGCAAGAAATAGTTATAGAAGTTCTTATAACAAGAGGTTTAATAAGAAGCAACTACTTATCTAAAACAACCTAGAAAGATCTTATGCCAATATCTAATATGAAAATTAGTGATGTAATAGGATTGGGTTAAATTGGGCTATCTTGGTCAAGTTCTTTTTAATTAGGATTACAAATTAGTTTGTTTGATTAATTAGGATTAGGATTAGTTTGCTTTCTAATTCTAGAAAATTGTTTTCTTGTATTCATAACAATGGATTCATTAACAAAGATTCTACAATATATACTCATTTGTAAAGCTTGTGTAATCAGTATAAATCTTAGCAGTGAATGTAACCCAACATGACCTTTTGTAAAGAGAATTTGGTAGAATGCAAACATAAAACCATCAAATCATTTTCTTATGAAAAGAAAGAAGAAAAGACACATAGGGCCAGCCCATATAAGCTAAAGTAACCAAGGGTGAGTTTTTAAAAAACCATTTCTTTCTCAAATCTCAAGTCATTCCAAATGGGTCCTAAATCTATAAGCTATTAGATATATCATATATGGGGTGTCAATTATCTAAACAGGTAACATGAAAGTCGTGAATTACCATCAAGTCCAGAATATTGTATAAATTTCCTACATCATCACAATCCCTCGGTAAATCGGGAGCACATGTAAACCATCCATCAACCATGAAATGATTATAAATTCTTTTCCTATGCTTTGTAAGACCTCACTAACCGAAGGAGATGAAATTTTTTATATTAGACAAAAAAAAAAAAAAGTTCACAACCAAACATCTAAGATGACTCTTCAATGAAATATAGAGTCATCCAATGCAAAATGGAACAAAAAATATCAAAAGAAAAATAGATTGTGACCAACTACTATGTGTTATTTTCCTTTGAAATTCAACTAGTGCCTCAATTCTTACACTGACAGAAATCATCCATCTATACCTCAGTGATGAGCCTTTGCTTCAGCTCTTTTGTGAGATTTTACCTTCGCGTGTCGTGATAAAATAGTAATGATATTAAATTCTAAAATCAGACCCAAAGAATTACCGAAAAAATCTAGGTTATAATTGTCATATAACATTTGCCTACAAAACAAAGAATTATACTCAAAGCCTCAACCTAATAACAAACTTGTGTTCATATATCATTATTGTGAAATATTGCATAATGCTTTTAGTAAGCATAATACTTCAACACTCAACCTAGCAACAACTAATTGTATTCATTCAAGTATTTCATACCGTTAAAGATACCTCTACATCAAAATTACTGCACATATAGTTGATAAAAAAGATTTAGGAATTATGCCTCTTACAAAGGAAAATAATTAACACGAAAAGGGGGGATAATAGTACACCGCTTGCAAAGGAAAGAAACTCATAGAGCATTCAATAATAATTATTATGATGTTAAAATGTACCTCATGACAGTGATAGTTTGGACCAGACAGTTGTGTAGAATATAATGGTAGCATACAAAGAATTTGACAACTCTGGTGGAAACAGATTCAATCACTGAATTAGGGGATGCAACAAAGTTATAATGTGTTTAAAGTGAAATAACAATTGGACAACAATGAGAAAAAGATTGTGCAATGTAAGAAAATCGGGATGATAGGAAGAAATTAGAATAACAATTGAAAGACGAAACCATCAAGATATCACTCACCGCAACAAATGATAGAAATATGAATTTAAAAAAGAGTCTCATTGAGGTAAGCTTTGTCCGGTCCTAATTTCTACATATTAGAATTCACAAACTTAAACAACAATAATAGAATAAAATAAAAGATGGGAAAGGAAAGGGTGAGAAAGATAAATACTGACAGGGAGAAGGAAGAAACCAACGTCCTGAAGAATTGGACTTGGCCGATGTGAGCAGCAACTCCATGTATGTACTGATGATAAGAAAAATGATATACATTAAGCTTAGGCATATGAGAAGACAAAATGACAAAAGACTAGGATAGAAGACTTACAATCATGTAAGGTATTTCACCAATAGACTTACAATCTCTTCGTGACTACTATGCTTCCGTTGTTGACTATATCTCTCAAATATCTCATCACATAATAGCCACTTTCAGTTGTTCCAGTTTGTAAAGAACACTGTAATGCAAAAATTACCAAAATATAAGTAATGTTTCATATGCACTACCAATAACCAATAGATGTATATTGTT
>JBBPDJ010000004.1:5592792-5603899 GCA_037974625.1 Cucumis cinereus
GGTATTTTGGGATTATTAAAAAGTTGGAACAACCGTCATTCTCGAATTTGCTATAAATCTTATGATTTTCGTTTTATGCTATAAATTAAAATGACCCTCCAAATTTTGCCATTTAGTCCAATTCCCCATAATATTTCAGCCAAAGAAAAAAATTCCCAAAAACTAAGAGACCATTTAGATTGAATTTCATATGTTTATAAACACTTTTTTTTTTTTTCACTTGAAAACACTTATTTAAACAATAAGAAAGGTCAATACATCAAAGAAATAGAACTAGAAGTTTTTCTAGCATAATACAATAAGTAAGGAAATAATTCGAACCTACAACTTTACAACTTAATAAGGTAAGGCACAACCGAGTTGGATCCATGCGAAAAAGAACATTTCCAATTGCAAGTAAGAGTGTTTTTTAGCTTAAAAACTTAAGCTTAGCTTAAAAAGGAGCTAAATTTACAACAAAGAAGAATTGGGAAGCTGGATAATATCACACCACTAAATCAACCTCAGTTTCATACAATCAGATGAGAAGTAAAAACCCAGAATGACTAATAATAAAAGGTCAAACAACAAGAAAACCTGATGAATACTAGCATCTTTTTCCAGAAAAACGAACCCGAAAAGAAAAGGAAAAAAAAAAAAAAAGAAGAAAGATGTTGATTCGTTCGTGTGACATCGTTTCTCGGAGTAGCGTATTATGCAACAGTTCTGCATATATACCTTACTCACAATCCAATTATACATATCAATCAAATTACAAGAAGGAAGGAAAGAAAGAAAGAAGTAGAAGAAGAAGAAAGAAGAAAGACCTATATTTTCAAGCTCAATCCTGACCAAGAGAAAACCCTCTGGAACCTGCTTCTTTATGGGACAGTTTGTGAAACAGAAAACAAATTAGCTCTGACAGTATCAAATGGGAGTGTATCACAAGGACGAAATTATACGAAAAATTGCAGTACACCTGCTTTACCGAAATACGCATCACCTACTATAAGTTTTGACATCTGTTGTATCATCTTCTTCCTAAGCAGCAATTCCTGAATCAAAACATTTACACAAAAAACAAAAAGATCAGCCTAGTTTTATATTGTTAAACGTATGTTTGTTTAAGTGAGATTTGGACACTTCCCTAACTACAACAGATATTCAGCAAATAACATCATACATGTTCAAATGTCCTGTTGGAAGATCATAAATTTAATTTATATCGCAACGAAACAGAAGCAGATCTAATTCGCAAATTAGCAGGCAATAAATACGCCTCCTTTTTCTCTTATTTCTGTAGGTGACTATGCAAACTTATTTTTGTGCAACAGAGAAAGAAACTGGTCAACTTCGCAAACTTTTCATTGAAAAGCTTAGGGAATAGGGACTGTTTCTGGGTGGATTTGTTGCTTTTGTTTTTTAGACAACTGTTATAAAACTATGATCAGATGGCTAGAAAAATCAAAAGGTATCATGTGGTAGAAAGCATTTTTTACGAGTCTAATACTTTGGAGGAAAGAAGATTAAAAATCCTCAAGAAAACAGATCGTCCATCATAAAGTAAACCAAGAAACTACAAATTTTCAATTTCACTGAAGTCTTGTTCTAAAAGGTAAAAGTTTTTTCACTAAATAGTTCATAGGGTCTACCAACTTTGGAAGGTGCACGAGTACATTACATTGGTTCCAAGGTTAATATATTCCGACTTCTCTAAGAAGATTGTAAGAAATTCCAGGAAAAACTCCTATAAATGCATAAATATCAAAAAGGCATGTATTATGCAAACTTTAGAACAAAACGACACAATGGTACAACCTATAGATCAAATCTTGTTCAAGTCGTAATAATATAATTTTGACTTAGTTTTATAATGCTTAAAGTGATAAAATCTTGAATGTCTAAAGTTTCTAGAGAAATAACACCAGCAAAAGAAAGGAAAACTTGAAAATATTCAAAATTTTCTTGAAAGTAGAAAGACTCACCTCTATTAGATTGTCTATTAGAAACACCGTATCCAACAGTATAACCAGCATTGTTTCTACTAATAACATCTGAAGCTGCATTGCCAAGGCCAAAACCAATTGAGGAAGAATCCTCAAGCTCTGTTGGCAACGACTGCCAACTGGAATGCCCATAAAATGTGTTTCCTTCATCATTATTCCCATGAACCTCATCATAAATATTTGGTGCAGAGTACAAAGATGCTGAGGAAACATTAGTTCCAATGCTTCTAGCATAACCTACAGTTGTTCCTGATGTAAAGCTGGCATCTCCGTTTCCAAAGTCGAGATTAGCAGTATTGAATGGAGAACCAGCATTTTCCCCATGACCTAAACTTGCAGAAGCACCCCAAAGCCCTCCGATATTGTTTAATGAATTATTTCCTGTATGCACACCACCAGAGCCAGGAAAAGTCCTCAAGTGTGAGGAGTTTGTACCAGCAGAGTTACCGACATTTCCCCACAGATTCTGAACCGACGAGCTTAAAATAGAACCATTACCTCCACCGCCACCACCATATACCATGGGGTTTGGGCTACCGTACCTGTTTAAATTTCCACCATACGAGGGGCTCATTACTCGTCCATAGCTGAGGTTAGAGCTAACATTGGGACCTGCCCCATAGTTCGGGTTTAACCCTGTATCAAGATTTAGCCCCATTCCATAACCAGGACTAATTGGAGAAAGTCCACCCCGACCAACTGTAACAGGACTAAATCTACCATCAGATCTCAATCCATATCCCCCAACTGAGGTTGGATTATATCCTTGATTATAGCCATTTAAATAGCTACCAACTCTACCAAAATTGTAAGGATATCCAGCTAATTGATTTCGATTTGGCACTGGTGATGATTCCTTTGGAACAGCCCTCTTAACCTCAACCATTTTACCATTGAGTTCATGAAAAGTTTTGTATAACACTTTCTCCACCGATTCCTCTGACTCGTAAGTGATAAATCCAAAACCTCTTGGTCTCTGGGTATTATGATCATACATCACAACAACATCTACTATTGTTCCAAACTGATCAAAATACTTTTTGAAGTCACTCTCTGTAACAGTTGATGCCAATCCTCCAACAAATATCTTCTTTGTGCGAGTAGGACCAGGTGATCCAAGAATACCAGTATTGTTCCTGCCCAAAATGTTTTGATCATCTCGAGGAACCGCCTTCTTTGCTTCAACCTGAACAAAAGAAAAAAGAAGAAGAAGAAAGAAAACGAACATCAAAACATGGAAAGGATAGAATTTACTTTCATTACCAATACTAATAAAGGTTTGGAAGCAACAAAACGTATCCTTTTAACACAAGTGGAAGCCATCACACATAAAACCTAATGTCCATGACAAACTCAACGTGTTAACGAGTCTCCTAATATACACAACTCATTATTTTACATTGAGGACTACTAAGAAATATTACACTAGATTTCTTTCTACACTAAAATTTGCATATTTATCCAAGGACCAAAGTCCTCTCACGGTATTGATTTGATATATAAATATTTGTACATATACCCAGGACATAGCTCACAGGATACAGATGTAATTGTAAGACATCCCAATTGCCTGCAGACAATCAAACAAAAAATGAGACTTCTAACAACAAAAATTAGGCCAACATCTAACTTCATATACAATTAGCATAGCTTTAGGATCTTTCTACCACCATCTTTAGATATTCAAACTTAATTGTGTTCTTACCCCCTTAAATGATCCCAACAGATTTTCCATAATCGCTCATTTTCAAACTAATTCTAGAAGTAGCCTTAAACTTTTTCTTCTACAAATAAATGCTTTTACTACCATCCATCATGCATATTACCTTTTGAAGAGCATGTTATCTAAGCTATTGATTCTAAAAAACAAATGACATTCCAAGTACATACATTGGCGTCATATTTCCACAAAAACATGAACATCATTTCACATGAAACAGAAATTGTCCAATTAAATTGTGATCAGCCGAATCTTTCCCTTCACGCTGTGAAGAAAAACTATGAGTTTACCGAGATAAAAGAGATTTAGATAATAAATGCTGAAGAATTCTAATAAGGTTGGATCATGACGAACACCAAAATACATCAGGAAAAACTTGATCCCTCCACGACCATAATTAATCCACAAAATTGAATCAGATGACACATTGGAACATTTCTTGAAAGACATCTAAAGCTCCCAATACAGGAGGAAAAATCAATGAGAATCAAGAAGAATACACAAGACTTACAGTTCTTCCATCAATTACATGTTTTTCCAATACAACTCTCGCTGCAACAACAGGGTCAGCAAAGACAACGAATCCAAAGCCACGGGCACGGCCGGTGGTCCGATCCCTCATGATCATCACCTCCACCACTTCTCCAAAGCTCTGAAAATACTCTCGAAGACGATCTTCATCAGTGTCCCACGAAATACCACCAATGAAAAGCTTGCCAGGATCCATGCCCACTCTACAAATCCATTGCAACCAATCCCATCAGTATCATTGAACAATACGAATGCATACAGCACACAGCAATCGCATATCTTAAAGTCTAATCCAATCGCCTTGAGAAGAAGAAGGCAGAAAGCCGATCAATCCAAGCTGAAGAAAAACAGAAAGCTATACAAAAACAATACAGATATCTATGAAACAGCTTTCCTTACATTAGAAGGGGAATAGAATTGAAGCAAGGATTGAAAAAGAAACATTCATTTAAGAAACACCACAATGCGAGCTAAATTAAACAGATGTTATAAAAAAAACAAAAACACAAAATCATCATCAAAATAGAAAATGCTCTTATTGTTAGATACAGAATGATTGAAATCAGATTCGATCTCAAAGCATCGGAGCGTCCAGCGATCAGAAAAATGGATCGATCTACAAACAAGGAATCCTCAAAAGCTAAAAGCACATAAAAGGAATGAACCCCATCAAAGGAAAAAGGTTAAAATTGGGAAGAAATGAGTTTTGATTCAAAACCCAGAAAAGAAATGAAGTAGGAAGATTGAAGAAACCAATGATTTGCAGAGAAAAGAAGAGAAACATACCGAAATGAAAACGACCCAGTTGGGAACTCTAGAATCTAAGATCTAAGAGAAGGCATAATAAGAAGAGAGGGCGAGAGGCCCTCCTTTTTTCCTATCTCTTTCCTTGTTCCAGTTACTGTTTTGGTTTTTGTTCTAGATAAATATGCAATACCAAATAAACGATTGAAGGCTATATATGAAACAGAGAGAAGGAGAAAGATATTTGTGTAAGAAAAGGAATTTGCATCTGGAATGGGCGCAATATTTGCATATAAATATATAATAAATTTATGTATATATATATATATACAATTATAATTATATTATGTATAGGTAGAGAGAGAGAGAAAAAGAAAGACTTGGTTGTCTTGCGCGTACGAAAATTACAAAGAGAGACGACGATGATGAAGGGTAATTTACTATCCTAATTTTTTTTAATATAATTTAATTTTTTTAATTAAAAAAAATGAAAAAAGAAAAAAGAAAAAAGAAAAGGTTGCCATTTTTGTCCATTTTTTTCCAATGGGTCAGTGAAATATTTAATTTTTCTTTTTCTGGGTATTTAAGAATGTAAGTATTGTGTAAGAAAAAAGACAAGATTTGGTAGAAAAATATAAGTCTTTTTCTTTTTTAATGAGATGTAGTGATGTATGGTCCTTCAAATAATTATATGAAAAACCACAATCACATTAAGGTTAATTGGAGAAATTTTAAAAATAATAAATAAAAAAAGGGTCAAATTTTTCTTTTGTTTTTCTATTCTAAATAAATATAAGAAAGATTCAGAGATTTCTGCAGCAATTCTTGATTTCCTCCATGGAATTAGTCAATGTGAATTACCATAAATTTGAAGTTTAAAAACTCAAGTTTTTCATATATTTTTTTTTTTACTCGTTACTATAATCTGTGTAATTAATTGAGTAATGAAATGGGATTTCTTATTCCCTTTTTCTACATTATTATTAAATAAAAAATCCAAAAAAAAATTGAGCTTCCACAGCCAAATTACTTCCTGTGGAGGCAAGGAATGAGGCATTTAGCCTAAACTTGCTTCTTGACATTTACATACTTCAATTATTGAAATCATCTTTCAATTCATTGCCATCACAAAAACACACACACAAATGAAAAATGGGAGAGAATTTACCTATTTTAAAATATATATATATATTATATTATGTAGAAATTAAAAAAAAATTAAATAATTTTTTTTTAAAAAAAAAACAAATAAATGGATGAGTTTTGTAGGTATAAAAATAGAGAGAGAGAGAAAAAAAAAAGGTGGGGCAGATGTGTGAAAGACAGAAGGGATTGCTTGTGCTTCCACACATTCTTAGGGAATACAAACAGGTAAGTTAGATGCAATTTCACAAGTTTTCTCATCTCCACAACACACATCTATTACTCTTTACCATTCCCACTCCTTTAATATTATCTTTATTTCTTTTCACTCCTCCAGTTTTAAAGACATTAATGAATAAGTTTTTTTTACTCAAATTCACATCAATTAAAACGGGTTTAATTAAAATCTTTGATGCCTAAATATTTGTACTTCTTTTTAAAGATCTGTTCAAATTTAAATGTCTATGAATAACGTAGTAGTCATAAATTTTCAAAGAAAGTGAACACAATTTTAAAGCTTATATATTAACTACAAATTATAATATTGGAAATTTTGAAATAGTGAGAAAATATTATAAAATTTTAATTTCAATCTAATATGGATTGAGATTGGATGGTTGGCTCCTCCTTCTCATTCTTTCTTTACGTCCATAATACAATTACATACCATCTCAATAGATTCTAATTAATATAATAAATAGATTTTTATATTAATTTTCAATACAAGTTGGGGTTGAGAGATTTGAATCTGGAACCTCTTGGTTTTCAGGATATACATGTGGTGATTGAGCTAATGACTTTTTTTATATTGTTTGACCTGGATAGTTGTACCTATTTGATCAAAATGATCTTGCCTAACTCAACATTAATTGACATGACTTTTCTTTCGAAAAGTCCGAAGCTCGATCCTACATCTACAATAATTGTTGTACCTTAGGAAAAAAAAATAGTTGTAACTATTTGGAGTGAAAGACAAAATAAATATTTATGAAATTTTGAAAGACATATGACATGATTGTTTGTTTATTTTTATCTCTCTACGGCCATTAGGTTGTGATGTTTTATATCTTTAATCTAAATCACACTCATACATGAAATGATACATCGTTTCATCATCATGTAGCTACTTTAAATCGTATATATAGTTGTAATTGGCGAAGGATGTCATGCATTGTTGGTCCAAACATATTTTCATTGTTAGATTGTGAATTTTTATATCCATAGTCGATATCACACACTCACGAAAAGATTTACCAATTTGTTGTGTAATCACTTCAACTTAAAGGAATGGTTATATCTCATTCAAACATATTTTCACTATTAGATCATGATGTTTATAAATAGTTTTGATCACACTCATAAACATAGAACTACACCCGCTTCGCATGTATCCATCTTTTGGGCTACATAAATAGTTTTAACAAAGAAAACATTAGGAATTATGAAAGATGGTACGGGAAAAATGGGAATGTGAAGATTTTTTTTCCTCGTAACTTTTATATATATAAATAGATTTGCAACATAATAGTTTATTTTAGCTTATAAATATTATGTATGATATCATATTTAACATTATTCATTTTCTGCAAAAAGAAAAAATATATATTATGCAAAAATCAAATTTATTTGAAACATTGAATCCTACTTTAGTTATGTGACTTTAAACACTAAAAGTTACACAACATATACCTAACTATAAGTTAAACACGAAAGACTAAAATATTCTTTAAAAACAAAAAAAGGAATAGGTGATCAATTATCTCATAATTGTAATAAACATTACAATTTTTAGCTCCTTTATTTTCGTTTAATTTAAATTATATTCTCAAACACATAAATTTAATCTCTGGTGCCAAATAAAGCCTAATATATGAGTTTACATAGAAACTGGGATGTGACACATTAACATGCAATTCAACTATAAATATAAAAAGATATGACATCAAGTTTTAATTTTTGATAGAAGAAAGTATATAATAATAAGAATTAAAAAGTTACTAATGACAAATTATGGAGACTACAGGCTATTATTTACCCTAAAACATTAATGATTTAATAGTATGTGTTTAAAGGAGGGTGGATCACCAACCTTGAATGGTCCAAATGAATTCAAAAGAATAGCCACCAACCACACAAAGAACAAACTTCAATATCACATAAAAACTTGAAAGGGTCACATTTAAATAATCAAAAGCTACTCATCCTAACCATTCTTTTATCTTTCTCTTTTTATTTTTCACTTTATATTTAAACAAGTTTGTTTTAATTTCTTTTTTCTTCTTAACAGAACTTATAGTGCAAAAAATTCTATCTATCATCTTCTACTGTTTTACTTTTTCTTCAAGTTCACTCTTGATGCAACTGCTGACTGGTCCAAGCAATTACTTGGGGGTAAAAAACATTATAAACTGAACATGGGTTTGGTGAAAATGGAATTTTTTTACCTCAAAACAAGTTTTTTTTTTCTTTTTTTATATACTTTAATTGCTAACTGATTATTGAGTTTTTTTTTCTTAATTAAATGCAATGGTTTATAGTGGATGGGCATGTTCAATTTTCTCTCTCTACACATATAGATAATGGAAAGGGTAGATGATAATTAGGGTTTTTACCATCACATGCAACCAATAATTCATTCAGGAAAGAAAACTAGAAATTCTAATGTTTCCTCCTTTTTAAATTAAGTTACAACAAAAATTGGAAGTTTTGGAGTTGAAGTAAGTTTTTTAGGGTTAATTTATGTTTTAAATATAATATTAACTTTAGCATTAATTAATCTTGTTAGTGTCTTGTTAATTGACTAAACATATTCGTTTAAGTTTCCTAGCTTATTGCTTGAGCTATTTTGGTGGTTGTATGTTGTGGTGTACAGTTTGGTTATGTGTTGTGCAACAAAATGCTTAGTATGTGATAAAGTGAAGTGAATGATGATGTGTTACAAGTTTTCCTACTCAAAGTCAAGTGTAATTTAAATAGGTTTCTGGTGAGTTCAGGGTCAAGTGTAATTTAAATAGGTTTCTGGTGAGTTCAGGGTCGCACACAGGAAAATTGTTGCTTTTTACTATGAGTTGAGGCTTCAACCTTTTGCAACTTGAACTACAAATAACTTAAATCAAGTTGTGTTATGCGTTCTAAGTTAAGCTAAGAAACTACTGCTTTGGTGATATGCGATAGGTATGCATGGTAAGAAAACAATCAAGTCTCGTAGCTAAGCAGACGTTGGGTTGTAGAAGAATATGCAATTAGATAAGGTTAGGAAGTTGTTCATTAATCCTTTAAACAAACACAAATAACAATCATGCACCCAATTACTAATTAAGGCAAGCTACCATTGTGCGCCTCAATACCACAAATACACTATTTCTAAATGTAAATGATGTATTAGTATGCGACAAACTTAAGCTTATTACTAAGTTCGATTCTATCTCGTTTAACTTGGCCACAGTCACTTACTCTTTCGAGCAGTTAACTACCTTTACTTGAATTGCTCTTTTGATGAACTCAAGCAATTAACTTTTATACAGGCTGAACAAATTGATAGATATTTATGTTCATTATACAGAGTTGAGTCTAACTTCCTAACTCATTGACAAATTTAACTATGCATGTAAGTGATGGAGACTAGAAATGAAGGTATAATGGAATTTGAAGTGATCATATTGATGATAAGAGTCGTTTCAAAATCGAATTATCCAATACAATCACAAGATGAAAGAAATATAAGAGACGAAAAATGGTAAAACTCAAGTCGTGGATCACAATTTCGTACTTTTCTAAATTGATTAATGACTGTGAAGCTACTACGATTGATAGATGAACGAATGGTTACAGTGATTTGGGAATTTGGCAGGGGTTCAACTCTTGAATGTGTATGTCTGAATTCGTCTCCCTTTGTGATCTTTAATACCGATATTTATAGGCCTTTAGACGTTTATCACCTATTAAGCATGTTCTTTGTTTTTCGATGACTATTTGCGCACTTGTGGGGTTCACCCACGATCTGGAGACAACATGCCTCTTTTGCTTCTCATCACCTCGCCCTTCTAAGCAATGGCCAATCCTCATGTTATCTCAACGCCCCTTGGATTTTGTTTACACCGCCACTTCAAGTAGTTTCAGTTTTCTTTGGGTCTTACTGCATTGATTCTCTGTTAGGACAGTTTTGGTTTTGCTATGCGTTAAGAATCATCTTTGGAAGTTGTCCTTAGAGCAATTGCTTCTTCTTTTTCTCTAATCTTGCGATGAAAAACACAAAAGGTCATAGTTTCCAGGATTTAAAGCTTTTTAAACATCTAAACGCATAGATCACACATTACAAAATATCTAAGTCTAATTGATGTGTTTTCTATTATTTCTCCTTAATTATCTTAAATAAAGAGGAACAATAACTTGTATTTCTACAAGCTATCATTATCCCAGAATATGTTTCAATGTGATCTTGCCTTAGCTATTGTCATGAATGTTGTGGATCCTAGGGGTATATATAAGTCGGGTTGGACCGAATTGAAGGTAAATTATGAACCAACTCGAGGTCCTCAGGTCAGCAAAAATTGAACTCTATCGATTCAATGTGAAAGGGTCAACCCAACCCATAATTTTCAGGTTGGGTTGGATTGGGTCACCATGTTGTTTTTTTTTTCATAATTTAGAATATATTTTCATTCTTTCATTGCCCACTAAAAGTTGAATTTTTGCCGTGAACAAAATGTTATATTTATGTAAATTACCTAAATATGTACATCCATTTTTAAAAAATTTATAATCAAACAAACAACAAGCATATATATATATAATATAATATAATATATATTATTATATATATAATAATAATAATAATAATAATAATAATAACTAGGTTGATCGGGTTACTAAATCTCATAACCCAACCCAACCCGAAATATATTTTTGGGAAATTTGACTAGATAGCAACTTTTAAAGTTGTAATTGGAAATATAACAAAAAAATAAAACAATAAGAAAAATAG
>JBBPDJ010000004.1:5633527-5672713 GCA_037974625.1 Cucumis cinereus
AAAATAATCAATTACTATTCATTGAAATTGAAATAATAACTGTTTATTAA
Organism: Cucumis cinereus; assembly: GCA_037974625.1. Lineage (NCBI taxonomy): Eukaryota > Viridiplantae > Streptophyta > Magnoliopsida > Cucurbitales > Cucurbitaceae > Cucumis > Cucumis cinereus. Next base: position 5,633,578 of record JBBPDJ010000004.1, read on the forward strand.
TAACGGTCAACGATTTACATTTACTATTACGAGTTTTAGGACATAAAACCCAACAGTTGTATGTTATGTTATGTATGAGACCTGACATATGCTACGCCATAGGGATAGTCAGCAGGTATCAGTTCAATCTTGGATATGATCATTGGACTGCCGTTAAGAATATCATTAAGTATCTTCGAAGAACGAGGGACTACATGCTTATGTATGGAGGTGAGGATTTGATCCTTGCAGGATATACTGATTCTGATTTTCAGTCAGACAAAGATTTCAAAAAATCAACGTCAGGATCAGTGTTCACTCTAAACAGAGGAGCTATAGTATGGAGGAACGTCAAACAATGATACATTGCTGACTCCACCATGGAAACAGAGTATGTAGCTGCCTGTGAAGCAGCAAAAGAAGCAGTATGGTTGAGGAAGTTCTTGATGGATCTAGAAATCGTTCCAAATATTCATCTGCCTATTATGCTATATTGTGATAACAGCGGTGCAGTTGCAAATTCTAAAGAACCCCGAAGCCATAAGCGAGGAAAACATATGGAGCGAAAGTACCATCTCATTAGAGAGATTGTACACCGAGTAGATGTGATAGTCACACAAATTGCCTCAGCAGACAATTTTGCTGATCTATTTACAAAGGCCCTCACGGCTAAAGTGTTTGAGGGTCATCTAGTTAATTTAGGATTACGGATTTTGTAAACTAGGACAAGTGGGAAAAATTTTGGGTATGTATATGATGTATGCCCTAGTTTATTGTATTATATATTTCTCACTTTAAACTCAACATTTATATAATATACCACTGAAGTTTTAGTCCAAGTAGGAGTATGTTGGATTTTATGTCCTAAAAACTCGTGATTTGTAAATGTTAACTTTTTCTATTCAATAAAATTGTTGTTGAAGTATTGTTCAAGAAATTGTTATTAAATGAGAGATTCTTGTGGTTGTCTACAACTTGATTTCATCCAATTTCATCAACAATTGAGGAAGAATTTTGATCTACAAAGGTAAGTGTTCAAAAACTCAAATTTTCCCAATTTTTCGAACATGTTGAATCCTCAAAATTAATGAAAGTTAGAGTGTTTTACTTCGATTTTCTTCCGCTATCATGTAAATATAACTTTCAGTTTCTTATTGTTACAGTGAGGAATAAGCTAGGATTAAAATGTACTCTCTTTCAACCAAATTCCACTTTTCATTTGGGTGTCTTTTTCTGAACAACTTTCTTCCAAATTAAAGGTATTATACTTATGTGTTGTTGGCTACTTCTCTATCTCTTGTATTGATTGTGTGAAGTTGTAACTTTTCCTTCTTAGAGCTGCCTAAGGTTCATTGGGTCCAGCTTCTTGATTCGTACTTTGTGATATTGATTATTGTTTCTTTTTATACTTTTCTTGCTTAAGGCAAGCTATCTGTATTATTTTGTAAATTTCTTAGGCAAAAAGATAATGTAGTATAATATATTTGTAAACACTTAGAAAGTCAATCCACCTAGCGTCTTAATTTCTGAGTAGAAATGTGCACAAACCACTACTTATAGCCTATAACACTTCTAGGTCGCATCATGATTGCTCAATTTTGTCTTCCATATTTGTTGCCAGCATTAAAGTACCTATGTCCCAAACTCCCATCTATGGCCTTAATCTCCCAATTGGATGTTGGATTTTTGCAAGACCTGCATTGGGTTAGGGAGGTTTGATAAACGAGTAATAAGACGACAACATATCACTCAACATCATTGAAATTAGAAGGCTTCAATGGAGATGCACATATCACTCAACATCTTTGATGGTACTGAGAGCCTTTAAATGGGAGGGAGGAAGGGAGGAATGGAGGGAGGGAGGGAGGCGGGGGGGTTAGAAATTTGAATATATTTGAATTCTCTTTGGTGGTACTATAAGTTAGGAGGACTTGGGGATTTGCCAAAGCTTACTCTGTTGTTAGCATGACAAACTAGCTTATTCTGGAGCTTGAACTTGGTATTGTGTCTTGACATAAAATTCGGGTACAACCGGGTTGGGTTGGCAGGTTGTATACATTTTCAAGTATCAAATTGATGGTCAAATTAAAAAAAAAAACTAATAAGATTAAAAATAGTAAAACACCATTTGATACATTTAGTTATAATAATGTAATCAATTACTAATACATTTAACTCAACTTGAATAACCCAAATTGAATTTGACTTATAAACATTAATTTAGGAATGAAAAATTGAGAGCAGTAAAGTTGTAAAAGGATTTGACCAAAGTTATAAAAGGATTTGACCAATTCAAAGCTGCAAGACGTAAAGTCCAAAGAATGTTCGAAGTTGTCATTCATAATAAATCATAAACACAATTACAGATGGTCACAAACAAAAAATGAGAATATTATAGATATTGAGTAGAAGATAAACAGAGATCAACATACAATTTTTTTTGGGCGTCGGACAATGTTCGAAGATGACACTTGAGAGAAAGGGAGAGGAAAGAGAGTTTCAAAGAGGGAGAGTTATGACGGATAGAGTCAAAGAGATGAAAGACGAAAGGGGATTTGCGAGAGAAAAATGGGCGCCTACGTCTGCGATATGAGCTGCAGAGGCCGTTGGGTGTCTGCGATGCGAGCTGCGAAGACCATCGGTGTTGCCCATGTCTGCAATGCGAGCTGCAAAGACAGTCAGACGTCCGAAAATTTTTTTTAAGGGCTGCGCGTATGAGAGAGTAGGTTTAGGGTTTTTCTTATATATATATATATATATATATAATTAAATATTAATTATATTTGGTCGGGTAGGATCAACTCGATCCCTGCAGTCTAAGAACCGGCTACCTATCCCAAATTCAATTTTTTTTCAAATCTGCGATCCAACCAAACCCAAAATAGTTTTCTTGAACACTATATGGTAACATAAAAATGGGCCACGTGGCAGTAGTAAGTTTTAGTGTAAACGAATCCTAAAACCCTTCCTTTTCCACTCCACTTTCCCAGCAGCGCGCCCCCCCATTTCAAAGTCTCGCTTCTCTTAATCTTCGATTCACACACCAGCTCCGCCGTCCAGCGTCCTGTCGTTCCCCATTCATTTGCATGTCGCCAGTCCACCAGCCGGCCGTCTCTCTCATCTTTTAATTTCAGTTGCTTCTCTCCTCTCTATCATCTTCTCCGAGGTACTTAGATTCACTTCAAAACTGTTGGTTCATCCAAATCTATAGATCAGTAATTTAGATCCAAAATTGGAAAACATATTCTGATCTGATTTCGATTTATATTTTTTTGAAGATTTCGTTTGGTTTAAATTCAGATCAAATCTGTTTGGTGGTTGACTTCAGTTTTACCGGAACGTGTATAACTCTCAAATTCGGGAAATTGTAGATTTAAAATTCTTCTCTGAGCAGTTTTACCAAAACGTAGTTAAAAGCACGATTCTTCCCTCATTCCACACGACCCCCCCCCTTTGGCTAATCTACTTCAATTCTTTCAGAAGCTTGTCTCTTTAATCTATACCCTTTCTTCAAAATCCATTTCTATTTGCTAAATTTTGTATGGATTAGCTTTGTAAATTTAGGAATTGCATCATCTGTGGAATTGATTGGATCACATATTAATATTTCTTCACGGCTACTCTTTTGCAGCAATGGCCAGGAACCTAGTTCCATTTCTGGTGCTACTTTTTTGGATTTCGATCTGCCAAGCTGCAAGCATTTTTCAGCCGATCTCAGATTCACATCGATATGCGGCTCTAGAGCTCTTCAGGCCTACTGACGGAGTATTTGGGAGGTACTACTATTAGACGTTTTTACTTGAGGAATTTTTGTGTTTATTTTCTTTTTGCCTCCCTAGATTAGATAGATTTAGTGCATTAAAAGGTGGCAGTCAAAGTTCTTGGATAAATCATGAGTGGGAAGGTTCGTCACCAATTCTAAAATAGTTATGGGAAAATGCCCTATTTGATTAATGGTTCTAATATCCCCTTTTTTGCTTTCTGATCTAGAAATTGTTTTTCTTTTCAATATAAATTATATTGTCAAACTAATTTTTTAAATCAACTACTTTTTCCAGTTCGATCTCTGTATTTTAAACAAAATTTCCTTTCATCATAGCATTGAAAAGGAAGTCTCATTTGTGATTCCATTAACAAGCCCTTTCTATAAGAACTAATGGAACCTCTTAAGGTCTCAATTTAGGGATTCTAAAAACTTTAAAGAAGTAAAAACCATTTGGCTTGAGAGTTTCACGCTCATAACTTAAATAACATATTTTTTTTAAAAAAAATTTATTGGCCTCCTGCAACAACCTTAACGTGGAAAACATGGGAAGAGTGAAGAAGAAACATTTAGGAGAACATTAATTTGGGCACAAGAAATATTTCATTGATGAATGAAATAATTTAAGGAGAACACTAAGGAGATACACTGAAAAACAGAAGAAGCCCAAATGAGAGAGAACGATTACATCCAAAAAAGAACAAAAGAACAAGAGAAGAAAAGATGAAAATGTACAACCGAATATTTTGGATGAAAAGAAGAAAGCAGTGAGCCCCCCCCAAAAAAAAAAACAGCAAGGAACTAAATAAAAGCAGAGGGGAGGGAGACTAATTGATTCTTTCAATGGAAACTTGTTCCCATGCATCTGATATTTGAAATAGGTTAAAACACATAATACAATCTGGAACACAGTGGCATGTTATTCTCTAAAAATTTATCATGCATCGATGATATTAACACATCAACTTAAACATATAAGTTTATACACGTGTATGTTTGAATGTATTCACTTGCTTTGTTCATTTCATTTTTAAAACTAACAAAATTAATTGAGAAACTAAAATAAAATATAAAACACTTCTGAGATAGTTGATTAAAATAATTATAGATTTCTAATGAAAATTATTATAAATAGGGTTTTGAAATCTCAAATAGTTGTTCTAACTTTTGTTGCAAAATACTATTTTTGAACTGGTGGTTTTGGTTTTAGTTTTATTTTTCCATGAGCTTCTAAGCCTACTATTATTGTGTGTGGTCTCTCATTATACCCTTGTTTCTTTTTCTTTGTTTACTTATTTATTTATTTCTATCAGTTTGGAAGAGACACACGAAGCATTAAGAACATTTGACATTCTTGGAATTCAAGAGAAACCTGATATTAATGCTGCCACTTGCAAGTCTGTATCAGAGGTTCTTGGTTCATCTGCAGTCCTAAAGGATCTGTTTTATGCTCTGAGAGTCAACGATGTTTTGAAATGTGACATTAAGGAGGAGATATTTGAGGTATTCTTATACTCGTGGTGTTCAATTTCTAAGACTTGAGCTTGTGTCAGATTTTACTTTTTTTACTTACTACTTTGCGAATTAATTTTTAAAACGTTTCAATATAACATTTTGTAGAAGTTTTGTTTATTTATTTATTGAGGTGGCATAAGTAATTAGACTTGTATTATCGTCAAAAGTTACAAAAGAAGGATGATATAACCCCACTAAGCGTAGGGGATTACCGAAAAGGACTCCCAATGACAATCAGCAAATATGCAGCATATCATGATTACAAATACTGTTTTTGACAAAGAGTGCTAAGTGGACGAAAACAGGTTAGCTGAATCCTAGAAAGCATCAAAACAAGCCATATCCCCATAAAAACCATCCTATATTTTAGGCCAAGAAATTATTTATTGTTCTTTTCTATTTCTATGCATTTCTTCCAAAAATCTCCTATGTCATTGGTTGTGATTCATGTTCATGACTTGTGATTATTTCTTTTGATTTTGTGAAGAGCATTACTTCAAGACTTACAACTGCTCTAAATGATGCGAGATCGCTGTTTGACTTCTACTACTCTATAGGAAGTTTATTACTTCTGAAGGTAAAATGCTATGCACCATCACTGAATCTACGCCATGTAGATGACAACACATTGCATTTCTGCTTCTTATTTTTTATGGTGATTCAAGATTCAAATATAAACTGTTTAAAGTTCATATTACCCAATGAATGATATGACAAGAAGACTTGCCAATTCTTATAGGTGTATATCCTTAATTTCATTTTGGTCTTTGGATTTAGTAATTTCCTTTCATTATTTGCAGGAACGAAGTTCTGGAGTTGATCTATCACTTAATGACGCTGATGGTACTTTTCAGTCTATCAAGGTTAGCTTATGTTAGGTTTTCAGCATTGGAAAACTGGAATTATATACATACATACATATATATACATATATGTATATATATATATATATATATGTAGGCTAGGAATAGGAAAGTCCTAGAATCTAGTTTCCAGTTGGGGCTTACATTTTGCTTTTCCTTATATGGAGGAGAAGTTGTTTTGAGCTAAAAATAATAATGAAAACTGCATCAAGCTCTGTAGATTAGATTAAATATCATAGAGAAATCACATGTAGGTATTTTACCTTATCCCATTTTTTTTACTATCAACTGTATTGTGCTTATCGACAAGTTTCCATATTATTTATCCATTAGTCTACTTTGTGCATAATTTGCAGGCATTGAGCCAAAGTGATGGAAGGTGGCGGTATAGTTCTAATAATCCTGAGTCTAGTACATATGCTGCTGGTACTGATTCGTCCATAATTCTTCACCTATTATAATTAAAAAATTTCTTTTGACATGCTTGTTTGTATGCTATTGTAAATAGTGATAGAATAACTCTTCACTGCAAGAGTGAAGTTTCTTAGTTTTCTCATTGTATTAGGATAAACGAAAGACAAAAGCATAATTTCTTTTCTTATCCTTTTTTTAGTTAATTTTGCTTGTCATCTTAGTTGCAATTCTAACTTAGACAGTTAGACGGAGCTTTTTTAAAAAATAGCATTCTGGAAATAACTGTCTACTTTAATGCGTGTTTGGAGTTGTGATGAAAATCCTATGTGAAGTATAGTTGCAAAGGAATAGTTACTTTTTAATGACTAGGACAGTAGTAAGCAATACCTTTCTCTCATGAAGTTTGATCGTAAACATCATTATAATTTACAAGCTTCAACACTAATGGATTTGGCAACCAGAACCATTTCTCTTTTCTTAATTGCTAACAAGTGGGAAGCGTGATTGTTGATCACCTTACTACTGAGTTTTTTTAAGAAGGTATGCATGTGTTCTAGGCTAATATTTGAAAGTTGTATATCCTATCCAACTTTGCAACTTGTATGCAAATTTAGATTCTCTCTCTCCCAGGGGAATTCCTTGCTTCTTTCTGAAAATTTTAAAATAATTTATTAAATTCGAGAAGTTCGTAAAAGTGAGATTTGTAGGAACTTAGATTATGAAGAATTCTACATTATTTTTATATCATGCCGGGTTATCATTTTAAGTGATAAGTTAACATTTTTCAGTTGCTTGATACTTCGTTGCCTTGTATTGATATATTTGTTATTTGTTATTTGCTTTTGCTTTTGTTCTTTGTTTTTTGTTTTCTGTTTCTTTTTATTTTTTTTATTTGTGTCTAGATGGCTTAAACTTTGTAGCTTACGCTATATAGCTTTTATTTTGTATAGGATTGGCACTTGAATCCCTTGCTGGTGTTGTGTCATTAGCATCATCGGATATTGATCAAAATATGGTATTCTCACTTTTTCTTTTCTGTCATATTGTTGTTTAGCTCTGAAACCTTACACTCCTTTCTTGTGAAAAATTTCTCTACCTTTTCTTTTTACTAGTGTGACTAGTCACGATTATAGCTATTATTACACCTAGATCTCCATTTGAGATTTTGGATAATTTGAGGAAGCTCTTTTTTTTTTGGATGAAATACGATTTCATTGATTGAATGAAATATTCAAAGATATCGATGGGGCAACAGGCCTCCAATCAAAGGGTATACAAAAAATAAAAATGTTTCCAATTAGCAATGATAAAGGAAAAGCTATGGTTATGTATAGCTTGTCATCTATGGTTGTACTCATGGTTATACTCATCCAAATTGAAAGTGAGTAAATAACTGGCTAGGGGCGGAAGTTGAGAAAGTTGGGTTGCAAAAGCACTAGTCGCCCATGCCTTCTAACTTGAAGGGTTAAAGCTAAGCTTGTAATTCAAACGAATTTCTGGTGTGTTAGACAACACCATGAGGTAGTGAGTTTATATACAAGTATGAAAGAAGTCGAAAAAACTAGGAGTGCTTTTGATTACTCTTCAATTCCTTTCCTTCTAAATTTCCCACAAAAGAGCTCTAGAAACACATCTCCACTAGACCTTTGTTTTTGATTTTAATGGTCACCCATTTGGAATCTTTTGAAACCCTTTTGTTCCCAATACTGACAAACTCCTTAAAACCCTTTTGTTCCCAATACTGATTTCCATTCGACTTTGTCAGCTGAAATTATTAGCTTGCAGTTGATTTTCAATGAATGGGACATCTATTTGTTTATAATTTTATCAGTAAAAAGATCATAAAATGCCTTGGAAGTCCATCATGTAAAAGAACACCTTTGGATGGACCGTTTGGAGTCATAGAGATATTGGCAAACCTTCAGTTCTTCCCAAGTCATCACTCTTTACAAGACAGTGAAAACTCCTTGTGTGATTATGAGAGCTTTCTTAAATACTTTTTGGAATGAAAAAAGCAATTTTTAAAGGAAGAAACTCCACTCCGATTTCTTTTTCAGAGTTGTTAGAGATATGATCAAGGAGTTCCTCCTCAATTCGTCGTTCAGGGAAAAAGACCGCTTTCTTGGGTGTGCTAGTGTCTGTGCTATTCTGTGGGTGCTTTGGGATGAAAGGAATAGTAGATTCTTCAGGGGTGTTGAGAAGGGGAATGAAGGTTTATGGTCTCTTGTTTGCCTTCATGTTTCCCATTGGGTTTCGTTTGAAGATCTTTTGTAATTATCCTATGAACATGATTTTGTGTTTTGTCTAGTTGGAGTCCCTTCTTATGGCGGGATTCCTCCTTTTTGTGGGTTTGGTTTTTGTATGCTCTTGGATTTTTTCATTCTTTCTCAACGAAGTCGTGTTTCTCATAAAAGAAAAAAAAAAAAAAGAAAAGAAAAAGAAAAAAGAAAAAGAAAAAGAAAAAGAAAAAATTGTGGCTAGTTAGTTGTTTAGTATTACGAACTGCCAATTGTCTTTAAAATTTCAAATTTAGCCGCTTGGGAAATGTTATGCAATTTCATGATTGTCATACATTTAGAAGATGCTGGGTCCTGATTCCCCCAGTCTGTAGTATCCTTTGCTGGTCTTAATTTTGTAGTTAGACTATGTCTTCACTTCTCTTATGTGACCTTATCGAAGTGATTTTGGAATACATGAAAACAAGTTACTTCCTAATATGAAGTCTTTTAGTAAAGGAAACAAAATATGAAGTCTTAGTTACTAAACATGTTGCACCTTCCGGTTTGGCTGTTATGGCTATAGACTTTGTGACTATTTTTCTTTTATCATGTTCATATTCTAATTCTACTGCTTATTGTCAGTTTCAAACTGTAGTTATTTTTTAGCTTGCCAATTTCATATTTCTATATGTATCTTTTTTTTGTAGGTTGGTACGGTAAAGAATGATATATTGAAACTCTTTGACAGTATTGAGAAATATGGTAAGCTTTCACCTCCATTATTCAGGCCTGGAATTTATTAAAAAACTTGTGCAATTTTTCACCTTCATCTTGACGTGTTACTGTTCCATTTGATCTTGGAGTATGGGTGGATGGTCCGGGTCTGTTCCATGTACTTGCCCAGTAGAAAATTGGAAGCAGAGAAGCATTGACTTTAGCCCTTTTTAGCCTCCACTTGATCTGTTAACTTATATTGAAAAACCTTATAATTTCTTTAATTTGCAGCTCCCATTAAATAGCTTCTATAGAATTTGGCATTCAACCATGCAATCTTTGTTTTCCTTTGGAAACTAAACCCAACTTGTTTGCCGTATGTTCTGTCTAGTTGTAGCTTTAAAAGCCTAATGTTGATTTACTAATTTTATTACCAGCTTTCTTTAAAGCAAATGAAAGAATAAAACAAAAACAAAACAACCAGAAACAGAGGAGGGTCATGAAAATTTAAGAAATTATGGGCCCACCAGCAATAGAATCTTTCGAAAATCACAAATTATTTCAGGAAACTGTCTCAGTTTTGGTGACAAAATAAATTGTCATTAACCTGACCTTTGCTTATTAAGTAGTCCAAGCCTCAAATCTTTGGGGCTTTTTTTCCCCTTAAATATTTGTATAAATTTATTTATTTAAATGAATAACTGAACTTCTCTGTGGAAAAATAAAAAACAAGTGCATACACAAATGAAGCCCAAAAAAGGGGAGGAAACTATAAAAAATGAAATTCTAGTGCAAAATAGGACTTGGGGGGATAATTACAAAAAGGCTTTGCCTACAATGCCAAAGAGAAATGAGCACTTTAAAGATTTTATTGTTCCTCTTCCAGGGGCCCCATGAAACTTATGGATTTGAAATCTCTGATAATATAAGAATGATTGTATAAATTGAAGTTGCGAAGGATTGGTCTTATGGATATGAAAATGAAAATTATGTCTAGTTACTGTTTCCTTCAAATTTCAATTGTTGTAGAATTCAATAACTTTCCCTTTTCTGTCTCTGTGAATATTTGGAGAAAGAATCAAATTGGAAACTTCTCATTTCCTTCTTAATATCTGCACCTTTTTTGTTGTTGGCTAACTACTCCGTATAGTTAATTTGTGAAGTCCTTGTCTTGCAGATGACGGAGCTTTATATTTTGAGGAAAAAGTTGTTGATGCATACGAACCTCATGGGCCTCTTGCAACCACATCTTCAGTTGTTCGAGGGTTGACAGCATTTACTTCTGTTACTTCTGGAAGCTTAAATGTGAGTGCAGACATAAATTTGCATTTTGGTTTCTTAATTTAATATATAACAATTTGGTTTTCATCTATAGCTTCCTGGGGATACAATTTTTGGTCTGGCAAAATTCTTCCTTGGCATTGGAATTCCTGGTGATGCAAAGGACTTATTCAACCAAATAGATTCCTTGGCTTGCTTGGAGACAAATAGGCAAGTATTTTATTGTTAGTCACAGTTAGACTTGGTTGGTCAGTAGGTTTTTACATTATGACAATAATCTTATGTTGTGAACTTAAGACTTGGAGTTTTATATGGCACATTCTTTTTAATAATTTCATTTTTGAATCATATTGTTGCTGTAAGGGTCGATTGCACTAAGGAAAATGTTTGGTCTAACCTTTGGATGGGTAGACTTTCAAGACTAGGACTTTCAAGACTTGCACTACTGGGCAAACGTTTGGTTGTCTTCTTGGGTTTTTAGAAAAGGCTAGGACTTTCAAGACCAATGTTTTTCTGAAGCTCACAGTGCACTGATGCAAATTGCCTCTAGGCCTTAGGTGCGAGTTGCAAAATTTTATGAGGCAATAATAGAAATATATATATATATATATATATATACATATATATTTTATATTAAGAAGTGGTGTTACGAATGATGAGATGATGAAAAAGTTAAAAAAAGTATAGCTTTTATTCGAGATGATAGGGAAGGAAGTGAATATCTGAGTGTTTCTTTCTTAAACGCTACAAACAAGAAGAAAGAAGAGGTGGGAAATTGGGCTTAAGGTGTCGAGGTGCACACCATAAGCTTTAAGGCAAGTGCCTCAAGTGGCCTTCATTTGAGTATATATATATATATACTTTCCCAAAATCATTCTTCCTTTATTACAGATAAAAAGTAGAACGCTAGTGCTTCTTTTATTTATTGCTTGAGGCCTTGGAATGCCTTATCTTTTGTGTACTTTGGTATACATATATATATGTATTTATATTTCATTTTTATTGTCTCCCAAGTCCCAAGAAAGTAGAGGAAATATATATTGTTCTCCTATTATCAATTGGAAGGTTAAATAACCCTTGGGACAGACTGGAACTATTAGTTCACTCCGATATAAAATTCAATTTGTCTATTCTTTTTTGTCTATCCTTTTTAATTTGAAGTGCTGCATATTTTGAATATTTGTTTCAGTTGTAGGGGCAAACTATTGTCTTGTATTTTCTGTAATTACTTTTATTGAAGGTTTATTTCTTTTTTTGGTAAGACTAGAGCCTCTCATGAACTTCAATAAAAAGAAATAGATTGACTTTTTACAATAGGTTGGGTGTCTTGTTTTGCCACTTGGTCTTCTTCACATGATATAATATTTTGTTTCTCATACCATTATGGCCTGGATTTCTTGTTTCAATTCTGTTTTCTTGCCACAGGGTTTCTATTCCGTTGATTTTATCTCTTCCAGCTACTGTTCTTTCATTAACAAAGGAAGACAAACTGAAGGTTTATTCTTCTACTAGACTTGCTTTCATTTCCAGAGCATCTTCTAGAAGTATTTTCATAACTACTTTGTTTGTTCACCAATGGTTTATGGGATATGGGCATTTCTTTTGTTTTATTCGTGAATATAATGTAGAATCTGGTTTAGATCGCTATATTACAGTTTTGATACAAGCAAGGTATCTGAATCAAATTTAGTCTACAGATTTCAGCACTAAAGGATGTGCATTGTTGTTAGTTCTGTTGTGCCACTGGTTTTTTGTACTTGTGACTTTCTAAGGGAAGTTTATTTTATGAAAAATAATCGGTGAATGAATAAATATATTTTAATGGAGAAAAGGTAGAAGTAAGTGAAACTCAATTTTATAAATTTGGTATAAGTTAGTTTTGTTTCCTGAAATTTTTTTGGAAGTAACAATTTAGTCTTGAACTAAGCTTGTAACAATTTAGTTTTTTGTACTTTCAATTTTGTAACAATTAGGTTGCTAAATGTTAGTTTGTAATAATTTAGTCCGATTACATCAGAATTTGGATTAGGCTTATCATAAAGTATTGTTTAGATTGAATGAGTTTTACATATGCAAATTGATAAACTAATTGGAAAAAAATGTGTAGGACAAAATTGTTACAAAATTTTAAGTACATAGACTAAATTACTAAAGTTTAGAAACTTCCTAAAAAAAAAAAAAAAAAAAAAGTTTAGAGACTAAATTGTTATAAATCTTATAGTTCAGGGACTCCTACTTGTTTCAATTTTTCTTTTCCCATCAGTGTACGTTTTTTGTTCTCACTTAACTTGAAACTTAGGTGTGTTTCCATCCGTGTGCCATTTGTTTTATTAGAAAATTTGAAACTTTTTGTTGATAAGATGAAGAGTACATAAGGTATAAAAGAGTTAGCCTAGATGATGTTAATGTGTTCTAGATGAACTATTAATAGAATCTAAGTAGATTTAAATATATATAGGAAAGACAACTGCACCAATTCGTTTTAATGAAAACTAGCTATAATTATTGAAGAATTAAGACTTAAGAGAGGGTACACCAAGTAGAAGCTAAGAGAAGCCTAAACTTACTCCCAGTCTAATTGTTAGGAGCTTGAGCGCCCTTGGATGAGAAAGTCATTCTTTCCTTAAGTTGAGTTTTGTAGTTTTATAGTTTATTCAACAAGTTGTCTTCTGGTTGATGTTGTGCATTCAGCATTCTTTTATGTCTTTTGAGTTTACTGCCTGTTAGAGATGGGCTATGTTGGTTATCTGGAGTTCTTAACATCCTTTACATATTAAATCTTCATTTTGTTAATAGACTCTCCATATGCACAAATGATTATTTTTGCTTCCCTTTTTTAGCCCATTAAAGAACCTTTTATTCAAATGCATTGGTAGATTATAATTAATGTTAAATGTTATCAGGTTAGCGTGAATACTGTGCTTGGTTCAGTTGCACCTCATTTAACTGTGAAGATAGTAAAAGCTTTTCTATCTAGTTCAAAAGACACTTCCATTATCGACGGCCAGGTCTGATAGTTAATATTCTTCATATTTGCTTCGTTGTGTTTGAATGTTATAAACTAAAAGTGTTCCACTTAATCCAGGTGTTTGTTTTGATAAATTAATGTCACTTCATTTGTTACTTATTTTTATTCTTCTTTTTTTGGAATTATAGGAACTCAAGTTTGATCCTCTGACTGGTTTACATATCTTGGATGCTTTTCCCAAGACCTTTGATGTTGGAAACTATGTCTTCGTGTTTGAGGTAATTCATATTTCTTATAATTTTATTTAGCACATGCATTGTGAGTTTGTCCCACGATGTGTTGAAAACATTCTATCACTTTTTCTAGGTTGTTCTTCATGATTCAGAGCATATGGATATTTATGCCACTGGTGGGAAGATTCAAGTTCCAATATATATCTCAGGAGTTGTCAAAATTGAGAATGCAGAGATTGCAGTTCTTGATAGCGATCTAGGGAGTGTTGAGACCCTGAAGAAGTAATTATATTATGTTATTTTCATTAATGTTTTCAAATTAACTAGTTATTGATTTCATATGGAGTCTTCTAAATGCTTTTGATTGTCTTTTATGCCTTTAATTGTGGAAGTAAACAGAGATAATTTTTCATTTCGGATTCATCCAGGCTTGATTTAGTTGGTGAGAGTGTTGTTTCATTGTCATCAAACCACCTGCAGAAATTGCGTCTATTATTCCAACTGGCCACACCACAAGGGAATGGTTTTAAGCCGCATCAAGTATGTAATCTTGTCTCATAGTTCCCTCATTTTTTTTTACTGTTTTGAAAAATGACAAGTTTCCTTCGTTGTAGGCTTTTCTCAAGCTGAGGCATGAAAGTGGCGTTGAACATATTTTTGTGGTCAACGGCTCTGGCAAACAATTTGAAATAATTCTAGTAAGTTTGTGAAACCCACTCTCCCTATTTTCATGAAACATCCTACCATTTTACAATTTAGTGAGCTTTATAACTTGTACTGCTGTTTGTTAAAAAACAATACAACAGCATACACCTATGGATTCCTTCTAGATGTTACTGATGTTCAGAATAAGTGACAATTTGCCCTCCGGTGCAATCAAGCTTCTTAATGAACTTGTTCAAGCTTTGTGCCTCTGAACAGCATTAAGGTGGACAGGACATCAATGTTTTGATAATCATGAGAATAGAAACCTTGTGAAAAGAAAAGAAAAAGTTCTGAAATCTCTTCAAATAGTTCTATAGTTTGTGAATGGAGTTACTTACTATTTCTACTGAAAGAAAATTGTGAAGTTATGTTCATGTTTTTCCCACAACTTCACAAATATCTATTATTGTGAGATTGACATTTACATGTGCTAACTAGTTTCTATATCTGATTAGCTGATGAACCAAGTTAAGTAAAATTATAATTGTGCTCATGTCTGGATTTTTTTTCTCTTTAGGATTTCCTTGGGTTGGTTGAGAAGTTTTTCTATCTCTCAGGTCGATATGACATTCAGTTAACTGTTGGTGATGCTGTCATGGTAATTTCAGTTTCTATTTTTAATTTCATTTGTACAATTTACTTTGGAATCTTCTAAGTAAGCCTGGGTTTTCCTTTCTTCAGGAGAATTCTTTCTTACCTGTCATTGGTCATATTGACTTGGATCTACCTGAGGCACCAGAGAAGGCAGCTCGTCCACCTATACAGCCTGTCGATCTTTACACACGCTATGGACCCAAAGCTGAAATAAGTCACATCTTCAGGGCTCCAGAAAAGCGTCCACCTAAGGAGCTCTCTCTTACTTTCTTGGGCCTCACATTTTTACCCTTCCTTGGATTTCTGGTTGGGGTGAGTCCTTTTATTTCTGGAGTATGAATTGACGTTCATATTTGCATCAAAATGTCCATGATTTTGGGAGTTGGTGTTGAACCCGTTGATATACATCCAATTTTATATTTTGTATATGCTTTGCAATGTGCCACCGTCTATCAACTCTTAATAACGTATCAACCTTGCCTTTGTTTATGTGTGGATAGCTAATTCGATTGGGTGTGAATCTAAAGAACTTCCCAACTTCGACAGTACCTGCCACCTTCGCCTTTCTCTTCCATCTTAGCATTGCAGCAGTTATCCTGCTTTACACGTTCTTTTGGTTGAAGGTAGGTAGCCATGTGTAAATTCTATGGTTTAGATGATAAAAATTACATGAAATTTTATTTCAACATGCTTAATGATGACATTCATTCTCTTTGCGCAGTTGGACTTGTTTACAACCTTAAAAGCACTGGGCATCTTAGGTATTCTTTTGGTATTTTTGGGACACAGGACCCTTTCCCACCTTGCTTCAACTTCAGCTAAGTTGAAATCTGCCTGAGTTTTTTTTTGTTTGGAGGAAAGAAGTTTTAGGAAGTTTCAGTTTGAAAGACTTAGTTTTTTAGGCAGCCTCTTATATTTATGGTTCAATCCAGGTTTTGTACACGGCTCAACAGTTTGATTAGCTAAAAATACAGAATATTGTTGGTGCATTTGGGATAGCTTTTTAATCCGTAATATATCAGAAATTACAATTGAGATTAGAATAACATTATGGACATTTGGCCCCTTTAATTTATTAATTTATTAGGTATGTCAACCATAGATTACTATAGCTATTTATAATTCTACTTTTTCTTATTTTAATTTTTAAGTTTTAGAGCTCTACCCCATTAATTGTTTTTGGAACTCTTACGATCTTTTTTTTAATTTTTTATTTGGATAGCTTTAGGCTCAACAAACACTTTTTCCTACAAAATATTTGATTCAAACTCTCAAAAATGCAGTGCAAAAATTGTAGAAACTCATGTTTGTTCTCTTTTGAAAACCTTTTGACCTATTGTTTTGGAGAGAACTGCATCAACTTTAGAAACAATAACAAGAAATGCATTAAAAGCAACACAAGAACAGGGTCAAATGACTGTAAATAGTGACAAAATGTAACAATTAAACATACTTTTTGGCGTTTTGGGTAACGTACTGTTTGCTGAGGTTTAAGTCAAATAAAATTATAGATCCAAAGCTCTTTTGGATTCTAGAATTGGGATCAAGTAACTTTAAAGGACTGAGTTGGGTTTCTATGTCTGTGTTTTAGGTGATGCAATTTGTTTTTATGGTAATCATTTTCCATATCTTTTCTTTTGATAAAGGGAAAAAATGGTAGGTGTATTTAGTCTGTGTTTTTAAAATAATCTTTTTAGTTTTAAGTTTTTTAAAAATATGTTTAAAAGATCCATTTGTTAGTTTTTTTCAATTGGTAACAAGAAAATATTTTTATTATTTTAATGGTGATATGGAGATTAGTTAAAGGTAATAAATAACAAAAATAATAAATAAAACAAAACCCCACCTTCTCTCACTCTGCCTTGATGCCACACTCGTTACCCCAACCTCTTCCAACACTTCTCTCCGTCGGGATGCTCGATGCCCGACGTCGCGTCTCCATTTTCCACTTCCCCCTCTCCTTTCTTTAACTCACAACCTCCATTGTTACCTTCAGCACTACTCTGACCTTCTCCCCTTTCTCCATCTTCTAACTCACCCATGTCCCCACCTCTGTTCTCCATTGTTACTTCTTTTCTATAAACTCCATACTTATACAATATCACATCAGTTGAAGGGCAAAAACTAATATGGATCTCTTTATTTATCAATCCTCAATTTCTGCTGTTTCAATGACAAAAGAAAATGAGAAAAAGGGCATTGACTCTATTTTAGAAAGAGAAATTAAGAAGTATTAAACTAAATTTTAAACATTGAAGATATAGAAGAAAAAGAAGTAAGCACGGTGCTAATGCTGACACCGACAAGGAGGACTACCAGAAGAGGGAGGTTGGGACGATGGGTGTGGGTGTGGTACTGCTGAAGTTTGGGTGAAGATGAGAGTGAGAGATGTAAAGGAGAAAACAAGCATAAAAAGAGAAGAAGAAGAAGATGCAGAAGAATACACGTTTTTCCTTGTATATCATTGAAACGAGAGATGGTTGATTAAATAGGAAAAAATAGAACACGTGTAGCACGAGTATTGGCTCAATACTAACCAACTATCTAAAGAAAAAAAAAAAAAGTAAAAATAACCCAATTAAATTTTAGGATAAACTATCCCTTTATCATCCCCGCAATCTGACGTGGCAGATGCATCACGGATAGCTTGGTTCTCAAATTGCAGAACCGTTGGGATGGTAACGGTTTTGTGAAAATATCAGTCAACTGGTCTTCCAAAGGTACAAATTACACTATCAATTGACGTCGGCAACCCATTCGTGAATAAAGTGTTGATCGATTTCAATATACTTTGTTCGTGAGTGGAGAACATGATTGGACGCCAAACACGTTGAGCTAACATTATAACAAAGTAACAAAGGTGTAGAGGTTATTTTAATAGAAAGTTTAGATAATAAAGATTGCACCCAAATTAATTCAGCAACAACATTAGTCATTCCACGATACTCAAATTCAACACTTGATCTTGAAACAATCTTTTGTTTTGAGGACTAAGAAACAAGATTGTTTCCAAAATAAACACAATACCCACTAGTACTTTGTCGGTCATCTAGACAGTTTGTCCAATCCGCAATCTGTATAGCAAGTCAGAGATAGATCAACCAACGCGAAAACCTAATACCAAGTGTCGAAGTAGATTTTGCATATCTGAGAATACGTTTAACTGCCTGCCAATGAGATGAAGTAGGAGCATGCATAAATTGACACACTTTATTTACAACAAAACTTAAGTCAGGGCGAGTAAACCCTAAACCCTAAACCCTAAACCCTAAACCCTAAGATATGTGGTCAGATCTGGAAACAAAGTACCATCATGAGCTGAAAGTGTGAGTCCTGTAGTCATTGGTGTAGCAATCTGTTTACAATCAACAAATTGAGCACGACAAACTAAATCAGTAATATATTTAGCCTGAGATAAATGCATCATATCACCCCTTCGAACAACTTCAATACCAAGGAAATAAGATAAATTTTCAAGGTCTTTTAGAGCAAAGAGGGTATTTAAAGTAGTGATAAATGTCTGAATGAAAAGAGGACTAGTGCCAGTCACTATAATATCATCAACATAAACTAGAATGATGATAAAGACAGAAGGCGTGGTGTAAATAAATAATGAAGGATCAGACTTCTCAACCTTAAAGCTACAATCAAGTAACCAAGAACTAAGCTTCAAAAACCATGCTCGAGGACTTCGGTTTAGTCCATATAAGGCCTTGCAAAGTTTATATACATACGATGGATTATCTTTGTCAACAAAATCAGGGGGTTGTGCCATATAAACATCTTCAGTTAAGTCACCATTAAGAAAGACATTGTGTACATTTAATTGGTTAATTCGCCAATTAAACTGAACTGCCAAAGACAACACAATTCGACTGGTAGTCGGCTTTACAATTGGACTAAAAGTCTCAAAATAATCAATGCCATAGGCTTGATCAAAACCTCGAGCAACCAGCCTAGCCTTATAGTCCTCAATATTTCCATTAGGTCGTAATTTTACCTTATATACCCATGTGCAAGCAATAACCTTATATTCAAGCAAATGTGGAACAAGGGTCCAGGTTTGATTCTTTTGTAGAGCCTCAAACTCAAATTGCATAGCTTGTTGCCATTCAACAAATTTAACAGCCGTCTTAAAATTTTGTTGTTTAGTTGGTGTGAGGGAAGGACAAGAGATAAAGGATAACCAAAGTTTAGACTTGCCAATGCTTGCTTTCGAACGAGTGATCATAGAGTGAGTGTTAGTGGTAGTTGTAACGATGGGAGGAGGAGGTAGCAGAGGAGATGGAGATAATGAAATGGATGAAGAGTTGGAATCACTAGGAGAAGAGGAGACCAACGAGGACAACGGGGATGCATGACCCGATGAAATAGTGGTGGGGTTAGGTGGAGGGGATGATGGTATACGAGGAATTGGATGTAATGGTGATACAGAATGAAAAGTTAGAACACTAGCAAGGTAGTGGGAGGGAATGGACGCATGGATATGAGGAGGAGAAGAGGAGAGGTTAGGTGACGAAGAAAAGGGAAGGAGAGACGAGAGGTGGAATGGAACAATGGAGGTAGTGGAAGGAGAGACGAAGGATTGATCGACATGGAATTGTTTGGTTTTGGCAAGAGAAAATGGAGAGTGAGATGAAGGAAAGGAGGATTCATTAAACACTACGTGTCTCGAAACATAGATTCGACCAGAGGAGAGATCAAGACACAAATATCCCTTGTAGTTAACACTAAACCTGAGAAAAATACATTCTTTAGAGCGAAACATTAATTTGTTTGAATTATAGGGACGTAAGAAGGGGAAGCATGAGCAACCAAAGACATGGAAAATATGGTAATCTGGTAAAGAGCCATATAACATTTTGTAAGATGAGGAAGGATGTAACACGGGGGTTGGTAAACGGTTTTTCAGATGAGTGGCCATTTGAAAAGCAAAACTCCAAAATGATAAAGGTAGATGACAATGAGCTAGTAAAAACAAACTCATCTGAACGATATGAGAATTTTTTCTCTCAACATGCCCATTTTGTTGTGGAGTGTATGGACAAGAGACTCGATGTATGATCCCTAAGGATGTAAACAATGAATTTAGTTTGTGAAACTCACCATCCCAATAAGTTTGTAATATTTTTATTTTAGAATCAAATTGTGTTTCCACCATTACCTTAAAATGAAGAAAGGTAGAGAGGACTTGATCTTTTGATGAAAGTAAATACAACCAAGTGTAACGAGTGTAATCATCAATGAAAAGAAGGAAGTAACGAGCACAATTTATGGAGACAACGGGGGAAGAACCCCAAACATCTGAGTGTATTAACAGAAAAAGAGCTGTAGTTTTAGTAATGGCAAAAGAAAAGGGTAAACAATGGCTTTTGGCCATTTGTCAGTAACGACAAAACTCAACATGATCACTACTAGAAAATGAAAGATTACATAACCGAAAGACACTTTGCAAAGTAGAGAGAGCATGATGGCCTAAGCGGAGATGGCACAAAGTGGAAGTTCGTTGACACAAGGATAACAGGACATCAACATGTGGTGTAGGAGATAATTTGTATAGTTTGTCTTCAAGTACTCCCTGAAGTAGAACTTTCTTGGATTGGAGATCCTTTACCAAAAAAAATGTAGCATGAAATTCAACAAAAGCTCGACTATCACGATAGAGTATAACAATACTAATGAGTTTGTTTGAAATTGCAGGAGTATGTAAAACAGGAGTCATATGATGAGTGGCTCAAGAATCCATGAACTAGCTATCATATGGATGAGGGGAGTCAGGAGAAAAACTAGAGCCGATGTCAGAGGTGGGAGAGAGGATGGATGAATGAGAAGCCATGGACAAATTAGCTTGAAGAGGTGCATATTTAAGGACAAGGTTGGAAAGCTGAAAACAAGCACATGCATTATGTCCATGCTTATTACAGATTTGACATTGAACTTTTGGAGTAAAGGATTTAAAGGGCCAATGAGAAGTAGGAGTAGGAGATTGGGGTTTTACCTAATAGACAAGGAGCGTTATTTTGACTAGGAGAGGTAGAAAAGGATTTGAGGAAGGGAAATTTGGAAGGGAAGAGGGATTGAGACTTTTTGTTATTTTGTTGAACGGTTAAAGCTGCAAAATGAGCCTGAGCTAAATTTAGTTGTTCCACAGAGTACTGCTTTTTTAAATGAGCCTCATATGCCAATAGAAGGCTACGGACATCCTCAATGAGGGGAACATCGGATCTGTTCTGAATAGATGTAACAAAGTATTATATTCAACACTAAGTCTTCTAAGATATAGCCTAGATGATCTCTATATGAGATAGGTTCCCCAATGGGAGCAAACTGATCAACAATTATCTTTATCTGAGACAAATATTGACTAATAGACTGACCATCTTTTCTGATTTTATGAAGTTTAGCCTTAAGGCCCATAATTCTAGTTGTAGTTTTAGAGTCATACATTCGACGAAGAGAATCCCAAATTTCATGAGCAATTTGAAGAGACACAACCTCACCCATTTTTTCTTCAGACAAAAAGGAATAAATCCAACACATTAAAATTCGATTCAAAAGTTGCCAGTGAGTATAAACATCACTTACCTGGGCTTGATTTGCATCAAGAAATTGAGGGAGGGGGAATAAGAAATCTAACCATCCAAAAATCCTTCAAGCTAGTGACAATAACGACATTGAGTAGTTGCGTCTTTCAGAGCAGATAATTTGTGTCAGTATGCTGTGAGTTTATAGCGATCATGTGATAGAAAAGCGAGAACCTTTTTTCCATTCATGTTTATGAAGCAAGAAACTTTGAACTCAGAGTAGTCACTCTAAAAAGCAAGATTAGAGGATATGTTGGACTAAGAGTCCAATGGTAGTAAGATTCAATGAAGACCAATGACAATGTACAAGGTTACAGTAAGAAGTTCCTAAACATATTCAATATCTAAACACATCTCAACTAATATTTTTCAGCAAACCAACAACGATAAACGTGCTGTGAAAGTGTTCATACATAGACAAATCAAGCATTATAATTCAAGAGCAATGATATTCATAATGGGTTAAAACTAACAAAGAACAGTACAACCAAATCAAATATGGGTACAATCATAATAGTCATAAATAATGTTCAATTTAAATATGAAATCATAGGAATATATAAACACAAGAATAGTATTTGACTATGAAAACCACGTAAAGTTCCTAAAACGTGTCCAAGTGACACATTTCCTCTCAAAACAAACAAGAAGCATCAAGTCACCCTACTCCTACTATTTGAAACTTACTTCTCAGGTCAATTCTCTACCTTTACTTCCATTGCCTATATTTATTTAAAAATGCAAAAGCAACACCTTTTATTACAAGAACTTAGAAGAAAAACAATAAAGTTTGATAATAAGAATAGGAAGTCTAGCACACAAGAGTTTCTTAACTCATAATGAAATCTAGTGTTCAACACCTAAGATCAACGAGGAATAATTTCAGTCAAGATAAGTTCACTCATTCTCATATTGAACCAAAATTTAAGTTGTTTCAAAAACTTACCACGTGGACTACATGTAGTGGTAGAGGAACCACGACCAAAGAAACGAAGACACAAAGTTTCTGTACACTTGTATGCCTACGAAGTACCAACCATGGAATTCAACACAATATCAAACTTAATTTTCATACAATAAATTCATTTCAAAACCACTATACTTAACCATAGAAACCAAGACAATATTTAGCGATGCAAATCATTTAGAAAATTCCTAGAACAGTTGGTGTAGGAAAACCAATAGTAAGCCAAAACTAAGATAAAAATGAGTGGGTCTTTACAATACCTTATCAAAAATCAACTAAGTTCTTCCTTCTCTTTTCCCTACTAAAGGTCAAGATTTTAAGTTTGATCGTGCAGAATGTCAACCAATGGTGATTGATTACTATTTTTCCTCAATGAACAATTAACACATTAAGAAAATCCCAAATCAAATTGGGCTAGCATCAAGCAAACAAAGTAAGTAAAGTGATTTCATAAGGATTTGCTCTGTTTGCCTCCTAAAATCCATGTTCAGATAGAGAGTTAACAAATCTATTAGTCCAATTCCACAAAACCTAATTTGAACTATTTTCAACTTCATCCATAAATTTTACGTCAACAAAGAACATAGAGTTTGATGAACTAACTGGATCAAAGGACACAGAGCGATAAGTGTTTACCTAATTTTAACTCTAGAGTAGCCACAAAAGATGTATACTACAACAATGAGCATAAAACTATTGAATGGAAAAACATGTAAAACATTCTCCTAAATATGGAAAATGATAGCATGTAGAAACGCGTGTTATTATGCGTCCATATTTAGGATTATTATGAGAAACACATAGGAAATGCATCAAATACATTTGGAAATTATACTTTGTGCCTGTTATACGTTCAATGTTTACAAAGTAGTGTTATTAGCATACTTTGATCTCTTGGTGTTGTTCATCGCAAGATTTTATCACAAGATGGATCAAATGACATAAAGACTTCTCAACACCTAGTCAGAAACAATGCTAATAGTTGAATGTTCAAAGGTGCGTTGAGAGTACAACACAATCCAGCACGTAGCACAATATGCACCAAAGATTCAATACGATGTAAGACTTCGGAACGTGTCTAAGACCCACTAAGCATAGAAATCGACGTCAGAAAACATGGGATGTGCTTAGTGGACGGAGAGTGTCAGAAGCACATAAATACCTCATTCAAAGATCAACACAGACATATATACACACAGATACACAAAATTACATAGAGCAGTCTTAATACATTAGTGACTAAATTATGCCAAGATTTTCTTTTATTTTCCACCATCCATTCATTTCATAAGCCGAGAAGCCTTGCAAGAATCAATTCACTCTTAAAAAGCAAGAAATTGTAACTTAGAGTGCTTTCTTTTCTGTTGTGTTTATTTTCTACATTTCAACTGTTTGTATATGTTAATGCAATCATTGCCACAAATTTGCATTATTAATAGTAATACTCTTTGTGCCTCCATATCCATGTCTTTGATATTCATGAGTCTTATGAGTAGCTAAAGTCACTAATGGGTTAGGAATTTAGGAATTAATCTGTAGCAAGCATGGTAAATTGTTTATTTTGTCTAACTTTTACCACGTCATAAACTCGCATCGAGAGAGTAATTTCAAGTAAAGGTAGTCAACTGCTCGAAGAGTAAGTAACTTAGACCACGATGAGTAAAGATCAAGAGGAGCTTAGAAATAAAAATAAACCTATCGCATTGTCAGTGCATCATTTATATCTAGAAATAGAATATTTGCGTCAAAAAGTTGATTGTCTTAATTAGTACTGAGTGCATGAATTTAACCATTGAAAGGATTAACCAAGCTTTTTAACCATGTCTACCACATAGTTCCTAAGACACAACATTTGCATTGCTTTGAAGCTAGCCAACGCATTTCCATCTCCATTCATCCATCGCATATCAATTGGGTAGATTTAGATTAGTATAGTGCATAGATAATTTGAACTCTTTTCTTTATTAACTTCTTGATCCAAAAGAATAGTATAATAATTCACTAATTTAAATAACAAATCCCTTGTGTTCGACCTTGGACTTACCAATACCTAATTTAGTTTATACTTGAACTAGGTTAGAAAAACTTGTAACGCATAACCATTCCATCGCATAGACATCAAATCATTTTCACATACCAAACGCAACAAGTTTTTGACACCATTGTCGGGGAGTTTGTTTTATTTAGTAACTGGAATTTATTGTTCTTTTGCAAGTTTGATTGAAGGAGTATTGGGGCTTAGCTGAAAAACATTCCAAACAATATACAAGTGAAGGCTCCACGTCCAATCTTGTATTTGACCATGAAATTGAATGCTTCTTTTGGTCGAGGAATTGAAGAAATCATGACCAAAGAATCATAAATTTAATTGATCAGTTTGACCGCATAGAAGATCAGAACAACAACGTGAATCCTAACAATCCAGTAATGACCAATACTCCAGTGCTAGTGCATAATGCCAATGGAGAGGGCAGAGAACTTGAGCATTCTATATTGATTGCTCATGACATCAATAGGCCTATCGAGGACTATACCTCTCCCAACCTTTATGAGTTTTGCTTATGGGATCACAAGACCTACATTCATAAGAGCAAGGTTTGAGTGAAGCCAGTTATGGTACAAACAATCAAAACAATAGGCCAATTTGGGGGGTTTTTGGGAGAAGATCCACATGAGCTCTTGATTGACTTTCTAAAGACCTGCAACACATTCTCATTCCCCAATGCTACCCAAGACAAAATTTGACTGACATTATTCTCTTTCTCTTTAAGGGATAATGCCAGAAAGTGGGCGCATTGCTTGGATGCAAAAAGGTAACAACCTGGGACCAGATGGTGGAGAAATTTACAAAGAGGTATTTTCCACAAACTGAAAATGCTGAAAGGAGAAGAGACATCACTAATTTCGAACAGAAGGATAGAGAGACATTGAGCGATCATGGAACGAGTTCAAAAGGTTGTTAAGAGTTGTTTGCATAATGGGATTCCAGATGCGTTCAGATGGAGATCTCCTATGATGGGTTGAACAAAAATACGCAGTAGGCAGCCGATGCAATAGCTACTGAAACAAGTGCCTTAATGAATAAGACCATATTCATCCATCGCATATCAACTGTGTAGATTAGATTTCTTTACCTTAGCTTAGATTAGTATAAAATACAGATAATCTCAATTCTCTTCTTTATTAATTTCTTTATCTAAAAGAGTAGTAATTAATCCACTAGTTTAATAACAAATTTCTTACGTTCGACCCTAGACTTATCAGGTACCCTAATTTATTTATACTTGGGCTAGGTTAAGAAAAACTTGTAACGCATAATCATTCCATCACATAAGCATCGAATCATTTTCACATACTCAACGCAACATCCTCCCACACCCATTCAGGGATTGGTAAAGGCTGTAACAGACCAGCTGGAGATAAAGCTTGGGTTGCACTAAAATATTAGACACTCTGCTACATACTTTTGAATATCATACCACATTCCTTCCCAAAACAACTCCCTTTGTAGTTTTCTTGCACTTTCGAAAAAACCCAGAGTGGCAACCCATAACCGAGTGGTGAAAACATGTGTATAATAGTTGAAATCAGTGAAGTAGATTTGGGTAAGAACAAACAATTTTTATAAAACAAATTCTCATTTCGTAGAAAAGAATGGAGTATGCTATCAACTCCTTCAACCAAATGACAAACTAAATTAGATACTTTTTGGTCCGCTAAAACCTTCTGACGAACTTCAACCACATCAACCGAGGAGCGTATGGAAATCACATTTTGGTGGACCATAGGCAACATTCGAGATAGCGCGTTAGCCACCTTGTTTTGCAGACCCAACATGTATTAGATGTCAAAGTCATAACCCAATAATTTGGTGAGCCAACGTTCAGTTCAGTAGAAACCACTCTCTGTTTTAGAAAATGTTTCAAAGATTGTTAATCAATATGAACAAAAAATGACAGCCTAATAGATAATGTTGTCAATTTGAACTGCCAACACCATGGTCATTAATTCTCTTTCATAGGTCAATTTCGTTCGGGCTCTTTCAGATAAACTTGATTGAAAAACGCTATGTGTCGATTAGTTTGGGAGAGAACCAACCTTATACTTGATCGAGTGCATCGATTTGTATCATGAATGATATTGGAAAATATGGTAGAGCAAGTGATGGAAAGATTATCATGGCATTTTCAACTTTTCGAAAGCATTGGTAGCGTCTAGGTTCCACCCAAAAGCGATATTTTTTGTCAAGGCGTGAAGGGAAGCCACAATGTTTTCGTAATCTTCAACAAAGTGGGTGATAAGCATATAAATTGTGCTTAATTTGACTTCTTATTTAGTGTCAATTTTATTAGATTTAATGTGGTTGGTAGTGTTTCTCAATAAAATATGGACAAAATATGAATTGGAAGTAAAAGAAACAAAATCAGGAAAGGACCCCTCTAAGTCTTCTAAACCATATCCAATCACCAACCAATTCAAAGTTTAAAGAGAAAAAAAAGAAAGTAGCTAGGAATCAAAATGTTGTGGTTGAGTTATGTGTACTAAAGTTGAAATAGTTGCTTTTATTGGAGTACATCTGCGTATGCTACCTCCAATTTAGCAACTTTGCTTTCCTTATACAACACAAATTTTACTTCAATGAGACACCACATATCTTTTTACACATCTTATCCCTTATTAGAAATAAATTAGATGTTGGAGAGACCAATCCACTTAATTCATTACTTATAATGCCCTACCAAAAAAAAAAAAAAGAACCACAAAATCGACTTATTTCTTGCGTGTGTCTTTATTCATAAAGTTAATATTGTAACTAAAATGATATTACATCATGCCAACGTGACCAATTGAGTCATGTTTAGATACCCTACCACCACCATACCCTAAATACTATAATAATACAACAATGTGAATGCCTTTAAAATTCATCCTAGATTTAATCATTGTGTCCTTCAAATGGATACCCCCTTTTTTCTTCACCAACCCAATCTCTTCCACTTCTCCAAATCATACCTCCACTTCTTTTTCTTTTATTATTATTATTCTTTTTTTTTTTTTTTAATTGAATCGAAATTGGTAAATTTGTGAAGGAGGATCCTTTAATTTATGTATCTATATAGAGGATGGCCTTTTATGATTAGCAGAAATATAAATAACAAAGCTTTATCACCACCGACCAAAATTAATAAGGAGGAATTGGTGATGCAATTTGACGAAGATTTATCAATCAATCTTCGTTGTTTTCAAAAAAACATTAATAATCCTTAAATTTACTGCCCAATTTTAACCAACACTTTTAACTCTCTTCATTCAATTCTAACATTCAAATTTCAACAAACCCATTCATTTTAATTTCTCTTAACATGGACGTTATGAAATAAAAATGAGCTCTAACCAATTTCAAATTTTAAAGTTAGATTTAAGTATTTTGGATTTAAAAATTAAAATTTAAATCAAAGGAAGATTTGCTAAAACCTCATAAAATCATGATTTACACTCCATCCTCCTTCAATCTTTCATCTTCTACTTCCTTTTTACTGTCTGCTCTAGTCGTTCAACCACTACTCGACGCTATTGAATTTTCTTTTCAACTTTTCACTATCTTCTTAAATCTACTTTAATCTAACTTAAAAGTAAGTATTGTAACAAGCCCTAACGCATCATAACATCACATAGACCAAAATTCAATTTAATTTTAAAAAGTTAGTAATACTCGTATATTGGAAAAATACAAAGAACCTACTTTTTCACAAATTCAAACACAGTAAAGAAATTCTTACTCTTGTATCTACAAATCACCAAATTGTTATTGGAACACAACCAATTAGAGTCTCTTTTATTCCCTTAGTAGCTCTGAGTTTATTGATTTATGGGAACCAATTGGAATTGGAAAAACTTTTTGGAAAGAAAACAATTTAGAGAGAATTTTGTATTATGTAATTCACTAATACCTTCAACACTCGACTCACTATCTTCTGCGAGTTATTGAAGAAGAAGAAGTGGGTAGTTGCACGTGAGAGAAAACGTCGAAGAGTTCCACGTTAAAGGGGAGAAAACGTGGAAGATATCTCCTTCATATTTTATTTAATTTAATTTAATTTTAAATTAAATTAAATTAAGTAATTAATTAAATAATTAATATTTCATTTATATTACATTTATATCATATTTAAATGAATACCTCTCACATAAATTATAGTTTTAATTCAATTTATTTAATCAAATAGAATTAAATTAAACAATTAATTAATGACTAGATTAAATATGTCATATTTAATTTAATCCATATTTTAATCATATTCAAATAAATATTTATCTCATAATCTATAGTTTTAATATGTTGGTATGCATTAATTTTAACGTTAGTTTAATATGAATCTAATTCACATTAAATTAATATTTGATCTTATTGAAATATTCTATTCTCCCATAAATTAAATTTTGAATCAATTTTAAAATTAAATTTATATTACAAAGTTTAATTCAAACTCAAACTTTATATTGTATACATTATATTAATTCTCTAAGTAAATTTGAACATTACAATGAGCCTACTCTTTACGAGCTAAGAAGGGACCTAATGAGCCTACTAATCAGAAACTACAATGATATGAAATTAATTGGCTAAACTCATTAACCACATTAATCAATATTCATTAGCTATGTGTACACTCTACTAAAAACTCATAGTTGAACTCTTGTCACTGTAGATATATTTTTGTGTTCACGGATATAGACGAATAACAACAAGCTAGTCCTTCACGGGTGTCTGTAACACCAACTAGGTCAAATTACCGTTTTACCCTAAGGTTACTTTTTAGTCCTTAAAGATCATTGTTCCTTTCGTGAACAACCTGTCTATGGTCCAACCAATAAACAGAAATCTCTCTTTTGCCATAGAGAGGGTAGAGTCATTTGTTCAAGTCTCTACGGTACCATTTAAGAAAACACTTACCTACTTACCCCTAGTCGGGATTGAGTGAACTCCATCTTGGTAATTATGTTTCTAGCTTCTCAGTTGGTTTTGTCCTAAAAATGGTAGGCTTATTGAGTCAACAATTTGGCTACTTTCACCCATACAAATCAAAGGACAATCCCTCGCGAACAATAGTTCATAATACATTCAGGATTAAGACTAAGTTGTCTAGATCATCCTATTGAAATAGAAACTCAACTAGTCAACGAAATTACATCTAGTGGTTACTATTCCGTGGTCAAGTTTTAAGCAAACACATTAGATATGATATCCCACTCACATGTCATCTATACAAATGTGTTGGATCATTGTGTTTATATCAAATACAAAGTGAGTTGTATCCATAGTGTTACAATGATGAGGTACCCAACTTTATCCTTTTACTATGGACTCTTTAAGTTCAAGACACTTAAGGTAGCTTGGGATTTTAGTTTATTGAATTTGTGTTATTAAGACAAAACTAATAAAGCAATCAATAACACTTATTGAAATTATAATAATAACATTTTATTAATAATGGTCAATGAATTGTATTTTACTAACTACGAGTTTTAGGTTATAAAATGCAACGAAATATATATATATATATAGAAGAGTGTATCTTCAATGTATCTAAATCTTAATTTTTTAAAAGTTGATGTATCGCCGTATCTTATTGTATTTATATCCTATGTCCATATTCGTATTTGTTCATGATTTCATATTAATTTTACCACTTTTTCTATTTTAAACTTAATATTTAGAGTACGAATGAATTGAATTTTTTTTTTTATAAAGTTTCAGAAATGACTATCTATTAAACAAATTGTTGAAAAATAGACTTGTAGTTAAATATTAATTTTACCACTTATTCTATTTTAAAACTAAAACTTGGTAGTAAAGATCTGAAGAAGGTGGAAAATAGAAGTTTGGGAATTGTTGTTTGTTCTCGTCAATTCTATTTGTTCTCTAAATTTTAAAGCGTTATTTAAAAATATTGATCAGTTTTGACATTTAAAACAATTTTTTATATTTATTTATTAATTTTAAAATATTTATAGTAGACTTAATAGTTAGTATTGGAACCTTATGCCCGGTTTGATTCGTAGTTCATTTTCGTTTTTATGTTTTCAAAAATAAAAAATACAGAAAATAATAATTAAAACGGGTTTGGTATACTTTTTTTTAAAAAAATGATTTCTAAAAACAACACTCGAATAACGCATTTTCGAAAACAATAAATTATCGTTTTCTTTGTTTTTAGATAATGTTTTCAGAAATTGTGAACAATTCACAACCAAACACAAATTTTGAATTTTGAATTCGAATTTCAAAATTTTAAATTGAAACCAAACGTGTTTTCAAATACAGTGAAAAACAAGAATTTGTTTTTTTTTTTCAATAAAATTTTTTATTTTTCAAAATAATTTTGGAATCATATACCAAACGGGGCTTCATTGTTTTAAAAAAGTTAATAAAATGATAAAAGGGAATTTGTAACACCTCATCTTAAGTCAATCAAACCATACCAAACATGTGAATTTTAATTAAACAAGTTATTAGAAAAAATTGAAAATGACAGTGTAATTCATATTTTATTAAAAAAAAATGAGTTGAATTATTGAATAAAAAAATTTTAAGAAAATAATAATTATATAAAAGCTAAAAAAAATACCAAATATCTCTAATATATGAACTGACTTTAGACCTATGAAACTACGTAGGTACGAGTAATTATACATGAACTCATATTAACTCAATTCTAAGAAGACTAGTTGAGGTGGGAGATAATGTTAATAAATTCACAAAATTAATTAATTAAAAAAAAAAAAAAACAAATGACAAATTTAATAGCTTGGGCGGTCCCCACCTTATCTGTCGCTATGCTTTCTTGGGACTAAAAAACTGCTTCTTCTTTCTAGAAAAACACACAGAATTGGAAACCAAGAAATCATTAGAGAAAAAAACAAAAGAAATAACTCTTCTAATCGATCGCTTTCGATGTTGATTTTCAAATACAAATGCCTCTTCCTAGTAGACTCATTGAATGCTGAACCAGATGCAGATCAGACTCCATTAAACACCCTCTTTATTTCTCAGCATGAGGTGCGTTCTTCAGTAAAAATCATCAGCCCGCTTCTTCAATCTCTGCTTTCGCCACTTGTCGCCAAATTTCTTGCTTTCCTACCCCTTTACCATATTTCCCACCTCCAGATTTTCTCTAATTTTTATAACATATTCTCCAATTTTACCCATTCATGTCACTAATTTAATTGCCACTGCCTTGGTGCAGAGTGCTTATAAGAAGGGTACCATCCTGCATGCCCAGCAAGTGTTTGATCAATTGTCTGACTCAAAATTGAGATTCTTCTTTTTAAATTCTTGCTTCTCCTTCTAATTTTGGGTGTTGGGTTGGAGAAAATGAGCTACGCTGGAATCGGTATTAGTCCTGGGAATGTCCCTGTTTATCATGGCTCCAATTTGAAGGTCTTTGATAAGAGGGTGAGGGTGGTTGAATTGGTGTTGAGGTTTGTGATATGTGGCCTTGGTGTTCTTGCTGCTGTTCTGGTGGGGACTGATTCTGAAGTTAAAACTATATTTTCCATTCGAAAGAGGGCCAAATTCACTGACATGAAAGCTCTTGTGTAACTCTCCCTCCCTCTCTCTGTTTGTTTGAATCTTGTTACTGCGTATTTTGTTTCTGTAGCTGGTCGGATTTTGGTCCTACCTATTAACTACTACTTGGTCTTTCTCTCTCTTTTGTCCTGTTTCTTGGTTTGGTTTGGTTTTACAAATTAAACTATTGCTAGACTCAAAGCTTATTTAAACAAGATTAATATGATGGGCTGTGATGTACATATTTTTATCAACCTTTCACTTGTAGGCTAGAAAAATTGGCACGTAATTCATTACAGAGGTTACCTCTTCGTATTGACAAAGCTTCTCTGATGCTATGATATACCACAGGTTTTTGGTGGTAGCAAATGGTGTAGCAGCAGCTTACTCTTTGGTTCAAGGATTGCGATGTGTGGTATGCATGGTGAAGGGAAAAGTGCTCTTCAGCAAGCCTTTAGCTTGGATCATTTTCTCTGGCGATCAGGTACATTTTAGATCTGGGAGATTCCCTCTTCAATCCAAATTTGTTAGCCCTTTTTTCTATTTTTACCGAGATAACTAGATGACCATATTACCTACGAAATTGTTCTTTATATGCTTTTTGCTTCATTTTTTTTTTCTCCTGCTACGGGTAATATCTGATTCTGGCCGTGAATAAATCGATTTATGACTTTGTTTGTTATTGTCTGAGGATTCTTTATCATAGACTAAAGAACAAATCACTTGTTATATGGCCAAAGTAATAAATGCAAGTTCCAACTGAAATTTGGTTTTACCAACCTCTATCCAAAAATTTTATGTGGCCTACAATAAGTATTCTTCTGGACTTCAGTATCTTCTTATCTTTCTATCTTGCTTTCTGTCCTTACAATTTTACGTTTTGTATTTTAGTTTTGGTTAAATCAGAATTCCTTTTTTTTTTTTTTATCTCCATATCTAAGCTTAAGCTCAACCATAGTTTGTTTGAGTTCTTAACTCCTCATAGTTGCAGAAGCTCCATTATTGCCCCTATTATTCAATTAAGCTTATCCCAAGACCTTGTTTTTACTTAAGAGTATCATACATTATTTGTTGTTGATTCCAAAAAGGAGAGAAATTTATTGCGGATTATTGTAGCAGATTAGTTCTAGTCTTAAAATTTGCTTTCCAGTGTAAATAATTAAAACTCTGCCCAAATACTTGTTTATTAACCAATATTAACTTGTTAGACCCCACATTAATATAATACTTGAAGCTTACCTGTGCCATATTCGTTAATAATAACTTTTTGCCATGAACAGTGGTCCAGTTGTAGGTTAATTTACAAATTTTGTCACCGAACATTTTGTTTGTGTCTGTCGATCTCTAAATTTTCGATATTTTCATTAAATTTAAAAAGTCTGTTATTGATTCCTGAACTTAGTTCACTATTGTGTCGATGACCTCTGATTAACATTTCTTAAAATTCAATTGCTACCAGATACAAAATTTTAAGTTTGAGATCTCCTAGAGGTGAAATTCAATTTTAAATCGAATGAATCCTTTGAAAATTTCAGGATATCTTCGACACAAAATTAGAAGTTCAAAAATTCAAAGATTTCTCAAACGTAAATCGAAAATTTAAAAAGGACTTATCGGACACTTTTTAAACTTCATAGACCCACCAAACACAAAATTGAAAGTTTAGAAACATTTTAGATACATTTTTAGAGAGTTTTTAACAAGGTAAGAGCAGACAATGTTGAAGTTTAATAAGTAGTGTTAGTGGTGCAGATTATGGCGTATGTGACAGTGGCAGCAGTGGCATCGGCAGCCCAGTCAGCAGTATTCGGGAAGCTGGGGCAGCCAGAGTTGCAGTGGATGAAGATATGCGATCTGTACAAGAAGTTCTGCAACCAAGTAGGGGAGGGACTTGGAAGCGCAGTGGTGGTCAGCTTGAGCATGGTGGTTCTATCTTGCATATCAGCCTCCAGTCTCTTCCGCCTCTACAATGGAGGCAAGAACAAGAGCAACTCAAGATGGTAAGCCACTTTTGAGTTCATAAGTAAACATTCAAACCTCCATAGCCTGATCGCTATTCTGAGCTTTGTGTGATGTTGGGATTTTGTTGTGATTCTGGTTAAAAGAAATGTATGTTATAAGTGTTGGATTCTCATGAAAAAGTATGGTACATCCTTCTTTAGTAATAAATTTATAAGTTGAGGAATAAACGTGTACTTGCGAAATTTTTTCCTTTTACTTCAAAAAGTGCCAAGTATGTAGCTCATAAATCTGTCTCAAAATCAAGGATTGTTGTATGCATATTCATATTGGGTGTGTACTAAATAAAAAAAGAGAGAAATCCAATTGAATTTAAAGCTAATGCTGTTAGAAGCCAAAGTAGGAAAAATTAGATTAAGAATGATTAAGGTAAAGTTTCTGTAGGTCACTATAAGTAGAACTTATCTGTTTTTTCGAGTCATAGTGAGGAAGTCCTTATGGAGAAAAGCAATATTGGACCGACTCCATATGCAACGATACTGGAACCCAAGACCTATGAGTTTTCTTTTTCATTTGTATAACTAAATTATGATTCTGTAACCAAATTAAAATTTTTTAATTTCTAACTAAATTAAGATATTTAAATAAAAAATTCTCTATTTGACTCACATTCTATTCTTTTTCTATTTTAATGAACCTAAATTTTTATTATTATATTTTTTAAAAATAAAAAAAAGTGATTGGATTTGACTTTGTTTTTTAATAATAATTTGTAATTGTAAAGAAAAGAAATATATGTAATTTACAATGTTTTTATCGAAAAACAATGTGTTTCACAATCCGAATGTCTTCAATTTCTATTTTTATTTTTATCAATGTTTTATAATCATTTAAAAATTACAATAAAATCAATGTGTTTCACAATCCAAACGTCCAACAAGACTATAAAAATAAAAGGTCACTTCTATGTTCTTTTGTTTAATTTAATTAAAATCAATAGGTGAAAAGCTGATTTGCTTCAAAATTTGCTTTTAGATTTTGGTTGAAGGATTAAGTGGAGATTAAATTTAAGTTGTATGAAACAAAATATGTTGACAATTGAAAGTGCATAGTCAAAATTTGAACAATAAGAAACGATGTAAAGATTTATAAGAATTACTTTGTAATTTGTTTTAAGTTAAAATTACATTTTGTATTGCTTAAAATTTAAACTTTAGTTTTAAAATTTAAGAATTAAGAGTTGTACTTCTGAGATTGATTAGGCAGTTGTAGATAGGGAATTAATCAGCCCTAAGCAAATTTGTTATGATAAGACAAAGAGTCTGATTGGAAACACAATTTGTTATGCTTCAAATCCCACCAATTTGGAACCAAAATTTTTTCTTTAACAAAATCCTAACTCAATTCAATTTTCTAAATTTGTTTACTAATCCAAACTCTAACAAAAATGATTTTAAACCAATTAAAAATTGAAATCTTCCCAAATTCATGGATTCCAAACAAGGGGTAAAGTAAGAAAATATGCAACCAACTCTTTTGTCCTTCAATCCCTTAAAAGGTTAGAATTGATTTCTAAAAAATCAACCATTGTTGTTAGTTAGTACATCAGTAACAAGAAAATATTGAAAGGCTGGAAAAATCAAAAGAAAAGACAAAATCCACCCAAAGAGGATGGTCTTCAGACCAAATAGCCGAAAAGACAAAACTTCGAGCATGACAAATAAGCACATGAGCAACAAAATTACTCTAATGATTAGTCCAAAAAAAAAAAACCATGAATAAACCCCCACACTGAAAGAAGTCGCAAATAGGTTAACGAAAGTTTGAACCTCATTGACATAACTAAGTTTTACAACCGAAAAAGAAAAAAAAAAAAGAAATCAATTTCTGCCCAAACCGGAGGTAAACCAGTCCTAGAGCTCTAAAAAGATCGTTAACATAGCGATAAAATCGAACATTAATTGATCCAATAATAATATGACTCCTAAAACATCATAAAAAGGGAATGTTATAAATTTATTCAACTAATGCAGCAAAATGTTACAATTTTAGCATTAAAATTTATATTTTATTTTAATTTAAGTAAGATTCACATTTTTAACCTAAATTTTTCATTCAATACTCAACATTATTTGAGTTAATATATATTCATTGATTTAAAATGTAAATTCATTAATAAAAAAAACGAAGAGTGACTTAAAAACATAGAAGTTATCTTGAAACAAAACTCAAATAATTTTAAAATTAAAATGGTAACATTTTAAAAACTATGCATTAGATTGAAACCAAAGTGCAAACTTAAAAGAAGTAAATATATAATATTTTAAAATCTAGGAATCAAATTAAAATTTAGACCAGAAATTTAACCCTTATTAAGGATTATAATTTTGTAAGATTATCAAATTTGTTTCTTATTTATTATGGTTTATGACCTCTTTTTTAACGATACAACAGAACCTAACAAGCTACATCAGATACAAATGTGAACATGACAAAAATTTAAGACCTGCAGGCATTACAATTCCATAGAAAGAAGCAGAGGCACAAAGAAATAGAGCATTCGCTCAATAATATATTTAAACGGCTGGATCTTCTTCATCAACAGAGACTATGTTTATATAGAAAGAAGAAAAACAAAACAATAATAAATACCAAAAAAAAAAAAAAAAACACCGATTATAAAAAAATTTAACAAGAAATCAAACTATTTCTTTTTTCTTGTTCTATTTTTCAACATAAATACAGATCATGTACACGATGAAGACCTGCAGAGGCCAACTTGGGTGAGGTGGAAGAACAAGAATTACATTTTCAAGTGTTAAATCCTATCAAAACTGGGCCTTCTCTTTCCAGGAGTGAACCACCGGTGACTTTATCACATTCACAGCAAAGCATGAGGCATAAATCTTTCCGAAACTCGGTTATAGTTCATCTAGTTTTCAGCTTGTGTGCTACAAAATTCTATGGTTAAGAGTGGTATTTTGTTACCAGTTGTGGAGTTGAGCAGTAATGCTTTTTACCACTGGGTGGTATTCGGTGTGCATATGCTTCTTTGCCTTCTCGGAACCTGGGTGCTCCAGCCACTCCTTGTATATTTCTTTCACCACTGGATTCTCAAACGGATCTCTCATTAAAACCTACGACAACATTAACAGGCATGACTCGATCGAGTTGTATACATAAGTAGCTTAGATAGACAGAAAATAGGAATGGGGGCTAATTTGTTGGAAAGTAATTTTGGAGGTTGGAGAAAATTTGGAAGAAATAATTGAGGAAAGAGGCTACTTGTGTTATTAGACACTTCTAATTTTTTGTTTGATACAAGTGGTAGGACATCCCTCTTTATACTAGTTGGCACCCCTAAATGTATAGTTAGGATTTTGCCAACACATTCTTGATCTAATGGTTATAAATGCTTCTCTAGAACATTCTCTACAATTACGCTTCTTTCTCATATTTTCTAGATATTTCTACTCTAAATATCTCCTACAATTAATTTCTCTAGAATATTATAGTAGTACTTCCAGAAATTGGGGTTTTATTTGGGCTAGGTCCAAATATTGTTAACTCGAAATCAAGTTTATATTTCAAAATAATTAAGCACATTGAGCTATAATACAATACAAAATAACAACTGCCACTTCGTAAACAAAAGACTGCTAAACCACCTGACCCCATCTAACAGATCGTCCCACATCACAATAACGGAGTGAAAACATGAAAGAGCTCCAACTTCAATTGAAAATGCCAAGCCAGGCCAAAAGGATCAGCTTCTCTCCCTACCATTCCCTAACCAAAACTGATTACCTCACTCCTAGCTTTCAGACAGAACATATGCAAGCTCAACCCGAATCCCACGTAGCCAACTCTTGGAACATTTCCCTTCCTGGCCATCCCAACATAAGTGCTTACTGCTGGGAGCCTAGCAGTGGCTTATCATTTCATACGTTCTATGTCTACCAGCATATTGCCACTGTTATTACTCATTTAGTTTGTTTTTTCAAATTTTATCAAGTTAGCTTTTAGAGCCAGCACAAATGGGTCCAATCTACTTATGAGTTGATAAGTAGATCTAGATACGTTGTTTAGAAGGAGCTACCAAAATATGTTCCAGATTAGCACGGGAAGTCAAACAATAAATTCTACATCAATATACTTACGTTTTCCTGATAAGCAGCTTCTAATAACTCAATCAAGTCCTTTGGAGATTGTCCAGGCTTGGGTTTAATTTGACCCCCTCCATTTAGACAACCTGTTTTTAACAGTAATTGAAATTAAATATAAGATCTATCTACCATTCAAACAACATTGTTCCATCACAGTTATCAGATTGCAAAAATTCACCTGAAGGGCAAGCCATAATCTCCAGAAAATGGTAATCACATTTTCCTGTTTTTATTTTTCTGACAACATTTTGTAGATTTCGGAATCCATAACATAGTGCAAACTTCAATAAAGTCTTCCCTTCCACCTATAACAAACATACATGGACGGACATGAATAAGATAACAATTCATTCACAAGGACTAAAAGGAGAGGAAACAAGATGAAGGTAAATAATCATATGCGATAAAGCCCCATAACTTCAATAATTGTTAAAACTGTGAGAATCCAATGGTGCAATTTTAAATATGCACGACAGGTGGAGCAATTTTTATCGGTAACTAGTTTTAGACTATTCTAATCATACAAAACCATTAGGAAAACAATTACAAAGCAATGATTTTTTTTTTCTTGGGGGGGGGGGGGGGGGGGGGGGGAAACACTTTCGGAAAACCTTTGGATTTACCTTTTTCCCCCCCCCCCC